>OY284478.1:36647470-37026696 GCA_958336345.1 Dorcus parallelipipedus
TTTATAATTGCTACCATGGGAATAAACAGGAGTTTAAAGTTAAACTAGGACTGAGAAACCCAGCCTTAGAGTAGTATTGTGTTGAAAAGGGTTGAAAAACGATAAATCTATTTTACCACGAAGTTTCTTTATCAATCAATTTTATTAATGGGTGTACACACATTGACCACCATGTTAGCGATCCCAATTGAACACTAGAACACAACTTTGACTTATTGAACCTGATGAGGCCGTAATAGCCGAAACGGTCTTGTTGATTAATAAAGAAACTTCGTGGTAAAATAGATTTATCTATTTTTTTCAACTCTTTTAATCCATTCACCACGAACCACAAATTTAGTATTGTGTTTGTATTTTTCATGTTAAGGCATATAAAAAAACAATCGATGATTGGAAAACAGCAAATAAAATGATAAAATCCGAAACGAACCTTCAACAGAAAGCTGGCAAACGAAAACTGCAAAAGCCAGAAAAAAATAGCAAAAGTAACAAAGGAAAGACCAAGAAAAGACAAAATCATTCAAGCCTAACTGCAGCTAAGACTCAACAAAATACTGTTATAGAGGAATCTCAAAACGGGTTTGAAAGTATTTTTGATAATAAAAATCAAAAAAATATTACATGCTCGCTTAAGAATTACTCGAAATTACCAAAAGTTCAAATATTGAAATCTGCTAGCAAAGCTAACAAGAAGAAATATAATCGTCAAAGAGTACATAACAAAAATTCGGGGCAGGCTTTTACAGAATCGTTAAAATGTTCCACAGGAAATAAAAATACTGAAAGTCTTGAATCTTATACATATGAAAAACAATGGAATTTAAGCCAAGTTGGTTACAGAAACAACAAACAAATGGACAATAAATCATTACTTGAAACAGACTTGTATAGAGAACCAGAAAAATTAAAGTGGGACTGTCACAATAATAACAAAGAAACGGAAAATAAATTAAGCAATATACACAGAGAAGACAAAATAACTCAAACAGATTTACAACCCTTAGAAGAAACAAATGATAATTTTACTGATGATGCTAAAGTGGATGCAGTAAATATTGCATCCAATGAAAAGCCCATAGATAATGACGATAATGATGATGAAATTCCTTTACTAACAGATGTTACTGAGGGTTCTACTTTAAAAGATGTCGCTAGTCAAGATATTGAGAACTCAAACACAAATACTTCAAGTGATGCAGAAGAATCTGATATTCTTCTATCAATCATAGAAGGAAAATTTTCAGCTTCCCAGGACGAATTTAACATACCCGAAAATAAAGAAGCAATTGCTTCATCAATTAATAAAAATAACACCAATAAGTTTTCAAAGAGCAACAGTCAATACATTTTAACGTCACTCTTTGGAAATGAAGCGGAATATGTCGAGAATTTAGAAACACCAAAACGAAAACTACAATTTATCGAAGACATCTGTTTGAATCAAGAAAACTCTTTCTCTCGGCCAGTGTTAATTTTCAATGAATGTGCGTCGCCTATAAAATGTGCAAGTGAAGATTATTATTTCTCTCAAACTTCAAATGAGAATAAAGATGGTCAGAGAAAATCGAAATATGAAACGCATGTTGTGGAGTCGCTATTCAATTTCGAAGAGGATGTAAGTGATTGCAAAACGCTCAAAGAAGATATGTACAAACTAAGTGATGAGGAAAGAAACACACTTATAACTTCGCTTTTTGGAGATTAAGTAATTTTATAAATTTCTTTATACATTGTATTTTAATAATACCGAGTGATTTTTTAAATTTTTTATCAAATCTTGCCATGAGATCTGGACGGCATGTCTTAGCTTAAGTGAAAAGTACGTCACTGCACTCCTTTATGCTGATTTACAGTAAAGCTACGACATGCCGTGCAAATTCCATAAGAAGAGTTGATAAAAAAATTTAAAAAAATCACGCGGTATTTTGCGCTATTTAATATTGTATTTTAAGATACGTACAAATTAAGTTACAGTCCAGTCAACGAAGGAGTTGTAGAGGACATGGAAGGGGGGAGAATTTTTCTCTTCAGGAATGTGTTGGGGGTAGTTCGGAGGTAAACATACTAAAAGTCCCCACCCCTACTCCTGCCGCTTCAGGGGTGGAGGGGGAGGAGAAGCTCCTTTTTTCGGTTTTCCGCTTATAACTTGGAAACTGTGCGTCATACGAAAAAAGTATTCTCACAAAATTAAAGATAATTAAATTTCCTACAAAAATATCTATATTCATTTTCTTCCTACGCGTTATAGTTTCCGAGATATTCGCCAGCGAAAATCGATAATTTTCGAAAAACTTAATGCTCTACAACTTTCTTTTTGACGACTAATCTGTAAAACAAAAGGCTGAGGAATTAGAAGGACAAGATTGACGAAAAACGTTAGGCCAAAAAAAGTTTTTCGAAAATTATCGATTTTCGCTGGCGAATATCTTGGAAACTATAACACATAGGAAGAAAATGAATATAGACATTTTTGTAGGAAATTCAATTATCTTTAATTTTGTAATGAATACTTTTTTCGTACGACGCACAGTTTCCGAATTATAAGCGAAAAACCGAAAAAAGGAGCTCCTCCCCCTCCCCCCTGAAGCGGCAGGGTAGAGGTGGGGACTTTTAGTATGTTTACCTCCTAACTGCCCCCAACATATTCCCGAAGAGAAAAATTCTCCACCCCTCCATGTCCTCTACAACCCCCATTTGGGCATTCATTGACTGGACTATTTTGAGTAAAGAAACGCACTCAACTTCGCTTTTTGGAGATTAAGTAAATTACATTGTATTTTAATAATATTTTGTCTCTTTAATATTGTATTTTAAATTATTGCGAATCAGAGATGGTAATGTTTTAACTCGAATTCAAGTCAAATTTCGAACAATATATCGCTTTTAATATTTTTGAAGGAAATTGATTATAGCATCTTTTATAAAATTTATTTTATTTATGGTAATTTAAGTACATACTTGTTTGCTGCCAAAGTAATACATTTAATGTGAGAGATAATTGTGAATTAGTTTCATTCTGTCTTGAAAGTTTGTGTATTTGAAAAATTCAAAAAAAATTGTTTTATACTTAAATAAATAATTTACTGTTTAGTAAATGTTTTTACATATTTTTTACCTTTCTAAATATTAATAACTTGTTGCAGATATGTAAATTTGACTGATACTATTTGAAAGTAAAATTCAAAATTATCGGCTATTCGGTCAAAATAGCAAATTTAAAAACCTTTTTTCAGTGCTAAGCTTTCGCTAAAATTTATTAGCTTCATCAGAGCGTTCTCTAACAATGAATATTTAACAGTAAATTGTTTAAGATTAAATAAAGTTTGTAACTTACGAAATAGTTTTTGTAGTGATCATTAAACACACATTAAACGTTGCATAACAACGCAACAACACAAGGGGAGCTTGGGGTAAGTTGACGATGTTAACAGTTTTCAGTGATTTTCCTCTACGAATAAATATCGAAGATTTACGAAAAATACAGTATGTATTAACTAACCAATAAAGCAAATCTTGCATGCAAGGTTTATTGAAGAAAAAAAATGGAACGAAATTATACCCTCTTTTATCAAAAATATAAAATTCGCCATCTTACTCAACGCACGGGGTAAGTTGGCTAACCTATTGGGGTAACATGGCAAATAGCAGAAGTGTAATATTTGAACATAAATTAGCATTTATTCGTTAAATAACACAAGTAAATTTTTTTTTCTTAACAATAACAAAACTAATGAACAGAATAAGCAATATAATCTTGAAATTAAAAGTTACAACAAAAACGCAAATAAAAATATTTTCTTCATAATTTGAACACTGTTCATTGCCTACATATTGAACATTAGATCCAATCCTCATTCGAAGGATCTTCAAAACGTTCTCGACAACCTGGGCAAACGACATCGTCTTCTGATGAATGTCTTACTGTTTTCACTATTTCTTTAGCTTTTCCACTACTCTTTTTGTATGCTTTTCCGATCTTTAATGTTTTATTCTTCCTTTTAATTTCTTTTTGCTGTTTGCTTGTTCTTTCTCTTCTAGTTGGTTTTTCATTGTTGACGCTGTTATAAGAGATGAAGACTTCTTTCTTTTGTTTACTGTCATTTCGCAGTTGGCTTTAGGAAGAGGTCTTATATCCCAAGGGCTTATGTTACTTGCAACTTACGACAAATTCACCAACTTACCCCGTGCAAAATACCACGGGGTAAGTTGGTGAGTTCGCCATCTTTCGCCAACTTGCCCCTTAAAATCTTGGACAAACAAAATTTTCATAAATTACATAATGGAAATAAATAAAAGTAAATCTAATTATGTAGTTACATTTTTAAATGTCTACTCAATAGAGATTATTACACTAAGTTCCCTCCTACTATTTATTTCACTTGTTTTTTTACTAATTACCAACAATAAAAAGTTTTAGAAGATGAAACCACATATAAAAAGTTGAATAGAGATCCTACTGGCCCCATCCAATCCAAATCCAACGAGGTTGTCAAATCTCTAAAATCATCAGGTTTCATAAATGAAGAAATATTAGAAGACTAACAACGTATAATTCTGTGTCTCCAAAACTGTACTGTTTGCCAAAAATTCACAAAGATGATGTTCTCTTACGACCTATCGTCTCTTCTGTCAATTCACCTGGTTATTTTTTAGCGAAGTTTGCATCTGACATACTCACCAATGCTTACAAAGATCGTAATGATTATAACATAAAAAATTATTTTAATTTTGTACACAATTTCAGAATTTTAAACTTCCTGATAATTTCATAATTATATCTCTTGATATTCAAACCACCCGAGTTACAGCAGTCAAATTCTCGCAAAATTTCATGGCAGTAATTCATTCTTCAAGACGAATAATAAAGCAGAGTAATAGAAGAAAGCATACCTATGCTTTAAAAATCAACGACAATAATTAATTAAAGAAACATTTTAAATAAATGAAAAATAAAATTCATAGTTTCAGCGTAAAACTGAACCCTGCGATATTTTTCGTTATCGTTGATATCGTTCACGATATCGTTCACGTCTCTTTCTAGAAATGTATCATATAAAAAGACATTCTAAATTCAATGAATTTCAGGTCTGACACTCAAAATTTAAACTCGTCTTACGAATTTTTGATACATTTTTCGAATTCAGAGATGAATGATAACATTTCAAATTTGCCTCCTTTGAGTTAATTCACACATGCGCATTAACAAATTTTCAGTTTTCACTGCTTTAGTTTACTTGGCCATTTTGTTTTACATGTTTGTAATGTTTGAACTTGTTTCGTCAATTTTAACAATTTATATTTTGTGATGTAAAGACTAGTGTTGTTATGCAACTTTTAATATGTATTTAATTATCACTACAAAAGCTATTTCGTAAGTTACAAACTTTATTTAATCTTAAACAATTTACTGTTAAATATTCATTGTTAGAGAACGCTCTGATGAAGCTAATAAATTTTAGCGAAAGCTTAGCACTGAAAAAAGGTTTTTAAATTTGCTATTTTGACCGAATACCCGATAATTTTGAATTTTGCTTCGATTCCTAACGCTCGATACTCCTTGTATATTACTATTTGAAAGCTCAAAGAAGCCTTAATTTACTATTTTTCTAACAATTCTCCTTTCTCATATACAGAGTGTTTCAAAAGTGATGGTAAAAAATTTAGGGATGAGGAGTATTAATGAATAGAAGCAAAAAGTACCAGTAAACATGGTTCCGGAAATTAACCGTTTACGAGATAATGTCATTTTTTACTCGTTACGGCATGCTGAATATTAACTTACTAAGTTTAAGAAAAACAGTGAAAATTTTATTGGATTTATCATTCATGAGAAAACAGAAATTCATCATTTTGGCTAAACAACGTACAGTAAAGTATGAGCATGTTAACTGAAGAATTTTACAATAGGTGATCAAAATGCTGACCATGCACTTGAATGCATCTGTCTAGTCTTTTCCGCAAAGACCCGCGAATGCCTCTAGCAATCCTGGATCATTCTTCATTTGCTGGAAGGCATGTACAGTCCGATGCTGCAATTGTTCAGGTGTGGCAATGTCAGCTCTATTATAAACCTGGTGTCAAAATTCTAGGATTTCTGTTGGAACTCTGCTTTTGCCACTAAAGGTAGAACAGAAATTTTTGAAATTTCCTAACATTCAGGTAGAGATTTTTTCTATAAGAAATACACAATGCGCAGAAACGAGTTTTCTTCGGACTAATGTTAGATAGAATTACCGCTTATAAAATATAGAAAGAAAATACTTTTTTTTATTATAATCAGGGATACAAAACGTAACTGAAACCGTTCCACAGTTCCTGCTGCATTCAGAGCACAAAAGAACTGTCCAAGGAACCAAATTTACATTACGTCTTGCATCCCTGATTATAATATAAATATTATGAAAACCAACAAACAAAAAAAAAACTAAAAATAACAAGAAATAAACATATTTTTTGGCATAAATCAGAAGAGCAGATATTTAATGCAATAACATTAAAAAATTTCTTCTGAAGAACTACTGAAAGAAAATTCTGATTTTTTTATATTTGTCAGATCTTTCTCTTTCCAAGAAAGCTTTTATCAGTTTTTATTTTCGAGAAAGTCTTTACAAGAAACGCATTTCGTAGGCGCCGTAACGAAAAAGAGAGTGGAGGAGCCTGCGCTTGTCTGAACGAACCGAACGATAAAGTGCTACCTACTTGTAGGCTTGCAAATTTTGTGCGAAGTGTCTAAAATTTCCACACCGCTCGACTAAACTCTTGGAGAAGGGAGGGTTCGACGAAACCCCAATACAAAAGGTGGGCAAAAAGATTTAAAATAAAATGCACCAGCTGAGCACACTTGTTTATATTTCGCTTGCTCAAAATTTAAATAACTATAACTCAAATACAAACAATAAATCTCAATGGACAAGTAACACGTTAAGTTACATCCGTACCACAGATCTGTGCTTCGGTCACACATACGATTTAAAACGATCAAAGAAATTAACGGGCATAAAACTTATCGACATCAGATAGCGACAGGTAAATGTGAACAAACCCCGCAATAGTTATCAATTGTAAAGAAACAACACCGCGAGTACAAAAGAAATAGGGTTAATCCGACCTTGGTACAATCTAAAGATCCAGCGTCGGTGTCAATCAGCTGTCACTAGTCAACAGGTCGGAGCGACCTCCCGCGGTGGTTAGCGGAGTGAGCCAATGTTGCGGTCAGCGGGAAAACCGCCAAAAATGGCGTCGTCTTGCAGGGCGAGCCTATTCTCAGCGACGCGACGGGGAGGCCAGGTGGCGGGGCTCAATTCGTTGACAAAAGCCAAATCCGGGCTTCTCCTGCACCCAAGGGGACGACGGTATTTCTCACCCGACTAAAACTACCCCGGCAAACTGTCTTGAACTGGGGCTATGTCTCAAACTTAAGCTTCGTCTGGAAGCCTATACTCGAACTAAAACTCGTACGACAAGCCTAATGGAAGAAAATATGCGTTACGTTTCATCGCAGTCAGAACAAAGCCACAAGACATACCTGTTTCGTATTTCGACAGGCTTTGGAAAGCTGTTTCACAAGCTTAAAATTCTCTCCACGTACGATAACAACAGATCTCGAATAATCCGGTTCCGCCTCCTTCACAAAAGCCAGTGAAAAGGGGCACAAAGGAGCTATACTCACACACACAAAATAAACTAAGCGAACGGGAGAGCTTGCGATATAAGACTGGCTGCGGATGCATGTCGCGTTATTCCCCCCAGCACAGGTTCAGACAGGAGTCGTTACCGTTACTAAAGAAGCACAGTTTAAACGGGGAAACGAGTGAGACGGAGATATGTAGTCTGCCTGAAGTAACAGCGGATAGTTCAACTCACGCAATATTGTGAAATATGGTGCAATGCGACGATCATCACGTACGCCGTATTTCCTACGCTGATCAAGGTGTACGGAAAATTATTATGAATAACTTGAATGGATATTTCAACCGTCACAAAAGACAATAAAATAACAAATTTTATTCAAAATTCAATGTAAAATCATAATAGGTAATCAAAATATCCACCGATTTCATCGCAACGGGCTTGAATTCTACGTAAAATTCATTTGCTGACGTTGATAAGCATACGAGGATTATTGTTAATTCCCATTATTTGACTTGGCGATTCATGCACATGTTCCCTTACGTTTTCCTTACTTCCTTTTTGTGGGACGTCCACTGCTCTATTAACGTAAAAAAGTACCTGTCAATCGAAAAAGCTTAACCACCATAATTCAAACACATGCGAAATTTGTCATAAGGAAGCGAAAGATTCGGACATTTTTAAGAAAGCTCATGGAAGCAGTCCTGAATAGAATAGTGCCACTTGCCTTCAATTTGACGGTCATTTCGAAAATAAGATTCGATCATAAGTTTAATGCTCTGGCAGAACGTTTTCTTAATTTAAAATTGGAGTCATGTTATTTAATTTTCAAACGTCAAGTCGATTGAAGCTGGTTCACAATTCATGGCCAATTACGAGGAGAAATTTTAAAAAAGGCACGTTATAACTACACATGAATCCGTGAAATTAAAGGCGATTTCGTTAATTCGATCGGAGCGCTATTTTTCTCACTCTTACGTGCACTAAAAGCGAATTTTAACGACGAATCAGGTTATAGTGGTTATGGAACTAAATACTTTATCGACAAACACGTGACGTCATTGTTATATATTTTGAACGCGGTTTGTGGAACTATTGGATGATGGTTAAGAAGAGTGTTTTAAGTTGTCATCCATTGTTCGTGAAAATAGGTTATGTTAGATGATATTTTGTTAATATTTTGTAACAATCTCTCTATTATAATACTATCATCGTCAAATACGATTTCATTTGCTACGATAATAGCCATTTCCTACATTCATTTTCAATTAAATATGAAAACAACCTCAATAAATTGATTGATTGACAGTTCACAATAACATGCGATGGAATAGCCCACTTTGGCGAATATCGTTTTTAATGACGTCATAACATAAACCGCGTTAAAAATGTAGGAATAATTGTTCGTCGCTAAAATTCGCTTTAAATCTCTAGTGCCCAATTGCACCGCATTTTTATTCATTGATTAAATTTAAGTCGTGTTTAGAATGTGATATTTACGTAGATCCAGCATAATGTCAGACGCATTCTAACTGACACTTAAGTTGAAGTTTAAGTGTCAATTAGATGGCGATTGACATTATGCTGTCATGTATTCACGATTGTCACATTCTAAACACGTCTTAAATTTGATCAATGATTAAAAATGCGGTGCAATCAGGCATAAATGTTCTCTCTCACATTTCTACTCGGACCGAAATTTCTAAAACGTCTCAAAACACGGGTACACGTGTATTTAAAATTACACGGACTAAAATCATGATTCTTGTATTACACGTATACACGTGTACTGACATATGCGTGCAATAGAGACCTCTACTTTAAACCAAATACTGTAAGCACAGTATAATGCCTATGGAACCAGTGGTTGCACTCAGCGTCGGCAACTTTGAAGTTTGTGTCACCAGAGCGCCTTGGCGCACCCTACTCCGGAGTTCAAAAGCTCCACCTACTTTTTCAAAAAACAAGGCACCGGTTTAAATTTGAACCAATTAACCGCTAGCGACCATTTGCAAAGCATGCGTTCCGTTAGTATACACTACTAGGCACTATCCCGGCGCATGTTAATCATGGGCCAGTTTATACCCTCAAGTGTAACCATAGACTACCTCTTTAGATCCGCAACTCCCATTCTCGAAGAGGGACAATGTTTTCAGTGACATCTATAAAACTCTCATGAAACTATTGCAACTTTTTATTACTAAAGTAACAGAAATCTGTACTTCGGCAAGCATATTCCGATACGCGGGAAATTTTGAAATTTTGTCAAGTAGATTGACTGGTAACCTAGTACATAGGACTAAATAAAAGCTGAAGAAAATTACTAAGTAACATGCCATAATAGATTATTGTAGTATTGTGACTGTTCAGATGATACAATTCTGAGCAGTCAATAATACAATAAATAAGTACCATATGTCCAAATAAATTTTTGATAAAGGTAGGTCATGGAGTGTAAAAATCTACAACACCAAGCAGTTTTTGAAGTTAGGCCCAGTTTCATAATCGAACTTAAAGGAGACTAAATTGATAGTCACCTTCAGATGTCGAAACAAATATGAAAACCCATTTGTTTACACATCTGAATGTGACTTTAATTTTAAAGTATCCTTTAAACTGGATTATGAAACTGGGGGTTAGTGACATATCAAGCTGTAAGATATGGCTAATTAAACTTCAATTTTACTTAACTACTCAAGAACTGGACAATATTTTCATGTAAATAATGTAATAATTTATCTTCCATGGCCTACCTTTATCAGAAATTTATATGGACATATGTTACATAATTAAATGGCATTTTGCTTAGTAAGTCTCTTCAATTTAAAGTCCTGTGTACTTAGGATACTAGTCAATCTACAAATAAATAGTGCAGTAATGAAAAGAAGTATACATATTGCTGTGTTATCTGGATTCTTGCAGATTTTAGCATAAATTTATTTGTTGCAAAATTTTCTGTTTTTGGCCCCACGTTGGGCGCCAATTTAAATGCAGTGTTATGGTCCCTAGTTGGGTGAAGCCAATTTCATGCGGTGTTTTGAGAAATTTTTGCATTTTTTTTCTCAGTGTAATTTTCGTCAATATTCTAAATCTTATTTTTGTTTATATCTTATTAGTTTATTGCTGTTCTTAAACTTGTTGATATCGGTGACGGCTCCTACTCCTCTCCCGATGCAGTGTATCTCGTAGGCTGGCTTTTTCCTCGTGGAGTGTATTCGTTATGTGATAAGTTTTGAATGCAAATGGCACTCACGAGCCCTTACATTCAAAATTACCGCGTCAGTGTACGTGTGTGTGTAAATAAAGAAAAATGCTCGTTGAAAGTGATAGAAACAACGGTTTATTGAATCAATTATTCATGAAGTCGTACAAACAAATACTGATCGTATAAAGAGTTCAAAGAGTCGAAGTTTTATTTGGTCAGTCGGTTTCTCGCAAAACCGCTGATATATTACTTACAATTCCGTGTGGATCTTTGATCCTAACTTGAATGAATGTAAACAACACGGAGCCTGTTTTGTATGCGCACTGGTTGCTTTAGTTAAAATAGCTCAGACGCGGCGCCCTCACTGATTCAATTTCCGAACTCCGCGCTGCCGCTTACAGTTTCCAACAACGTCCGGTCTTCAATTCTATTTTTAGATCAATTATTCTAATTATTATAATTCTAGCTTTAAATCCTACGTATTTACATTACAAAAATTCTAAATAATTTACTTACTATATGCATGTAATTTAAAATCGCTTATTTCTATAAATACTTACACAAACTTAATATACCTGTTAACACTTGAATTTAATAATTGTAAACAAATAAATCCTGTAAAACATAACTTATACATTACTCTAAATTTCTTTTTACTATTTACAAATTATTTCATTGAGAAATTGAAAAAGTCTTTCGTTTAGCTTATAAACACTGCAATATGAATCACTGATTTCAGAAACACCCCAAGTCACACAAGTTTAGTTTGGAGATAATTACAAAAAACTGATTATCTTTCTCTATTTTTTTATACTTAAAATAAATTTAAAGACAGCCCTACTACAACATATGTATAATAACAAATTAGTGAAAACAATAAATTTTGGTTAGTTCAGCTCATATCAGAAGGTGAAAAGGCACATGGACTTAGGTTGTTTCTGAATTAAATGAATGCAAAATTTGAAACTTTTAAAAATTTTGTGATGAAAATCGAAATTTCATGAATTTCAGTTTGACTAACATGTTTAGCAGAGTTTTTGTTTGGCTAATATTAAAGTTTTATACTGTTATAAAAATCATAAACGAACAGAAAAAAATGCTAATAAACAAACCAAAATCAAAATAGTAGAGTACCATACTTCCAAAAAGTCAATTTTGTGCATCTTTATCTATAGTAGGCCACTCTAGAATTTTGGGATTCTACATTTCCGTCAACAAATTTATAAGACTGTTCGATGTGTTCCATTTTTTTCTTAAAAATTTGAACTTTTCCATCGGAAATAGCACTACTGGGAGATCAAACGTCTTCACACTTGGCAGAAGTTGTGAAAAAGTCATAGTGAATGCGCCTCCAATAAATTTTTTCGCCACGATAACTCTTTGGCCACTTTCTTGGCTAAACACGTAGTAGTGAAATTTTGACATGTTGAAGTGCTGCTTTGCGTTTCTAAATACTGGACTTGGCTGAAGTTTCTATTCAAATAGCATCTTTCTTGAAATATTTTGCCCACCAATTTCGAAAATCTTTAATATTTAGATGATCAATCAGATGAACTGTGAATCGGTGTTCGGCGGAAGAGCTAGTTATTATTTTTTTAAGTTATGAAATATGGTATTTTGAATATTGGAATTAGTTTGTTTATGCGCTCAATTGATAGAGCTCCATCCATTGCTATCACATATACAGTGAGAATTTTTTTATGTAGAACATGCATCCTTGCTACAATATTGAAGGTGAGGTTTTTAAAATCGAATATAGGCTTAACATGTAATGTGGGCCTTGTTACTATGGAAACCATTCGTACTTGTTTGTCTAGCACTGAAGCTCTTTTTCCGAAATAGATAAAAATAATCGTTAATTAGTTTTTTGGAAGTTTGAGAACATATCCTAAACGGTCATAAAAATTGTTAATTGCCTTAATCTGATCCTGCTCGATACTACTTGTAGATTTGTGTCCTTTCATTCGTTGGATATACAGTGAGCCTCTAATGTATGGAATAAAATTCGTAATTTCTTTATTTTTAACATTTCGAAAAAACGCTCGGACAGGTAAATTTTGTTTTTCAAAAACACACATTTTCCAGTGAAAATCAATTTTTGACAGTCATTTGTTTTCGAGTAATGACGTCATCGACATTTTTTTTTAATTAAAAAAAAAAGACAATTAGCTTGCGAAGGTGATGTTTTATGGTCCGCAGAGAAGACCCAAGCTCTTATGACAGTGTGGCTGGTACTGCTCCAGCACTTTGAAGTACCTCTGATCTGCAGTAGGGTCTTCTCGAAGTGCGTCGCTCTTGAGTGACAGTTTGTTCATTCCTGAACTAGATGAAACATTTTAACTGTTTCTGTAAGCAAGTAAAGAAATTGTATAGTATAGCATTTTCAATTTAAGTAGCGACATCTTGCAATCGCTTTTTGACGTAACATCAAATTTTTCTATATCATTTTCATTTCACTGCTCTACAGTAAGTAATAAATCACAAACGCTAATAGTTTCTAATATACAGGCTGTCCACCGAGTGCCGCGGTCTTCTCTACCGTCTGTAGTATATGAGATAGAAGAAACATTCAAACGAGCTAAGATGTAACTCAGTCAGCTCTATTTTATAAAATTATTTTTGGCTGTACAGAGTTTTCAGTAACTGAGAGCCGTACCAAAGTTATATTTTTTTAAATGGAACACCCAGTATATTTTTACATATTTCGAAAGTACGCATAATGAATAGGTAATAACCAAAAATTTCGGAACTTTTACTTAATACAGCATTTTTTTACACTTAAACGTCAATATCTTACAAACTCTTAAGTGTAAAAAAAATGCTATATTATGAGCGCTTATATTTTGGCTATTTATTAACATTTCGTCGTGAATTTTTGCAGGTAGTTAATACAATATCTTTTCTACAGAAATATCAGAACAGCTTCGGTCTATCAGTTATTATGTGTACAGGGTGTTGAATTTTGCAAAAGATGGAACACCCAGTATATCTAAACTCTCATGAAACATTTTTCTAATAAGCTTTCATAAAACGCCAAATGTATTTGTCTAAGGCTGGAGCTTCACGAGCGTATATCACGCGGCGTTTTGTACGTCGCGTCTTATGCGTCGAAATGTATTACATATTCTCTGTTCACAAATTAAAAGACCACTGGCGATGTTGCCTTGTGAAAAGTACATTCGGCAACATTGTCCTAGTTAGAAATTTGGTAACAAAATTGATAAGTAGTGTTTGATATAAACGTCAAGGTTATGCGTGCTGAGCAGATCCGTGGTGCTAAATTTAATAATTGTGATAGATTCATGGTTTTTACCTTATCGTTCGTAAATAATTTTATAGCAGACAAACTGCAATAATCCATTATGTCACGAACGTACGAATTTTTCATTGTAAAATGGTCCGTCTACACGCAACGATTTGCCTGCGCGCATCCCTGTGCAAACTAGCTTGAGCAAGTAAGCCCGTGCATAATGGTCCGTCTACACGCAACGATTTGCCGTCTATATGCACGGGCTTACTTGCACAAACTAGTTTGCACAGGGTTGCGCGCAGGCAAATTGTTGCATGTAGACGGACCTTAATACGCAGGCGGATAATTATATTTGACAAATTACTTTGATATGAAACTTCAAATACCTTGCCAACCTTGCTATTTTGATGTTTTATAGGGGACTTATGTTTTATACCAACATAATGCAGCAAGTTGTAGTTTTTTAATTTGTGAACAACGTATAGGCACAGCATAAATACATGCAGCAGGTTCACTCTCCTTGGCGGGAAAATTTCCCGCGCAAACTGAGCCGCCATACTCCGGATGGAAAATCTGTCATGTGATTTGTTACAGCGCATTCGACTGGACGCACGGAGTGTTTCTTTTTCTCACTCTTACATGCACTGACACGCAGTCGCTCTCCCTCACACTTCTGCTCATTGCGTGCATCGAGCATTATGTCGAATGCGCCCTTCAATTGCACGAATACGATCAGTGGTGTCTCGTGTAATTAGCAGCATAATAGGTGCTTTCGATTATGCATGCTGGGGTGCACTGAGTAAACTTAAAACTCTAGGCTTTCAAGTAGTGATCGGATAATTCAAATTAAAAATAATATGTCATCCGATTATCAAAATAACCTAAATAATTCTATTATCAAAAATATTTTTATTGCCACACTGATTTATACATTCGCAAAATGGCGCCAAGGTCAAAAAATTTTGCCCCGCCAGATCAAAGGTGCCGACAAACAGTTTCCATGCTGGTTATGCTGTAGTATAGGTTTGAACGAGTATAGCTACACGAGCGTTTTGCACAATCGTTTTGCTACACGAGTGTGCAAAACGCTCGTGTAGCTATACTCGTTCAAATCTATGAATACATTTCGACGCATAAAACGCGACGTACAAAACGCCGCGTGATATACGCTCGTGTAGCTCCAGCCTTAACTGAAGAAACGCGAGACAAAAATTATTTTTTTTTTCTTTCAATATTGACTTTATGTATAATTCCGACCAATTCTTCTGTTTTGATTTGCTGTTAATTCATTCCTATTTTTTTAATTTTGAAAATATTAAATAACATTATTTGAATAACATTTTTACTGTATTTAATGTTTCCCGTCGTTTCGAGTCATTCTTTTAATCTTTGGAAAACTTTATAATCCGGGTCTCTTCTCATAGGATAACGCTACGAATATAATCTTGATGCCAAAAGACAGTTTTGGTTGCTTTCTCCTATTAGGTATATCATGTCACGTACTACTTCATTATTAAAATGCATTTTGTTATCATAAAAAAAATACAAAACTGTGAAAGTACTGGTGACACTATTCTCAAAAACTGTTCTGTCAGTTCAAAATTTATAGCTGTTTATAACTGTTTTCCTCTTTTCTAGCAAATGGCAACGTGATTCTAAATTTTATTTTTTTAGAATTATTATAATAACGTTATTTAAGTATTTTCAAAGTACAGAAAAACAGGAATTAGTTTAACAGGCACATATTCAATTACTTTGAACAAAAAAATTAAACATATTCATATCAGCAAATCAATACAGAAGAATTGGTCGGAAAGACTAAATAACGTCAAAATTGAAAGAAAAAAAGCTTACTAAAACAGTGTTTCCATATATTCGAAAATTTCTTTACTATCGTCACTATTCATCATATTTAATTCAATCCGCCATAAAGCGTCCGCGTTTTTATTTAAAGAACCTTTTTTATAAACAATTTCGTAGTCGTACTCTTCGAGTTTGAGTCGCCATCTAACTAATTTTGAATTTGGTTCTTTTAAAGAGAACAGCCATTGAAGTGGTTTATGGTCAGTTACAATTTTAAACTTTCGGCCAAATAAATAAAGTCGGAAATTTTTTACTGCCCAAACAATCGCGAGTAATTCTTTTTCGATGGTCGAATAATTTGTTTCTGAGTTGTTCAATGTTCTAATAGCGTAAGCTACCGGTATATCGGAACCTATTTTTCCTTGCGACAATATTGCGAAATTGCTTGCGTCAGTTGTCAAATTAAACCACACGGTTGGTTGAAATCTGGATATTGAAGTATAGGCTCGTTTATTAAAAGGTTTTGACACAAATCAAAACATTTTACATATTCAGGATCTTTGATATTAATCTCAGCTTCCTTTTTTAAACATTTGGTAAGCGGATTTGTTATTTTTGCAAAATCCTTTATAAATTTTCTGTAATAGCCTAATAATCCTAAAAAGCCTTTTATTTGTTTAGTAGTTTTTGGAATTGGGTAATTTTGTATAGCTTTTATTTTATCGGGGTTCGGTTTAACGCCTTCAGGGGTGACAATATGTCCTAAATAAGCAATTGAATTTTAAAATTTGATAGTCTCAATCTATCAAATACTTCTTTTAATCTTTCTATGTGTTCCTGGAGACTGGTACTAAAAATTATTATGTCATCTAAATAAACAAGACACTTTTCAATTTGAATTGCACGTAAAATATTGTCTAATTAAATACTCTTTGAAAAGTTGCAGGCGCATTTTTGAGCCCAAATGGCATACGTAAAAATTCGTTTTTCTGTATTAAATGCTGTTTTTTGTATATCTTCTTTACACATTACTACTTACACATTTGCCTAGTTTATCTAATAAATCCGTAATATTCGGTAAAGGGTAGCGGTCGTCGATAGTTTTACCGTTTAATTTACGATAGTCTATGACTATACGCCACTTACGTTTTCCTGATGCATCTAACTTCTTTGGTACGACCCAAAGAGGTGAGCTCCATGGTGAATGAGAAGGTTGAATTATTTATGGATCAAGCATACTCTGAATTTGTGTTTTAACTACTTGTCAATGTATTTCAGGATAGCGATAAGATCTAGTATAAACTGGTAATTCGTCTTTAGTTTTTATTTTATGTTTAATTTTACTTGTAAACGTCAATTGTTTGTTTTCCAAATGAAATATATCTGAATATTGTTTAATTAATTTAATTATTGCATCTTTTTCTTCAGAATTCATATGATCAATACGAATTCTTGATAACAAATCAATTTGGATTTTTTGTGATTCTAAATTATTAATATTCGGACTAAGATTTTGTTCATTTTCATCAAAATTTTCAGCAATGATTGGTTCATTTAAATTAAACATTATTTTCTTTTCTGTCGGATTTAAGACCGTACATAAAGCTTGATGATTAATAACTTTTACCAAACATTCAGGAATTTCTAATTCATTAAATTTTTTGTAAGAAATTATTGCTTCATCATCTCCGACATTTTTAATATTGATTTTTATAATTTGCTCAGATCTAGGGTGAGATAGATCATAAATAGATAATAAAATTCGTATTATTAGATAAATTATGAAATTGTATTTTAATTTTACGTGTTGGGGTAATTAATTGATTTGTGTTATAATCAATTATAGCATTTAATTTCTTTAGATTGTCAGTACCTAACAATGAAAGTAATTATGAAACTTGAAAAGATGGAATTTTAAAGAAAACTTTGATTTTTTATTGGGCAATTTAATAAATGATATAGTAGTACTATATTTTTCGATCGATGTGCCATGTACAGTTGAAATTTGAAACGGATCTTCAATAATTGAATCTTTAAAATATTTTTTAGCTATTTCTGGATTAATAAATGATTTTGAACTACCGGTGTTTAATAAAATTTTTAAATTATTTTCGGGAAAAATTATATACGGTAATTCACTATAATTATTTGTTAAGTTCATTAATTCATATCGAGGTCCGAGGCTATCTCGCATAAAAAAGAATTTGGGTCTTCCTCGATTTGTTCGTCATGCATTTCGTCTGGTAAATTTACTTCTTCAGGTAAATCATCCTGTAGATCATTTTCATCAATATTATGTAATTCTTCGAATACAAAATTACGTTGGGCGTTAGGGTTTTGATTTCTAAAATAATTATTTTGATTTGAACTTTGTTGCTGAGGGCGGAAAGTGTTCCGTGTTGAAATGCTCATTGGTTTTTGAAATTTTTGATTTTGGTTTGATTTAAACGCATTAGTGCTCGAATTCGGATTATTAAAATTATTTTTATTGAAATGTTGTTGCTGATTTAAGTTAACTTTTGATTTTCCTGGGAATTGCCAATTTTTCGTAACGTTAGCCTGTTGCGATCTAACGGGTGTTTTATTAACAAAATTTGGCTTTGTGAAAAATATATTTTTTTCAATTTTCTGTTGATTAACATCATACTGAAAATAATTTGTTAACATGCTTAACGCATTATTTAAATCTGTGGGATCCTTGGTACGCATTAAAGATCCTAGCGGTTCTTTTAATCCGCGCAAAGCATAGTTGCGAAAATAATTAGATAACACAAGTGCTTCGTTCGCATCATAGCGTGTAGCTAAATACGAGATTTGCAAATTAAGTGAATGCTGTATACGATTATAAAAATCGAATGGAGATTCGTTACCTTGCTTTAATTCGGTCATTTCAATGTTTAAACTATAGCAATCTCTTTTATCTGCATACGCATTAATAAGAGAGTTTTTCAAATCTTGCCAACTATTAATGATACAAGACGAGATATTGATAGCAGCTTCTCCTTTAATTTTTGCTAAGACACTAGACATCAGATATTCATTCTGAAAGTCGTTTTTATCTTGCACATTATAAAATTTATTTACTAGTTTTTCACTAATTTCAATAAATCTAGGTAATAATTCCGTTTCCCCATTGAAATCAGGAATCATCTCTAAATGTTCCTTTTTAAGAACAGGTACTTGTGCTAGAGCCATTTTAACTGATTTATTTTTTGTAATTGGCGATCTAGAACGAAATTTTCTAAAATTTGTTGAATGTGAAATTTTCTGTCCGCAGTTGTATAGTTGCGGAATTTAAAAAAGCATACATACACTTAAAACGTGTCGCTGTGAACTTGGTTTTGTTTGAAATTATTTTCGCTTTATAAGTCAAAATCATTGTCAAAGTGACAGACCGACATTAACATACCGCATTTCAGTTTACCCGAAAAACGCAAATAACTTTATACATTATTGAAGAAGGGTGGTAAGTAAGAAGTTTATCCGAAAGATTTGGGGTTAATAAAACGCATATAGTTTTTTTTTCTTGACTCCTAAAAATGAAAGTGACCTGATTTAATTTTATCAATATTTATGTTAACTTGTATGCTTTTTTAAATTGCGCAACTGTACATTATTTACACTTGTATTAAAAAAAAATTCTAAATAAAACTGTGACTTGAGATTTAGATTTTTTTGACATTTCGTCGAAATTTCTAAAGAATTTCATTATTTTTTTTGTGAAATTTCATGTCATGTCCCGCTCAAAAGTTTCATATTAAATATAATGAAATTTCCGCACTTCTTTCAAAAAAAAAATTCTTGTCTGAAATTTCCGCATCCCTACACGGAACTCTTAGCAGCAATATGAGTGGAGGGACAATAAGCGTACGATAGCCGTTGTTTCCACTGCAGGTCAATAAGGGCGAGGATAGCATGCAGAGGTCACGATTTTAATGGTCATCACTGTACAACGGGAAGCCCTTCATGGAGATTCTTTTAATGGTAATTCCTGTCGCTAATTGCTTTCGAAACTTGACCTTTTACGTTCCATTTCAATTAACTGTTTAAAATATGTCAAGTGTTTATCAAGTTTAGAATTGGTTGTTAAGTTATATTTTGGTAATAACTTGGCATTTGATTTTGAACGAGCAATTGATCATTTCCGGCAGAATTTCATTGAATTAGATAATAATATGTTAACACCATGCCATATTTCACCATGTTCAAGAATTCTGCATTTCGAAATTAGAACAAGAGTTAGAACAATTCAGTAAACAAGCTTAGAAGCAGCACATCCAGATTTTAAGAAAGTATGGCAGAAGTCATCCTGATTTTTCATCAAAATTTTTGAACTCCGTTGGATACAATAGCATTCATTTGTAAGCTGAAATGTATAGTTAACATACAAATATAAAAAGATTGTTGTTTACTTATTAATTTCTTTTCTTTTGTATATACAATTTGTGAAATACCAAAAAGAGCTAGGTATTTCGAAATAACTCTTCATTAAAAGAAAACCCGTCGTACGATGATTTAATAGTTAATATTTTTAAGAAAACTGTTCAAAGTTGATAAAAACAAAAATTAAAGATGGACATTTTTTAAGTAAAGCTGTATTCAGACGAACCGTGTACCTTGAACTAGAGTGCCTTAAATATGAGTGAAGACATGGTGAAGACATAAGGTCTGTTCGATAGCTCTGCACTTTTTGCACCAACCGCTCCTGAGAGAGTGAGATGTATATGACATAGCATAAGTAGGAGTGAGAAAAATAGAGTAAAGGTGTTAAAAGTGTAGAAAATGCAGAGCTATCGAACAGACCTATACGGCGCCATTTTTGTGCTAAATTGGAAGGGATAGGAGGGAAGTTCAAAATTGCCGGTGCCAACCGGTTTATCGTTACTATTTTCTTTCTGTAACTATAATACCGTATTGAAATAAAAAGCAGACTGAAATTACGATACAAACTGAATAATTAAGTTTAACTAATTTAAATAACCTACCTCAAAACAAAGAACAATTACTAACCTCAAAATATCCGTCGACGTCGGATACACGCACCACATATGTACACGAAGGCCATTTCACAATTCACCGAATGTAATCGGTATATTAAACCGGGACCCCTATCAACGCATCATTAAATATACAACCACTGAAGTCTGGAATGCTCCGGTGGTTGAGAAATTAAACCGGTAGACCAAATTCTGAAACATGCCCTTTTCTAGCACAAAAATGGCTACCGAAATAACTGATCATTAAATTAACGAACCCATCGAGTGTCTCGAAAAGTCGCCAATTAATTAAATGTCGGATAGCAAGGTGTGGCAAGGTCTGGTTTGATCCTGAATTGACAATTATTCTAATATCGAAACTGATGGCGCCACTATTTGTTCAGTACAGTTGAACAGTTCTTGTATATTCTTTGGTTCAGCAATTTTTACATTTTTAAGGGTCGGTTTATCGATGCTAGGTTAAATTTGTCTTTCAGTTCGTTTCCAATGGCAACATATACTTTATATTGTAATTGTTGCCATTGGTAACAAACTGAAAGATAAATTGAACCTAGCATCGATAAACCTACCCTAAAAGTCCGTTTACAATGTGTGCAATTACTTAATGTAACAAAATTAATCACTAAATACAGGTTTGAATCATTTTTTTGTAATATAAATACTTTAAATTTTAAACAGAAACTAATTAATAATGTGTTTCATTATGAACTGCAAATCATTTAAATTTAGAATTACTACGTTTACATTAACAAATAGTAGCGAGTTATCGCAATCATCACGTTAACTTACCGTAAACGTTAAAATTACGTGGTCCCATTCATTTTCCATCGGATCACATGATCTTAACGTTTACGGTACGTTAACGTGATGGTTGCGATAACTCACTAGTGTATTCAAATGATTAATTTACGTTACGTTAAGTGATTGTGAACGGGGTATAAGTCTTCACAAAGAAAAGTTGGAATACTAAAAATGGAAGGAAAATATGTAGGGGTTAACATAATAATAATAATAGTTAACGTTTACACTAATTTTAATATGTTCTAACAAAACTTTTGACCTATGATATTAGGTGGTGTTATGTATTTAATCTTGTGTTAATTGAAATAGCCAATTCAATGCTCTGATGAAGCTAATAAATTTTAGCGAAAACTTAGCACTGAAAAAAGGTTTTTAGTTTGCTTCCTGACCGAACCACCTGATAAAACACAATACTTCTTGTCTATAATTTACATAATAGGGAGTTTTTGCAATTACGTTTTCGTATTAAACGTATACGTAAATAACCAGTTGCTTAGTTACATTCAGCTTTAACGTTTACGTTAATGTTTTTTGTATGACGGACTACGTGAAACTTAAGTTCATCACGTATGCAATGACAGGCCGGTCAATTTAGGAAATTTGACATTTCAAAGCTTTGGAATATGTTATCGAAAGTCACAAAACTCAGATTTGGTACATAAATTAAATTACAATGACTGCAACCAAATCTGACAAGACAAAGCCGTTTCTATCTAACAAGCCGTGCACTTGTAAATTTGGCAACAGAGCAAGTAGTCCGATCACGAGTTTCACCAGTTTGACGTAAGTTGTACGAGATAAAGCTGTAATGTAATTCTGTACTTATCAATCAAATTTTATTGTTTATTACAGTATTGGTGACTAAAATAATGTTTTAAATGTTATATTAACAATCAAGGTAAGTCCACAAAGCCTAATTCTGCTAAATAACCAAACTTTTTCGTTTTCCTTTATTTGCTTTTATTTCATACCAATGTGACATTTTTTGGATTTTCAATGGTACAAAAAGTGGAACTTTAAAGTCCTAGTACTTAATTTTAAACTCGTTAAACGTCTAGTTTGAAAGAAAATTTCATATTTACCTCGAACGAAAATTGACTTTAAATATATATACTTGGAAGTAATTACAGCCTCGGCTAAACAACTTGCTCCTAATTACTTTAAAACTTGACTTTTCGTTGTAGGTAAATAAATAACTATTCTTTCTGAATTATTAATTAGGTTTATGTTGTAGATGCCAAGTTCGATTAGGACTACTTTCGGGTATCAATGCGACGTTGCCAAGCGTAACAGCACGGCTTGTTAGATAGAGACGGCTTTGGACAAGACAAAATACTATGATTTACTTTCTTGATTCACATTCACGTTTACGTCGACGTAATATGATGCAATTCAAAGTGTAAATTTCTACATCGGGGTTAATAAAGTTGACGTTAAAGGATGACGGGCACGTGAAACGTAATTGCAAAAACTCTCTATATCAAAATCACGGAACCTGAGCTCTTTATGTTAAAAATGTTACTTTTTAAAAAGGTAAGCACCGAAGAAACTCTGAACAAAAATTATTTGATAATAATAATTTACATACAATAATTGTAGATGTAAAAAACGTTAAGCATGGTATAAAAATGGAGGCAGGGACCAACGGATTGTGAGACATTCACAAAACGCCTCGACAGTGGCAAAACCGGAGCCGGTTACGGTACCGACACCGGATGCAATGTGATCAAATTAATGCCGAACCGGGCTATATGTAAAAGCATTTTTAAGACCGTAGCGACGAAGAGGCGCCTGCCGCGAAATGAACCAAAAGTAGCAACTTTTTACGAATCAGTTTAAAATCGGGTGGTAATCAAGTGAAATGTTTTGTTTATATCTGACTTTCACGTTACTTTTCAATACATAGTGAACCGTATCAAGCGGTTTTGTAAATTAACGAAAGTGACGGTGATTATTGATCACTGTATTAGTGATGATTAATCAGATTAATCGAGAGCCATAAAAATCCAAGTCAAAGATATCCGTGGAATTTCGAAGTTTTATCTTAGACTAAATAAAGATGTAAACAACATTAAATTTATAACTGTTATACTTACCTATAGTTCTTGTAAACTTCCAACCAACTGTCGTTAATGACGTTAAACCAGTACCAACTGAACTCAAGATGTATGTACGATGTATTCGTTGAAATTTAGTAACATTAGGTCTGTTTGTTTGTATTGCTCGGATCACTCTAAAAGCCATGATACTAAAAGCTGTCACGTGTAGTTTTCAGTCGAATTCGTTTATCTCGTGCTGACAAACTTCGAATTTGACTGAAAACTACACGTGATTGCTTTTAGAATAACTCCGAGCAATACAAACAAACAGACCTATTTTGTTACTACAAGTTTTTGAAAATGACAACGTTGCCACTGCTTCAATTATCACTAACGTCAGATGTGTACGTATAAATATACAACACGTACAGTGGATCCCTCAAGCAATCTCTTTACAGCTATTTCGGCCTTATTTGGGGCCTCGTCAGCAGTATATAATTTAGCACTTATCAGTGCTTTAGCATTAATCTGGTGCAAAATATTAATAAATTTAATAATTTTATAATTTACTATTGCTATTGCGCTTGTTCACAAGATTCGGGGTTCAAAATTAACAAGATTATTTATAATCGAAACTCGATTCGAATTCCTAACCGAATCCTCTTCATTCGACTGTATTTCCGATTATTTTAAATTCGAATTAACTAATAAAATCGAATTATTAACTTAATAAAAAAAAAATAATCGAATTATTTAGGTTATGGCCCAGTTTCATAAAACTTAGTTAACCCCTCGATTAAGTTAATCGTGTGATTAAGCAATATCATTGGTGGAAATTTAAAGTTTCCTCCAATGATATTGCTTAATCATACGATTAACTTGATCGAGCGGTTAACTACGTTTTATAAAACTGGGCCTATATTGACTATTTAATTCATCTGTCATTTATGTTCATTCAAGGTACGAAGTCGAGTGTCGAGCTGATAGCACGTGTTTAAATCGCGCTCAATACAAATCCGAATATGCAGTGAATTATTCATAATTAACTCATCAAGTTTCATCAATGTGAAAATGTGCCATTATACATAACTTGGAAGTGTAAAAAGTTTACATTTCTCGCTCAGGTAAAAAGTTACTTGCGATTTATTGACTCCGATACATCAATCTGTGTGAACCACGGCCTTGCAAGTTTTATATATTTACTTTTTATTCTGGAAAGAAAAAGTAGACTCGTTTATTACTTACACGTATGATAAATAATAAAATTAGTGAATTTACGTTACGTAAATATAATTTGGAATATTAACTCTTGATAATGTCTGGTATAAATGTTTGCGACTTGAAATTGAGTGTCGCGCGACAGAAAATCGCATGTGCGCGCCTGCACTTATTTATATCGAAGATATAAAACGGAAGCGTAAGTGCAGGCGCGCACATGCGATTTTCTGTCGCGCGACTGTTTAATCGCAAAAATGAAACGCATAGTTTTTAAATACCAATGCACGCACATACGACTAAATAATCGCCGCGATTAAAAAGATGCAACCAGACCTATTTTTCAAGCGACGCGACTGTCGCAAGGTAAAATACATCATACAGACAAGAATGAACCTGCACGCACTGCGACTAGTTAATCGCAATTTATTCAGTTGCTGTGTAGGGTGTTCTGTAACTTAGCGTTTTAAAAAAAATTGTTATAAATTTTATAATAAAATGTCTGACGGCGAATCACTCATAAATAGTGTCTTAGACATAGAACTGCTAATTGCAGAGGTGGAAATAAGACCACCTCTTTATAATAAACAATTAAAAGAGTATAGTGACAGAAATATGAAAGAAAAACTATGGGGTGAAGTTTGTTTGATTGTATGCCGCGACTGGTTCTAGTTAACCAATCGATCAAGTTAACCGTGTGGTTAAGCAATATCATTGGCGGAAACTTAAACATTCCTCCAATGATATTGCTAAACCACACAGTTAACTTGATCGATTGGTTAACTACGTTTTATACTACTGGCCCTTAATCGTCCAAATATTAATATCTTTAACTTACGGACTTCATGCTTTGTATTTTTCTATGTAAAGTTTGCAATAAAACCTCATTAAAAAATAATTTGTATGTACTTACAACTTACCTCAATGTTATGGATACGCGCTCTTCAGCCGATAGTCTCCATATGTATGTTATTCTTGGTCCTATTATTTAAAGTAATAATAATATCCAGTAATAAGTCAAAGATTTAATAATCTTTGATTACCCAGTACCCAGTACTACTGAGTACCCAGTACTGCTTTTTATACCGTTTTTTGGCTTTAATAAGATTTAATAATCTTTGACTTATTACTGGATGTACCCAGTACTGCTTTTTATATCGTTTTTTGGCGGGGAGTTTCATAAAATTTATAACGACTTAAGAGACCATCCTAATAAGTTTTTTCAGTACTACAGAATGAATGTAAACAGTTTTGATCAATTACTTTAAATAATAGCTGCTTTCCTTTGATATGCACGGAGCCACAGGGCTTAAAAACTTTAAGCATCCTAGGGCGACTACGAATGGAACGCGAATTCGAATCTGAAACGCGCGAAAAGTTCTAACGCCCAAGCAAGTTTGCTTGTCCTCGAGGGGTAAGGAGAAACCATTTTACCGAGCTTCAAGTCGTGACGCCTAAGTTGAAAGGAACATACGCATTCCTGACTTTAGCAGCTCCCAGCTGCTAAAGTGGATGAAAGGAAATAGGACCAAGTAGTAAGTCAAAGATTATTAAATCTTTGACTTATTACTGGATGTACCCAGTACTGCTTTTTATACCGTTTTTTGGCTCTCATACGCAATAATAGAGCTACCACGCAAGCAGTTTCCGTAAAATCCATGTTGTTCTAGTTATTATTATATATTTTAACGATTAATCTGTCGCAAGTGCGCGCATAAAAATATTTTTCAGTTATTTTTTTGCGACTACGATTTTTCAGTCGCGCGACAGAAAATCGCATGTGCGCGCCTGCACTAAAAATAATAAATTAATATTTTCGCTACTACCAATGATTATAAGAGTATTAAGATACCTAACCCAATATAAAAATGCATGACTCTACCTATTCCGCACCCCTTCGCGTCTTGCCCTCACTTTGCCGGTAAGCTGATGGCTCCCTCTAACGATATAAAAAAACGACATGCTAGATAAGAACCGTACCTACTTTGTAAGGAAAATTATATGTAAATGAGACCACAAATATAACGAGCGGCTAAAATCGTAGATTGTACATGACTTCGTGTAATGGGAGGGCGTTGGCGCTTAATTTGAATTGTGCGCTAGAGGGATGGCTATGTAAAAATGTTCCTGAATGCATATTTAATGGTAATATTAATTAGAAATTAAGATATCGAAATATAAATCTGTGTTCATAAAAATAAAAAATTAAAAAGAACTAAAACAAACAAAATAAGGCTGATAGAATATTCCAACGTTTTAAAGAAAAAATGGAGTCTGAAAAAATGTCAAAAGTAAAAAAAAATGTGATGGGCTGGGTTTGATCTCACAACCCTACGGTTACAAAATTTGAACTTAAACACCTTGACCACGAGAATTATTAATTTTGGTTGCTAAAATATGCTATTAAGTACAATTCAAAATTTTAATTAGTTTTTCTTTAATTTATAAATAATTAACACTTAAAATGTCATAAGTTTAATACCAAAATGCTTTAATAATCAAAATCTTTCCGATTACGACCTACAAATTCATATGAATTTAGACAGATAAAATAAAATAATTTCTGTTTTCTCATGTTAAATCTCTATGTATGTCCAGTGGCGTAGCTATCATATGGCAAAGTGGTGCAGTGCACCGGGGCCCTCAGGCTCAAGGGAGCCCTCGAGCAACCCTGAAGTTCCGAAGCGAAGTGTGTTTCTGTACAACCATTTTAAACTATAAAATTATGTAATAAATATATAATTATAAACAATTTAAGTAGCGACATCTTGCAATCGCGATGTTAGGTCAAAAAGCGATTGCAAGATGTCGCTACTTAAATTGTTTATTACTTTCACATCGCAAGGGCGAATAACCTGGACAGATCGGTTTGGTTTGCAGTGGATTTCTCGAGCTACGGTTCTGCTGACGAAAGTCCAACTAGGCCTGAAACAACTGTACAGAGCATGATCGAGGAATCTGCTGTAATCAAAGCCGATTTGAACAAAATTTTTCTATATAATTATACATTCTGTACAAACTTAAGTCCGTACTATTACTAACTTTGTTGTTACAAAAGCTACAAATTCGGTTAAATTAACAAACTAGCAGTAGTTTTCACACTGATTACACTGACGCAGTCAGAAAAACAATTGAAAGTCGCGTTTATGAGATAAAGTCAAAAAGACACTTTTTTAGATGGAATAGCGTTTATATTTCAGTGAAACTTGCTAATAACGAGCACTGGTTATAACGAGAACTCGGTTATAACGAGGAAATTAAAAACTCCTGTTTCTAGATATGGTAAATTATATAGGTAAATATTTGTTTAAAACGAGTACTTAAAGTTGGTTCTTCTCCGATGAAAATTATGTCACAAAATCTTTAAACCGGACACTAAATAGCGCACAAAATACTTAACGTTTCGCCGTCGTTCGACAGCTTCGTCAGAAGTGAAAAATATAAACCTACGACATTTTTATTTTACACATTTCTATAAAACGTCTTTTGAAAATATTAGACTTTTAATATAAAATATTAGTATTTGCAAAATCAAAGTTTTGGTCATTTTCTACATTTTCTATACTTTTCACTTCTAACGAAGCTGTCGAACGACGACGAAACGTTAAGTGTTTTATGCGCTATTTAGTGTCCGGTTTAAAGATTTTGTGATAAAACGAGTACGTTTATTACGAGAACTTGCTTATAACGGCCAATTTTGTAATTTTTTTGTTTTACCTTGCATATAGCGAGCTTAATTTCAAAAATTTTAAAATATTTTTGTTTGATGTAGAAGTACGTACTATGCACAACAAAAAAACCTAAATACGATGAATTAATTCTTAATTTTTTTTTTGTTTTTTGCGTATTTTTTACATCAAAATTATTTTTTACAGCAAAATAAATTGTTTAAAATTGTATTCGAACTTACTAGTTTATTAAATAAACACAAAAATGCAGGAGTACAGTTATCCCAGATTCTTTTGGTGTTCATAGAACATATCACATATGCATATATTTTTTTCATTTATAACGAGCACTTATTGCTCGTTATATGCAATAACGAGCAATAAGAGTGGTCCCTTGAGCCCTCGTTATATCCGAGTTTTACTGTACTTTACCAATCGATAGAAATAAAATTTTTAATTAAAATTGTCCTTTGTTATTTTCTCGTAAACTAATAAATAATGAAGCTATTTTGATTTTTACAAAATCATCATAAGTGTGCTTTGGAAACAAAACATTTGTAAATCGCCGTAATCTGTTAGCAGAGTATTGTTTTAGAAGTTTGTGGTTTATTTCTAGCTAAAAAAATGGTTTTTACGCATCTAGAAAAAAATACAAAAATTGTTATAATTTGTGTTCATTTTTCTAGATGCGTGTAAAAACCACAAACAAATGTACAAAAAGAGTCATAATTTTTGTTCATTTTTCTAGTTGCATGTAAAAATCACGAAAAATTGAGCAAAAGGTCAATTTTACTTATTTTTCTAGATAGTAGATCCTACGTGTAAAAACCTTAAAAAATTATTTTGGTTAGGAGCCCAGATTTCTTTTTGCACCGGGGCCCTTGGTCACCTAGCTACGCCACTGTGTATGTCTCATTGTCAAGTGGACAACCGGTATGTGCCTATGTATGTATGTAATTAATAGATTTAAAAATTTTAATTTTATACGTCTATTGTATTATTAGAATTAATTGTAATCTGATAAAAATAAAAAATTGGTTCACAATAAATAATAAAATAAGAAGTAATCAACATAGCTTCTTGCTCGAATTCAACTGTCTATTTCAACTTGATTTTGAAGAATACTGTGACGGAAATGAGTGCAAAGAGAGAGAAAGATAGACTGAGCATCCTCTAAGAGTGACAAAGATGGCACAATACCGATACCACATGGTTTGGTTCAAATTAGTTACATAACTTGATTTAATACTTCAGTTTAAAACACATTTTCTTTATCAAATATGCTTCTCACGGGATAATGGACTAAATTACATGTATAAATTAAAACCATCTTAAAAATTAGAAATGAAAAGTGCAAAATTAAAAAATATTGAAATGTAAAATGAAATTATTTAATAACATTCGCTATAAATTACCGACCATACCTAACATCTCTAAATTGGACTCGTCTGTCTCGAATTCGTCTACTGCACATAGCCACGCCTACGCTTATCTTATTATGGAAGTACTCTACGTCGGCATATTTAATAATTTAACGACACGTACCACGTAAGCAATATAAGGCGCTATCGATGATTATAAGAGTTATAAGGTTTGTAATATATTTTGCTTCAAATAAAAGAGATTATTTATTTTGGTTAAATACGCGGTGTATCAAAATGTTAAACATCAAAATACAATAAAAATAGTGATTTTCTCGAATTGTTTGATCGCATTAGAAGGAAAATACACAATTCATAGCTTTCTAGATTGAAGGACATAAAAGTTTATTTCTCGTTGTCATGGAAACCAAAATTACCAAATGATACCTATTCGGATTCGCAATGATCTGCAGATTTCAAATTTATAAAAATATATAGGGTGTTCCATTTAAAATAAGAAAGTTGACGTCACATACGACGGAACCGGAAGTCCTACGGTGCTCAATAGTGTGTCGGAAAATGCATTTTTTTACTTAATTTTTATTTTCCAAATTTCATTGCAATAGATTAAAAAATAAAAATTCTAAAGGATGGGCATATGGCGTGGGACACCGGTATATATCTATTAAATCTAAACGAAATATTCCTTTTTAATCAGCGTGTTGGAGACTGTTGAATATCTGCTAATGTTTTCTGGCTGATTTTTGCAAGCGATTGTCTCATTTTTTTTAAATATGTATTTAGTCATATTTGGTTGGATTTTATTATTTTATTTTATTAATTTCAGTTAATTGGGCAGTTTTTCTTTTACAGGCTGAGAGTTATAATTTCTTTTAATTACACTATGCAGTGAAATTTTTCTGTTAAATTATTTTTTCGAAATTCTAAGAATAAAACAAATATTTAAAAATTCGGAAACTTTTTCTAGTCATTTTCATAAAATACTTCATGAATTACCTAATGCAATCACTTTTGGACTACATGACATAATACGAAACACATTTAGGTATAGGTATCAGATATGTAACTATTGTGTAAAGTATAGTTTTTATTCGGTATTTTAAACGCGACGTTTTAAGTTTTCTAATCCAATTGATTGTAATAAACTAATAAATTTTTAAAAAATTGTCTGCGCAGGTCACACAATCCACAATCGTCTGGAGCTTTTGGCCGCTCACCTCTTGTAAAAAGTCTCATTTTTCAAGGGAGATTACAGATCGCCACATTTTAGCTAAAGTTTCACGCCATCTATCCCTCAATTGTAAAATACCGGTAGTGCCATCTATATCTCTCTTGCATCGGCGGTCACGCTTAAAGGCGTAAGGCTGGGTATCCTAATATACTCTTATAATCAATGCTACTACATAAAATAAATTCCCTGAAATCTAAAATAAAAAGCTTGGAAGTTCGTGTAACAAAACTCTCGAAAAAAATATGTGCAAACAATACAGTTTTACTTAAAAATAATGCTAAGACATTAGACACTGATAAACAAGATACGTTAATAAAAAATAATAAACAGGGTTCAATACTTAGACACACAAACACTACTAATAACAATGTGAATGTTAACAATAATTTATCAAACGTTAATTTTAACACTCTAAACGATCGTGAAGTGACGAATGGTACGGTTGCTCCAAGTAGTCAGGCGACCCCAAAGCATGGAACTTCCACAACAAGTACAACAGGAACTGAGGGTGGTGCAATATCCAAGACGATTAAATCCGTGGAGAAGGTGAAAAGGAAAATATTAATGTTAGCCGACAGCCACGGACGTGACTCAGTGCATATATTGTCAAATTTGTTAGATTCGGACTTTCAGATTGAATGTATATTCAAACCAAACGCTAATTTTGAGGGAGTCTTGTGCGATGTAGATAAGTTATGTTGTAATTTTAACCTTTATGATTTTGTGATAATTTTAGCGGGAACAAATAATGTGCTCAAAGGAACTTCGATACATGCAGAAAACTTAGACAAACTACAATCTCTTTTTGAGGCCGTAAGTTATATATGTGTCCGAGCCATATTGGGAAGGTAAAAGTGTTTTAAACAGTTTAATCTATGAATTCAATAACAAAATATTTAATTTTATGAACAGTTGGGATATTAAATCTAATTACTATGTTGAGACAAATTCAATCATTTCTTACAAAGATAAAACTAAGCACGGTTTACATTTAAATCGTCATGGTAAATATAAATTATTTCGTTATATTGCAAAATTGATACATAATATATTCAACAATGAACCCAATTTTGTTAATCATAATAATTTGATTCAAATATTCAGTAAATTTTCAAACGAATGCGACAGCACAAAAAATACTTTAGCTCTTTTTTTCTTAAATATACGTAAGGAATAAAATCACTCCCCTTGAGGGGTTGCTATGTGAGTTATCTAATCCAGAAATTGTTTGTTTGACCGAGCATTGGTTGTCAGAGGATGAATTACCACATTTTTGTCTTAGTAATTATAATTTAATTAATTCTTACTGTAGATTACAAAATAGGGGCGGAGGAGTTTGCATTTATGCCCATAAAAAACTTAATATTTCATCTTTTAGTTGTAATGTTGAATGTTTGACGAAGGATTTCGAATATACATGCGCCCAGTTCATGAATGGAAATGTTAAATATACAATTGTTTGTGTTTATAGGTCCCCTAGCGGGAACATTGATGTGTTTATCGACGGACTCTTTTCTTTACTTCAACTTCTTACCAGAAACAATACGACTTTAATAGTATGCGGTGATTTCAACACAAATTTTATCGAAAATTCTAAAACATCGCTGGATGTTTTAAATGTTTTTAAATCATTCAATCTGATACCATTTGTTAACCAACCTACTAGAATTACGAATTCTACATCTACCTTAATTGATAACATTTTTGCAAGTATTTGTGACAACATTTTGGACTGTCGTGTTTCGGATACAATTTTATCTGACCACTGCTATCAGATATTATCTATTAAAGATCTAAATATTAGTCGAAGTGATGCAACTACAATCATTTATAAACGGAATTTTTTAGAAAGCAACGTTAGGCGTATGCAATCTGCCTTAGAAAATGAAGCATGGAGTAATGTTTTCAATACATATAACGCAAATGAAGCATTCAACTATTTTTATAACACCTTCCTACAATACTTTAATTATTGTTTTCCGTTATCTAAGTGTCGCCTTGACTCTAATAAATTTAACTTGCCCTGGTTTAATGATTCACTACGCAAACTTGCTCGTAACTTAAGGGAGCTGCATGTTCTTTGTAAATGGTATGACGATAGGCATTTACACAAATTATATAAATATCAGAAAGAGAATTACAACGTAGCCTTAAAGGAAGCTAAAAGGCAATACTTTGACAACAAAATATCATTATCCTCTAATAAAGCAAAAACTGCATGGAATATTATTAGGCAAACAATAAACTCCAGTTCAGACTTTAAAATATCACTGTCTTCTGATAATTGGAACGCGAACCCGAAAATCATAGCTCAAAGATTTTGCGATCATTTTAGTGCCATAACTTCCAATATAAATCACCAGACGAATCAATGTAATATTAATTTTAAATATGATCACAATATGTTTTTATCTCTTACTGACGAAGAAGAGATTAGAACTGTAATTAAACAAATCTCTAACAAAAATTCAGCTGGTATTGATGAGGTGCCTTGCTCTCTGTTAAAAAAGCTTTGCAATTTTATAATATCTCCACTAACAAATATAATAAATAAATGCTTTTCTCAGGGTATATTCCCAGATAAAATAAAATGTGGTAAAGTCGTACCAATTCACAAAACGGGTAATCGATCAGATGTGGAAAATTACCGACCCATTTCTCTTTTGTCGGTGTTCAGTAAAATTTTCGAAAAAATCTTGAATAAGAGATTAATCTCATTCTTATCGAAATTCGATATATTAAATAAAAATCAATTTGGCTTCATCAGCAATGCATCCACTAAAGACGCTATTTACAATAGCTTAACATACATTTATGAAAATTTAGATAAAAAACGTAACGTAACCGGCATATTTTTTGATCTTTCCAAGGCATTCGATCTAATGGATCATAGTATTTTACTAAATAAAATGGAAGCATATGGAATACGGGGTGCAGCTTTGAATGTGTTCAAATCATATTTAAATAACCGCAGTCAAATAGTTTCATTGACATCAGAATTTAATGGTGAAATAAAAACTCATATATCCTCGGAATCACTTATCTATCGCGGAATCCCACAAGGATCCATTTTAGGACCAACATTGTTCTTAATTTATGTTAATGATTTACCTCTATCACTAAAAACAGGTCGTCTGTCACAATATGCGGATGACACTAGTATAATCATCTCCGGGGAATCCATTGCTGAAAATTCTAAAGCATGTTCTCAAATTACAAGTAGGATGAATGAATGGTGTATTAGCAACAATTTATGTCTTAATATGGGAAAAACAAATATAATCAATTTTAAAACATATTCAACTGATTACAGTATTTACGTAAAACACAATAGCAAGTCCTTGCAAACTTCAAATACCGTCGATTTTCTCGGTCTTCGCGTCGACTCAAGACTTGATTGGGAGCTGCACTGTTGTAAGATAAGTAAAAAATTAAGTTCTGCTTTTTATGCCTTGAATCATTTAAGACATCATGTGGGCATAACATCACTAAAATCATTCTATTTTGCGTATGTTGAATCGAGACTAAGATATGGCTTAATATTCTGGGGCTCATGCAGTCGATTCACGAACTTGTTTTTGCTGCAAAAGAGAATTGTCAGAATCATGTGTGGCGTACCGTCGAATACACCATGTAAACCACTATTCAAAAAGCTAGAAATACTACCATTAGCCTGTTTATACATTTTTGAATTAGCTACTTTCATAAAACAGAATGAGCGCATGTACATCCGAAATTCTGATTTGTATGATAACATGAATACTAGACATTTTAATAATTTCAGTATTTCTAAACACAGGTCAACATTCTACGAACGCGGTGCACACTACAAAGCAATTAAAGTTTTTAATGCATTACCCTCCTTCATTAAAAGTGCAAACTTAAAACAATTTAAACCCTTACTTAAAACCTATTTACAGTCCAAAAATTTTTATCACATAAATGAATATTTAACGACATAAATTTAATCTTCTGACAATTCGTGCTCTGCTAGACAAATTAAACCGGATGACGCATACTATGTATTTCATAGTGTTAGTTTAAGTACCAGTAAGTACATCCAACTATAGTTTCTGCCAAAATAGCTTTATTAATGTTCCATTTTCTTTTACTAAGTTATAATTGACAATGTCCATATCTTTCTGTGATAAGTGACAATAAAACTATTATTATTATTATTATTATTATTATTAATGAATGGAAAAACTTAATTTTAGTCTTTTCCATGGTTACAAAAAATTGCAGCGGTTATCGGACTAGTACAAATTACCGTCAACCGGAACACGGTGGTGATTGGGGACAAACACGATTTATTTTAAATTTCGTTCGTTTATGTCGGTAAAATAGGTTTCTTATCAGTGAGTGTAGTGCACAGTTATTCACAGATGGTACCGTTGTCGATTTCCAAAACTTATAAAACTGTTCGATTCAATTAAAGGTAAGTTTATTATAATCAAAATCATTACTTGAAAATCGTAGATTTTGATGGCCATTTTAATGTGATGTATATTAAGTCTATGCAAACTTTTATAAACATTATAATTTTTTTTTCAGATACTTCAGTCTGTTGACTTTGAGGTTACGTACGAATCTTACGAGGGAATCACAGATTTTGTAAATTATGATTTTTTTTTATTTTTTCTACTCTATTTCGGGGTGAAACGGGACACCATGCCTCGCAATTATAAGACACCATTAGGTAGTCGAAAAAATTGTAATTACGATCCAAACACTTTCGCCGAAGCTTTACGTCATTTCAAGAACAGAAGTATGACATTAAGAGAAGCTCAAGATGTTTATGGTATACCAAGAACAACGTTACATCGGAATCTCAAGGGTGGGTTAAAATCCTTAGGCGGGCAAACTGTTCTTTCTCCTAAAGAAGAAGAGTTAATAGTGAAGGTTATAAAAATCGCAGCTGAGTGGGGATATCCCTTAGAGGGTGTAGACATTCGTCACCTAGTCAAGGGCATGCTTGACAGACTTGGAAGACGTGAAAGTACATTCAAAAACAATTTTCCAGGAGAAGATTGGCTTCAGTTGTTTTTGAAGCGAAGTGCCAAAGACCTCACTATTCGTTTATCAAAAAATATTAAAAGGGCAAGAGCTGCTATTTCTCCTGAAGTTATTAATGAATTTTTGACAACTTGGAAACTAGTCTTGATGGTATGCCTTCAGAAAACATCCTTAATTATGACGAAACAAATTTTGTAGACGATCCCGGAAGAAGAAAAGTGGTCGTGCGGAGGTCTGCAAAACGTGCTGAACGAATAATCGACTTTCAAAGAGCGCAACATCCGTAATGTTTTCAGTAACAGCCGATGGTCATATGCTTCCTCCATTTGTGGTATACAAAAGTGAATATATTTACGATAACTGGACCCTTAATGGTCCTAAAGATTGTCAGTTTGCAAGATCAAAAAGTGGATGGTTTGATCAGAGTTTATTTGAAGAATGGTTTTTGCACATTGTGTTCCCTTATTTTCGACCAAAGAAGGTAAAAAGGTATTAATAGGGGACAATTTAGCCAGCCACTTATCCCTTACGGTGATACAAGAATGTGAAAAAAATGACATTAAATTCGTTCTGCTGCCACCAAATTCTACACATCTCACACAACCTCTCGACGTGTCGGTCTTTGGAAAAAGAAAAACAAAGGTCCTATACCCAAGCAAAATTTTCCATCTTTGCTTAATCGTTGTTTGCGCGAGATTGAAACAAACACTTCTGAGAATATTAAATCTGGATTTCGTTCAACGGGCATTGTACCAATAAACAGAGACCAAGTTTTAAAAAATTACCGAATCGACCGTTGAATGAAAATAACGTAAACGATGCCTTAACCGAATCGATTACTGATCTTTTTCAGGACATTAGAGAATCACAGACTCCACAAAAATTTAGGAAGAAGAAAATTAATGTCCCCTCTGGACAGAGTGTAACACAGGACGATTTTAACAATGATGGAAGTGACATAAATGATAATAGTGCTGGACCTAGCCACAGAGTTAGTGAGGAAAATGAAGATTTAGATTTTCTTGTAGATGAAGATCTTGACGAAGTTTTAGCTGCAGACAGCCTTCAAGATACAGAATATGATATTTCACTGGATAATCTCAAAATCGACGACTTTATAGTAGTAAAATTTACTGCGAAGAAAACCGAAAAGTATTTTGTGTGCGTAATCAAGTCTTTCACCAAGACTGAAGATGGGACTGCCATTACTGTCCATTTTTTGCGTCCTTATCCAAAGATTGACAACACATTTATATTCCCAGATGTTCCTGATATCAGTGATGTAGAAATGTCACAAATAACACAGAAATTACAGAAACCAATTCAGTTAAGGAGAGGTAGATATCAGTTTAAAGATGGAAAACTTCTGTCTTATAAAATGTAATTTCATCCATATTATCGTATTTGTACTGTTAGTTTTTATTTATTATTGTTTGTTTCTATATTCTTAAATATATATTTTTTTAAACATTATATTTCTGTCCCAAATCACCCCTCTGGTGAGGTGATTAGCTCCAAATGTGCTGTTTTAATCCGTGTCCCTAGTCACCCCGAAACCCGGGGTGGGTCGGGACAGGCATTTTTTTTTTAAATAAATTCCAACGCATTTTTTATATGCTGCGCTTACTTCATTTGATAGCCAATATTATAAAGACCTCCTATGCAAAGTTTGATATCTGTATCTTTAATAATTCGGGGGATATAAATAAATACGTCAAAAAATCGTCCCGAGACACCCCTGTTGACGGTACATCGAATATTGTACTAAAACGGGTTTAAGGGATTTGATTTATTAAATAGTCCTCCGAATACGATTCGTAGTCAATAGCTTTGTTCCTACACAGTACTAAATCAGTTCGGAACTGTACTGCTCATGCGCACTTGCTAAATACACAGCATTTTTAGTAAGAGCGCATGAGCTGTAGCAAGAGTGCACGAGCAGTACTGTTCCGAACTGATTTAGAACTGTGTAAGAACAAAGCTCATGTTATGCAGATAATTTTTGCGATGGTGTCACTCATGTCAACGGCGCCGGCGCTTTCAAATTCGACTCGTGTAAGCACTCGTCCAATCACCACAAAAATAATCGGCATAACATTGACTACTCATCGTATTATACAGGGTGAGTTATTAAGCGCCCTTTCTTCCGTAGCTCATTTATATTACGAGATAGAATTTTTTTTCTTTTACAAGGACATTCTACCTATTGATTTCTATAACCTAAAATTATTTTGATGCATACAGAGTGTTACGTAAAATAATGGCAGCATGTAGCAGGATTTTTTTAAATGTGACATACTGTGTATTTTCCTATAGAAAGATATAACACTCGAAACTCTAAACAGCAGCATATAAAATATTTATATTTATTTAACCAATTAAGAGTAAATTATTATTTTATTGAAAACGATCCGATTTTCAACTTCTCCTAAAATACTGATTGTAAACTAATTGTTTGTCGTACAGCAATAAAAATAGGTAGAGTTATAAATTAAAGTATAGGGAATAACCCAGATATAAATTCATTTAGTTTCATTTGTTTTCTCAAGTGTTCAAGCCTGTGTAATTGTCAGATTTTCAAACTGCCGTTATTCAATTTTTTTAAATGCAACCCCCCTATCTCTTTTCATGAGTAGATAGTATTCATGTTCCTCAAATATCAAGTTTACAATTGATTACAGACTCTTAATTTCATTATAATTATCGTATTTTTATTGTAATACAGTTCTTTCACTTTGTTGTAATTAACAATGTCTTAAAATTGATTCGATGTGGTTAACAACAAAAGAAAACATCAGTGTTTGTAAATAATTACCTTAATGTAAAAATTATTGTAAAAATATACAAATAATAAATTAATAATCTAACGAATAAACGAAAATTGGCGAATTTCTTTTGTTCAAGTATTCCGATTTTATTAAATCAAATGTTAGTTAAGACAACTGAAGCTTGGGAACTACCTAGAATCAATTTTAAAGCATTCTTAATTAAAACAAAATAAAAGAACTGTATTATAACAAAAATACGATATTATAATGTAATAAGAGTCTGTAATCAATTGTAAACTTGATATTATCCATCTGTTTTATGGTGTTGTCTTAAAGAAATTAAAATACGGTACATTAAATAACTTTTTAATATTGATTTCAGAGTAAAAATGTAAAATATTTATTATAGCAAAAAAACTGTAAGGATTAGATGCAGAAAACCCATAACAAAATTGAAGACGACCATGAACACTATCTATTCGTGAAAAGAGATAGGGGGGGTTGCATTTAAAAAAATTGAACAACGGCAGTTTGAAACTCTCACAATTACACAGGCTTGAACATTTGAAAAAACAAATGAAACTAAATGAATTTATGTCTAGGTTATTCCTTATTCTTTAATTTATAACACTACAGATTTTTATTGCCGTACGATAAACAATACGTTTACAGTTAGTCTTTCAAGAGAAGTTGAAAATCACACCGTTTTTAATAAAATATTAATTTACTCTTAGTTGGTTAAATAAATATAAATATTTTATGCGCAACTGTTTAGAGGATTGATTGTTATGTCTTTCTATAAGAAAATACACAGGGTGTTCCATTTAAAAAAATCCTGCTACATGCTGCCATTACTTTACGTATCACTCTGTATGTACCAAAATAATTTTAGGTTATAGTGCTCAATAGGTAGAATGTCCTTGTGGAAGAAAAAAATTCTATCTCGTTCTATAAATGAGCTATGGAAGAAAGGGCGCTTAATAACTCACCCTGTATAGTGTGTTATTGTGTACAGATATTTTAACTGACGGTAGTAATCTTTAAGTAGATGCTAAATACCTAACCTTCCTTTACACAAAAGTTACTGGTTCCAGAGATACACAATTTATTGTCGCCCCACCCTTTTCCGGGAGTCCGATGCTGTAACGGCGCTCCGGATGGTCAGATCTTCAAACGTGCGGCGGCATCGCATTCCTCGTCATTTTCTGCCATACGATGACGTGCAGCTCAATTCGATCCGAACCCCCTAAGAAGTAAAAAATTCTGAAAAAAATGCTTACAAATTTCATATTTTCAAAAAATCATATCTCCAAAAAACGTATTTTCCTGGGACATAGGCCCCATAGGTTAGGTACCTGGGGGGCTTAAGTTGTGTGTGAGAAAGTTTGGTTCGATTCGGTCTGTAAATAAGGGCCATGGAATTTTTTGCTTACGATTTATTGTGGGACTCAAACAAAAACATTAAATTGTGTATCTCTGAAACCAGTAACTTTTGTATAAAGGAAGTTTATTTAGCATCTATTTAAAGAGTACAATCGTCAGTTAAAATATCTGTACAACTTTCAATAACACCCAGTATATGATAATCGGATGACAGTTTACTTTTAATATGAATTATCCGATCACTACTTGAAAGCCTAGAGTTTCTTTACTCAGTGCACCCCAGCATGCATAATCGTGTACGCGGCGCCTATATATACAGCGGCCATGACGTGCAAACACTACGAGCGACGTCTCGAGTCGATAAACAGAAAGATAGCCATAAAGCCTAGAACACAATGGATTTGCATAAAACATAAGACATAAGCCGTAAGAAACCTATTTGCTTTGTTCTCGTTACGGAGCTATTGTGTTACAGCGCACTTCTTTACATAGGTCGAATTACTGTTACGGCTTATGTCTTATGTTTTATGCAAATCCATTGTGTACTGCCCTTAAGAGTCACTTCTGCATATAGAACGGTCCGTACAGAAGCCATCCTAGCGATCGCCGGCATACCACCAATTAAACTAAAAGCAGATTGCAGTATGAAGAGAGCAGAAAACCCTCCGTTGAGACTCGAGAATCCCTGCTGGCAAAGGGCATGGAACACGTACGAAGGATGGACCAAGATCTTCATCAAAGATATTGATTGGCAAGTGGTGAAATAGGAAACACGAAGACGTAGACCACCACATCACTCAAGCCATGACAGGGCACGGGGTATTCGCCAGTTACTTGAATAAGATGGGGAAACTCCCAAGCAATGTCTGTTGGTACTGTCAGGAGATAGACACGCTAGAGGATACAGTTTTTGACTGTAGTTGATGGAGAAACACACATGATGAAGCCTATAAGACATGCGGAACTATAGTCTCCACTGAAAACGTAGCGGAAATCCTATTAAAAAGTGAAAGGCACTGGAACTGTGTAACAGACATGCTAAGGACGATTATGCAAACCAAGGCCCGAGATAAAACAGAGCTAAGAAGGCTAAGTGTGCGACAGTAAAAGGCTAGCACAATGAAAAACAAACCAAGAACATGACAAAAAAACACTATTACATAGACGGAAATACATAACATCGGACAGTGCGAAATTCCTGATGCAATGCTTAACGGCGGATTCCAGGAATTAGCAGCTGCAAGAGAGGATAAGGAGTTTAGTTGGTAGGCGCCCTTGTCAAGGACCTAAGAAATAGGCGATAAAGACAGAGCGAATCCAACACATCTGATACTGGATTCCGTTGATGATGTCTCCTGAAGATTATCCAAACCTCTATAAAAACAAAAACATGCATAGTCGAAAGTACCGTATGATTTTTAAAATTTTAGATAAAGGGAGGCCGTGAAAGCAAAATGTATGGCGTAAATTAGCAAATACAACAGTTTATTCAAAATGATATTTACAAAACTTCATTCATAATTGAACGATATTTTCCCAGTGGTGTTAACCAAAACGTACGTACGAGTTAATTTAAGCTATATCTTTTCCTCTTCACGGCGTCACATTATCTAAAATTTTAAAAATCATACCGTACCTATTATGCTGCTAATTACATGAGACACCACTGATCATATTCGTGCAATTTAAGGGTGCATTCGACATAATACTCGATGGACGCAATTAGCAGAAGTATGAAGGAGAGCGACTGCGTTTCAGTGCATGTAAGAGTGAGAAAAAGAAACACTCCGAGCGTCCAGTCGAATGCACTCTAACAGGTCACATGACAGATTATTCACCCGTAATATGGCGGCTCAGTTTGCGCGGGAAATTTTCCCGCCAAGGAGAGTGTATATAGAGCTGTGTATATTTATGTTGTGACTGTGCCTATGACGTATCATTGATGTTAAGGATAACAGTGCTGTTATCTGTATAATTGCTCTCGAAGTCAAAAATTGACATGATATGTCATCAATGCATAGCTTTTGCAGTTATTTTGCGGGTTATTTTATGGTCAATTAGTGCTATAAGCAGAACCCGGACAGGACGGTCCCTGCCTCAGTTTACCAGTTATTTCGCTACACAGTCTACGCGATGAGCGCAGCAATAATTATTGTGGTCCATTGCACCGACTGTGAAACGTCATAAAGCCAGCGGCGCCAAGGCAAATTCCCAGAACATATCCGTACGGTTCACGATATTTACGATCAAATAATAGCTATTAAATTTTTTTATTGTTTTATAACGCGTGATCAATATCTTTTCTAATCAAGTGACCTATGGAAAAAAATTGTTTGGTTCATTATTTCAAATGCCATTTGAATTATTTTTATTGCATTTCTATCGTTTTGTATAGGAATGCAATATAAATATGTAGTTTAATTGGCATTTGAAATAATGAACTAATCAAAGACACATGATTTTATTTCCATAGGTCACTTGATTAGAAAATATATTGATCACCTGTTAATTACCCTAACACAAGTTCGGTTAAGAGTATCGACTAATTGAGCACCAGGCCCGCCGCTGACTGCTTCAGCGCCCGCGTGCAAACTTAACAATGCCGCCTCCTCCACTTTTTAGTATTTTGAATAATGTTTAAAATAATACGGGTAAGTTCAGCTGACAACAGGCAAAGACAATTTTTGGGCATCATTAGTAATTAGTAAATAAAAACCATACTTACCATATCACAAAATCTTTTAACCGGACACTAAATCTCGCACTATACACTTAACGTTTCACCGTCGTTCGACAGCTTCGTCAGAAGTGAAAAATATAATATAAATATATTGTAACGATTTTAAAGGTTCTATTAATTTTATTTTAATCAAAACACGAAATAGTTAATAATCTAATTTATTTAAAAGTAACACTAATTAACACTAACTTAAACAATAATTTATTTATAAAGTAATAAGTAATTTATGTTAACAGCCGAGCGAAAATTTATAACGCGACTTCAATTCTGAACTGTCAAATCTGAATTAATTCGAACTCACCGGCGGCCGCGTGTTTTATAGCCGGGGTTGTTTATCTGGAACATTCGAGCGCGCGACGTAAAGTCTCAGATTGATTTCATCGCTGACGTGATGTCGAAGCGTCCGAAGCTTCTCGTCTAAGACGCGTCGGCGATGACGCATCAGACGGGCTGGCACCGCAATCGTCACACTGCCCCCTTCTTAAAAACTTTTCGTCTCGGAACGTTCCTTGTGACAGCCTTGAAGGAGGATGTCGAAAGCGGCATGCTGGACCCTTTTTACAACTCCCGGTTTGGAAGAAATAGCAGTCCACGGTTTTCTTACTGCCGACAGCTGCCTGTGGGTGGTGACTGCAGACTAGGACTTCAATTCCCGTTCCGTTGAAAATGACTTCTATCATGCTTCGAATGACCCTCCAGTCCAGTCCGTCTAGTCCGCAGCCTATCTTGGGAATGGCTAATTTCGTCTCCTTGCCTTCCACCAGCTGTCTCTTCAGGCTCCATAAAGCTCTCCAAATACTGCGATAGTCAGGCTTACCGCTTGATGTCTTCTTGGTGACTATGTAGTACACGTGTCGTCTTCGTTCCGCCTCCGTGTGGATGATCTGCAGGCTCTTGCCCACCATGGGGTGCTGTCTTAGGAGTTCCTCGACCTGACCAAATTTCTTCCGAAAGACTTGGGCTATCCCCTTGGACATCTTTAGGTCTTCTGCCACACAGTGGGCCAGACTGTACTCTGGTGACACTTGAAAAAGGTCTTGCTGTCTCTCTGTGGTCACTCCGAATCGCGCCTTACTTCCTGTGGCGTGATGAAACATGAAGGTTTCGAAGTTTACTTCGGAACCTTGCGTCCGTTGTACTGTCCCTTCACTTTCTTCTCCGTTGTAAGGAGCCATTCGGTTGAAGTGGATAACTTTGGATTTGCCATGCGGAATCTTCCTGATGCGGTAGATGACATCGTTGATCCGTTTCTTCACTTGGTAAGGACCTTCCCAAGATGTCTGCAGTTTTGGCGATAGACCTCGACGTCTTTGAGGATTATAAAGCCAGACCAGCGCTCCAGGTTTGTATCCCCCAATCTGAGCGTTGATGTCATAATGCTCCTTCATTCGGTCGCTGGCTGTCTGTATGTTGTGACGCACTCGATTGTGAATGTCGTCCATTTTTCTGCGTAGACCGCCCACGTAGTCTTCGTCGGCAGGGATTTCGCCAGGCTTCACGCCAAATTTCAGATCGCAGGGCAGTCTTGGCTCTCGCCCAAATACCACTTTTGCTGGTGTCTCTCCTGTTGTCTCATGAACGGACGAACGGTATGCCAGTAAAAAAAGGGGAATGTACGTGTCCCAGTCTCTCTGATGATCGGAGACTACCTTGGACAAATGTCGGTTGATGGTTCTGTTGAATCTTTCCACCATTCCGTCTGGCTGCGGGTGAAGTGCAGTGGTTCTAGTTTTCCGGACGCCGAGCAGAGTACACACGTTCTTGAATAAAGCCGATTCAAAGTTCCTTCCTTGATCTGAATGCAGCTCCATGGGCGCGCCATACCGACTGAACCATTCTCGGACAAGTACTTCAGCAATAGTTATCGCCTCTTGGTTTGGTAGGGCGTATGCTTCAACCCACTTGCTAAAGTAGTCCATCACCACGACGATGTACTTATTTCCCCTATTCGTTTGTGGAAATGGGCCGGCAACATCTATGGCAATTCTTTCGAAAGGACTTCCCACGTTATACTGTTTCATGGGAGCCTTGCCTCGTCTGTGAGGGCCGTTACTGGCTGCGCAGACTACGCACTTCCTACACCAGTCCTTTACGTCTTCCTTGCAGTTCACCCAGTAGAATCGCTCGCGCACCTTTTCCATAGTCTTCTTGATTCCCAGATGCCCTCCCGAAGTTCCATCGTGAAATTCCCTCAGAACTTCCGGCACCCTATTCTTGGGGATCAGTAACTGTGTCCTCTGTTCCGTGCCTTCCTGGTTCCCGATGGTTCGTTTCAGAAGACCATGAATCAGCACTATGGAGTCCCACTGCGCCCAGTACGATTTCACGGATGGTGCACACGGTGCTATCTCTTCCCAAGTAGGCCTTGCCTCCCTAATTTTCCATTCCAGCACCAATTTCAAATCCTGATCGTTCTCCTGGTCTCGTCGCAATTCTTCACCTTGCCATCTGTCGTCTACGACGGCCGTCCTCGCAGTCGTGGCCACTTTCTCCTCCAGCCGACTACAGTGCTTACAGTCTTCGGCACAAGGTCTTCTCGACAAAGCATCGGCATTTCTGTGGCTAGTTCCGGCCCGATGCTGGATTTCAAAATCGTATTCCTGAAGTCGTTCGATCCATCGTGCGACTTGTCCTTCAGGATTCTTGAATGGGAGGAGCCATTTTAAAGCGGCATGGTCCGTCCTCAGGAGAAAGTGTCTGCCATATAAGTACTTGTAGAAATGTTCTATGGACTTTACCACGGCTAGCAATTCCCTTCTAGTGACGCAATAAGTTCGTTCCGGCTTTGACAGGACTTTACTGAAGTAGCCAATCACCTTCTCTTGCCCTTCTTGTATCTGGGACAGTACGCCACCGATACCAACATTGCTAGCGTCAGTGTCCACGATGAACTTCCTCTCCTTCTGGGAGAGGGTAACTTAGAATAGGAGCACTTATCAAGTACTGTTTTAGTTGTTCAAAACTAATTTGGCAATGTTGGTCCCATTCAAACAGACGGCCTTCTTCGGTGAGTTTTGTCAACAGCTTCGCGATGTCCGCAAATCCGGGAACATAGCGACGATAGTAAGTGCATAGCCCTAGGAAACTCCTTATCTGGTGTTTATTCTTGGGAGTTGGCCAGTCCTTCACGACCTGAATCTTCACTGAATCCACGGCGATTCCATTCCCATTAACAATATGGCCTAGATAATTCACTTCCTTCTGGAACAGGTGGCACTTCTTGAGACTAAGCTTTAGTCCAGCTCCGCGAAGCCGCTGGAACACTCCTTCTAGGTTCTTCAGATGGTTGTCGAAAGTTTTCCCCACCACAATTATGTCATCCAGGTATACCATGCACGTTGTCCAGGACAGACCCTTCAGAACCGTTTCCATCAGCCTCTCGAATGTCGCTGGGGCATTACATAAGCCGAACGGCATCACCGTGAATTGCCATAGACCCATACCAAGGGAAAACGACGTTTTTTCTCGATCTTCGGGCGTTAGTTCCACTTGCCAATAACCAATCTTTAGGTCCAAAGTTGAGAAGATCTTTGAACCGGCCAGGGTATCCAGGGTGTCATCAATCCGTGGCAGAGGATAGCTGTCCTTTTTGGTAACGTTGTTGAGCAATCGATAGTCTACGCAGAACCGTGTGGATCCATCCTTTTTCTTCACAAGCACTACCGGTGACGCCCATGGGCTACTCGATGGCTCAATTACATTGTCTTTTTCCATCTCACGAATAATGCGTTCTGCTTCCTCACGCTTCGCCAATGGTAACCTCCTTGGAGCTTGACGGATGGGTCTTTCTTCCCCGGTCTCTATCTTGTGTTTGACTATGTCGGTTCTTCCTTTAGGTCCATTTTCTACCTCGAACACATCTCGATACTGACAGATCAGGTTCTTCGCTTTTGCTTTTCGCTTTGTTCTGGAGTCAGTTCCTGGGCCGTCGACATGACCATTTCCAACAACTTCTTCGGGACCTTCGTCTCTTGCACGTTTGCTTCTATTTGGCGAGAGATGGAGGACACCATGGCACAGCTTCCCAAGGTCGTACCTTTCTTGATGTTGACAGGGAAACAGTTCACATTCATTAGGCGGACTGGTATTTCCTTCTTTGCTGTCAACAACATTTTTCCAACGAGAACTCCTTTTCCAATCTTCTGATCGTCAGTGTTAGGTTCGACCATAATGACTTGCCCATCTTGGAAAGCGCCGTTTAGGTTTGCATCGACTATAACCTCGGTTCTGCTAGGCAATACGACATCTTCTGCGAGAACAACTCGAGCGGCCACGTCCTCTCGTTGATGTAGAACCAACTCCTCGTTGTTAACCGCCATCAGGCCACGCTTCACATCCAATTGGAACCCATGGGCACACATGATGTCCATGCCCAGAATCGCCTCATCCTCTATTTCTGCTACAAGCGCACGGTGTTTGATGGAAGTCGATCCAATGGTAATGGTCACCTCAACTTCACCATGGACAATGGCTGGTGTTCCGGTTGCTGTCCTCAGTCTCCACTTAGTCGGCTCGGTGCGTTTTGATGATGTGATAACGTCGGGCCTTAAGATAGTCTTCGTCGCACCCGTATCCAATAACACGGTGTGAGGGATGTCATCAATGGTGGCATTCACGAAGACACTGCTGGTTAATCGCCGCAGGGCTATTACTTTCGTGGCTTTTGTCTTTGGAGGCCTTTGAATACGGGTCGACGTTTGCCCATCGGCACCGACCCGGCTTAGTTTCCCTTGTGGCTTCCTTCGTGGAGGATCCTGCCTGGCCTTGGAACACCGCCTGCGAACATGTCCTTCTTCCTGGCAATTCTGACACACCAGCGGATTCTTCTGCCTCAGGACTTGTTTCACAATGCGGCGAATATCCTCCTCTGTGCTATAATCCTTGGGCCGCTCCTCTGCAGCAGATCGCACCTTGACGCTGGCGGGTTCCTCTTTTTGGGAGTACATGGCAGCTCGTACCTTAACATGTCCTCTGGAGACTCGCTTCGCCGCCTCGTATTCCAAGGCGTAGGCCAATGCGTTCTTGGATGTCTTAGGGTGGGCCATTTTCAATACCTGCTGGTTGTCCGGGTCACGGATTCCATCTACGAAGGTCTGCATCGTCAAACATTGCAGGAATTCATCAGGCGCTGTAGGATATGCCAACCGGGCTAGGCGCGCTACATCAGCCTCGAATTCTTGAAGACTCTCTCCGGATTTCTGGCAACGGTTTCTCAGCTGCGCATGGTGCACGTCGGTCAGATGCGCCTGACCATAACGCATCTCCAGCCTGTTCACTAGCTTGTGGAAGTCTTCTTGTTCCTCTAGCGGCATCATTTGTAGCACATCGCTACCGTCCCCCCTCAAGGCCACAATTAACGAAGTGGCTTTTTCACTGGCCGTCCATCCGTTCGCCTTTGCTGCCGCTTCGAATTATTTGAAATAGTTAGGCCAAGATGACTTCCCATCGAATGTCGGTGGTTTAATTTTTAATTTCAAAGTTTCCGCTGGCTCTACCACAGTTTGGACCTCATTGTTTTCTGGTACTTCTGCTGATGACGTATCCCCGGATATTCTCAATCCTGCCATGATTTGTTCGAGATTCTTAATTTTGTTATCCTGCTGGAATAGTATTTCTTCAACATTTTCCTACAGATTCCTTGTCTCTTCTGATATTTTTACCACTAGTTTATCTTCGAGCCCTTATGATTGTTCCAGAAATTCATCCTTCAAATTTCCAGACTGTTCTCGAAGTTTCTCTTCTAAATTTCTAGATTGTTCCAGCAATTTAATTTGCAGTTCGTCTTTGAAATTTCCAGATTGTTCTAGAAGTTTCTCGTCTAAATTTCTAGATTTTTCCAGCAGTTTAGTTTCCAGATTTGTCGATTGTTGTATTAATTTATTTTCAAGTTTCTCTTCTAAAATTTTCACATTTTCTTAAGTGTTTCTAGAATATTCCATTAACTTATCTAGATCGTCTTTCAAATTTCCGGATTGTTCCAGTAATTTAGTTTGCAATTCATCTTGAAACTTTTGGATTGCTCCTTTAATTTATCTTCCAAATTTCTAGATTGTTCCTTTAATTTAGTTTCTAAATTTCTCGTCCAAACTTCTGGATTGTTCCAGCAATTCATCTTTGAAGTTTCCAGATTGTTCTCGAAATTTCTCGTCTAATATTTTAGTTAAATCTGCACGTCCGCTCGAGATTTCGAAAAGAAAGTTTTCCGGGTCCTCTCCTGCTTCTAGTAGCGCTTGGTGAAGTCTTTGTTGCAAAATCGATTTCTTTTCGGAAATTTCCAATTCGCGCTCTTCTAATTCGGTTTTTAAGTCGTTCACTTTTAAGTCTTTTAACAGCACTTTCTTTGAAGCCATTGTTTTTTTTTTCTTTTTCCGACACTGCACTTTGTTTAATAATTTGTTTAAATTTAATTCAATTTGAATTGTTTATTTATTTTCACGAACCTCGCACCTGACACCAATGTAACGATTTTAAAGGTTCTATTAATTTTATTTTAATCAAAACACGAAATAGTTAATAATCTAATTTATTTAAAAGTAACACTAATTAACACTAATTTAAACGATAATTTATTTATAAACTAATAAGTAATTTATGTTAACAGCCGAGCGAAAATTTATAACGCGACTTCAATTCTGAACATTCGAGCGCGCGACGGAAAGTCTCAGATTGATTTCATCGCTGACGTGATGTCGAAGCGTCCGAAGCTTCTCGTCTAAGACGCGTCGGCGATGACGCATCAGACGGGCTGGCACCGCAATCGTCACAATATAATATAAATACGTGTATAGTGCGAGATTTAGTGTCCGGTTAAAAGATTTTGTGATACAAATTTCATCAGACAAGAACCAACTTTAAACATACTTACCATGTTTACGATTTTTCCCACGTATAATAATTAATCACTGAAAGATAATACATGTAGGTACGACACTATTGAAGTAGTTGTTACGTTTAGACAAAGTGTAAAAATATCAGTACAAAAGATTATGTGAAGAATACCATGCCATTTTCAAAGTGACCAAAAATTACGCTTACAAACTATTTCTACAGTGCTCTAGAACTAAATAAACGTAACGTAAACACATGGAATGAACCAAAACAGAGGTTATTTCCGGAAAACATTCAATAAGGCAGAGTGGGTACATGAGATCTGTCTGGTCATTGAGTAATATTTCTTCGGAATTTTTGGCTGTTTGTGAATTTTTATTGCCTCTAATACAAACAGATTAATGCAAATAATGTAGCAAAATACCCTTTTTCAACTGGTGGCGCCATCGCGTGTTCAATACCCGCATATTAAGAGTTATGACATGGGCGATATCCGGGGACGCAAGAAAACACACGCGGACAGCGGACAGTACCCACCACCACAACCGACGCCATTGTAATAGTCAGCTCTGTTTTGCGTTATTTCCAAATAAATAAGTAACACTTGAGCCATTGTGCAATTAATGTGCTACTCCACCCGCCCCAGAAGATCTCATGCTACAAAAAGGGTATTAAACTTAATAATAAAAACACATTTTGCCGCCCCTTTGAAAGTGCCGCCCGTGTGCAGTGCATGCCTTGCACGCCCGCTCCCTGCGGGCCTGTTGAGCACGTATTCTGAATGCAAGTCGTACCAATCGAAATCGGATCATGCGCCGAGCCTTCCAAATGGAAGTCCGTCGCTGCGACGGAACTATCTAATCCAGGCCCTAAAGCCCGACTTGCGTGTCTATATCTGCGTCTAGGTATATCCCAACACTAATGATTTCTTTGGCGCAAGCGTATTATTCCAATTATCCTTCTAAATTTTGAAAACGTGTAGATACTCGGTAAATACCATGCGATTTATTGAAAACAGGATAGGTGCAAATTTAATATTCAAACATCACAATAAATGTTCGAAATGCTGTCCTTTAGCTACAAAACATAAAACCGCATCCTTCTTTTTATGTTTAAAAAAAAACTATTTTTGTTTATTAAAAAGCATTCTAGTCACAATTTTAAAAATATATGCCCGTCTTCAAAAAATCGCATGGTACTTACAATTTAATAACAATAATTATAATTATCGACTTATATAAAACAATTTGCAATATTATCGTTTTTATATTCTCGGACTAGGCAGCTTTCAATTTTAATGCAATTTTTAATTATATTGTTTTTTAATCACATATGCCTTGGTAACATGTTTGACAATTTACAAAACAATTGCAGCAGTATTAGTTCTAATATCAGTCAGATTGTGTTATCACAAATCAAAATGAACAAACTCGAATATCGAACAGTTATAAAATTCCTAACAAAACAAGGGAAAACTCCAAAAGTTATTCGTGAAGAAATGTTGGCTGTATACGGGGATGATTGTCCTTCCAAGTCGACTATTTGCGAATGGTCAAAATTGTTTAAACATGGTCGAGAATCACTGGACGATGATGATTCCCGACCAGGTCGGCCTGTTGACGTGATCACTTCCGAGTTGTAGCAGATGATGATCTAGTAACTTGAGTTATATATGTACGTTGTTATGTACAAAAAAAATATTGATTAATAAAAATGTTATTTAGAGTTATAATACTCTACAATTGGTGACCCCGACCACTGAAATATTTTGCCTTACTGGAAATACTGGATCAATCAAATCTGGAGGCTACACTGTGAAAATTAAATAATTAAACAACTCAACAATGCATGAAAACCCTGAAACTGAAGTCGAAAGCCAAACAGAATTATCAGAAATTAAAAACGTAAAGCTTCCAAAATTCTGGCAAACGAACCCAAAACTCTGGTTTACACAAACGGATGCTCAATTTTATGTTCACAAAGTTAGATCTGATGTCAACAAATATTATTCTGTCATCAGCGCACTGGATTCGACAGTTTTAGAACAAATTTCGGATCTTTTGGCAGCTCCTCCTGAAACAAACAAATATGAAACATTAAAAACATGTCTTATTGAAAGATTTACTGAATCGCAAGAAGTCCGTTTTCGCAAGCCTTTATTAGGTATTGAACTTGGCGATAGGAAACCGTCTCAATTGCTCAGAGAAATGCAAAATCAAGGGGATGGAAAAATCAGTGAAGAATTTTTGCGAACACTCTGGCTCCAACGTTTGCCTTCGCAAGTGCAAGTGGTACTTTCAGCCAGTTGTGATTTATCTTTGTCAAAAATGGCAGACATTGCTGACAAAATTTTAGAAGTGAGCAGCAGTCACATTCACCAAAGCATAGCGTCATGTTCTCACGGAAATACGGAAGAGAAACGAGCAGCGGTACAAATGGAAGAAGATCCCAGTCCCTCTTCAATCAAAAAGCTAGAGATTCAAGTAACCGAGCTGACCCAAATGGTTGAAGAGCTTCGAATTAACAGGAGTAGGTCAAAATCTCATACACGCTGGAACAACACAGAGAGGACGCTCACTTTCTTGGCAAAGAAATTTAAATGCAGAATTTTGCTATTATCACTAAAAGTTTGGAAAAAAGGCCAGGAAGTGTCAAAGACCCTGCACTTTCAACAGGACGCAGGAAAACTTTCAACAGGACGCAGGAAAACTAATGAAACCATCATTATGTGAGACGTCCACTGATGGGACTCTACCGCAAAAACGTCTCTTTATTACGGATAAATCCACAGGTTTACGTTTCTTAATCGATTCAGGTGCTGTAGTGTCAGTCATTCCTCCGCGTTTCTTAACAAAAACTTTAGCTCCCACAAACAATAAACTGTATGCTGCGAACGGTGCCGAAATTAAAACTTACGGTGCAAAATTGTTAAGTATTAATTTAGGACTAAGAAGACAATTTACTTGGAGGTTTATTATTGCGGACGTTGCTCATGCAATCATCGGAGCAGATTTCTTGTACAAATACGATCTGCTTATAGACCTTAAACGTCGCTGTCTTATTGACAATGTCACCGGACTGTCTACGTTAGGGCAAGTCATTTTTTGCAAAATACCGCAAGTGACTACCGTCGCAACGGACAGTAAATATTCCGAACTATTAAAAGAATTTCCTGAAATTACAAGAAACTCTCTTACAGCAACGAATATCTCACATAACGTCGAACATCATATTTTTACGAATGGCCCACCAGTTGTTGAGAAAGCACGACGCCTAACACCTGAAAAACTTGCAAAAAATTGCAAAGATGGAATTCGACTACATGATGCAGCAGGGAATTTGTCGACCGTCTTCTAGCCCATGGGCCAGTCCATTACATCTGGTACCGAAGAAAGAACCAGGTATTTGGAGGCCGTGTGGAGATTATCGCCGTTTAAATGCAAAAACGATACCAGATAGGTACCCTGTTGCCCGGCATATTAAGGGCTCCAGCCCTCCGAAGAAATTTAAAGTCAACCCTTCTGCAGGAAAAATAATGGCAACCGTTTTTTGGGATTGCCAAGGAATTTTAATGATTGACTATCTGAATAAGGGAAGTACGGTAACAGGAGAATATTACGCAAGCTTAATGCATCGGCCTCAGAGATTCTATTAAAGTGAAAAGGCGCGGAAAACTGATGCAAGGTGTCCTCTTGCTCCACGACAATGCATCACCCCACAAGTCAAGACTTCCCAAAGCTACTGTTGCTGAATGTGGATTCGTAGAAATTGACCATACACCTTACAGTCCAGATCTAGCCCCCTGTGACTATTTTTTGTTTCCAAATTTCAAAAAAACATTAAGGGGAACAAAATTTAGGGACGATGACGAACTTATAGCAGCTGTTGAAAGCCATTTTGCGGACAAACCAAATGAATATTTTTACAATGGATTAAAGATGTTATTGAAACGATGTAATATTTGTATTCAAAAGCAAGGGGCCTATATTGAAAAATAAATTTTTGTTGCTGTTCTAATATTTTCTTTTCATGCCTAGTCCGGGAGTATAAAAACGACCCCTCGTATACACAAATAAAATAAATAGGTAGCTAAATGAAACTAATAACTTTCTTAAAATTTTATTGACTGTTAAAAAATAAAGTACAGTTAATTTTTTCTCTATATGCCGATCGATCGATAGATAAGTCAAAGAATTTTTATGTAGCTATCTTCTTCTAACTTTCGTGAAACAGCCTTGTGGCTTTTGTCAATAAAATCTTTAAAAAATTATTAGTTTCATTTAGCTGTGTATACAAAGTGGTCCAAAAGTACTGGGACACACAGCAACAGCGGATTCCTGAGATCAATGCGATTTAGATAAACTCACCTTGTTGAAAAGTGGATAATAAAGAAGATACAGGGGATTAAAATCAAAATTTTTATTTCAATTTTCTTTAATAATTCCTAAAGTTTGAAACATATTGCCTTAAAAATTTACATATTGCTGTGTTATTTTCTTTCGGGTACTATAAACATCAAATAAATTACCAAATAGTTAGTTGTCAAGTAAATTTACTTGATAAGTAAATTGCTGAATAAATAATATTGCGTATTATAAAAGTAATCTACCAAGTAAACAGTAAACCAACAATTAAATTAAAATTACCGACAGAGTTGTACCTTTTATGACTAGAGTGTAGATGGCGTTACCGTATTAGTCATTAATTTGACGTCTAACACTGAGTTAGCGCGAAAGTTTATATTTAAAAATGAAAGAAGAAAAGAAAAGGGAACGAGGAAAAAATTACACGGAACATGAAAAAGAAACGTTGAAAATAGTTGAAAATAAATAGTTGAAAATAAACAAACTGATACCTAATTGAGTGTAGAAGTAAAAACAGAGACATGGGAAAAAATTATTGTAAAATATAATTAATTAGACTTAACACGTATTCAACAGATTCTTTGGCTAATCTAAATTTTTCTTCATCATAACATTCAAAGGGGTTTGCCGTGGTCTAAAAAGTCTAGGACCCCGACGCTTTTGGACCATCTGGAGAGGTTCTTCTTCAGTTGATATCGAAGACACGCTGATATATGACACAGGTTCCACGGATAATGTTGAGGACATAACTCGAATATTTTTACTAAATGTTACAAGAATTTAACCTAAGTAATGTTTTTCCACTGAACTTACCTAAAATATAATTTTTATTTCAAATTTATTTTAAGGATTTCAAAAGTTATTTAATTGATGCAGATGCTGCTTATCGGTCTCTGTTCAGGTGAAAAAAAAATGTAAAGAAATTCGGTCTCTGACATTTAGATTGCTTGCCATCAGTTTAAACTAACAACTAAACTTTACTTGTTTGAAAATCGAGGGATTATTTATTACTTGACGTTTATAATACGAAAATCTATCAAGTAAATTAATTTAGTTGTAGAATAAATTTTACTTGAAAAGTAAAAAGTTTTATAATACCGGGCCTAGGAGTAATTAAATTTAAATGAAAAGGATACACACGTTGAATTTGTTTTATTTTGATAGATGATTTTTCTTTTGGCTTTTGATGCCACAGTTCTATCATGTTTGTATAACAGGGTCCTTTAGAGTTCTAAAAATTAAACTTTCTTTAAGATATTTCTTGTACTTATATCTTTATTTTGTTAAAATGCAGAGTTTACATAACCTGGAAGACGATCCCTTGAGTCTCGATTCCCCAAATACAGCAAATTGGTTGAAAGGCAAGTTCCGTGAGCTTTTTGGGGAAGACTCAGATACCGAGGCCATGCCTGATTTTCTTCCACCACCTGCCAGGCCTGTGTTGTCGATGCCTGAGGTCCCGAGCGCATCGGTCAGGGAGGTTGGGTTGCCAGATCTTGAAACCCCTGCCCCTCAGCAGATGGAGGCTGCTGAGTTCGAGGAAGCAGTTAAAAAGCTTCCTCGTGAGTTCCTTAAGGACCGAAGAGGCAACAAGCGCCGATATCTGCTGCACCTCCCTGATGGGGCGAAGGTGAAAATGTTGTCCCACTTCGACTGGGACTGATTGGCTGGCCTAGGAAAAGCTAATTTAATTTTCATGCTTTTGCATTGTTTAGAATAACATTTTTTAAGTTAATTTTGATGAATTTTTAATTTTAATTTTGTATTTTAAGGTTAAGTTTCCTTTGGGGCAAGTTTTTGTGATTTTGTTTCCCTATATAAGTGGGACAATTTTTCAGTAGATTTAAGTCTTCCTTGGTTAGTGATTGTGGTAACATCTTCTAGAATGGTAAACAGTTTTAAAATTTATTAATATTATTATTGTTGATTTTGATTTAAACACACATTTATGTATTTAACGTATCATACACAGAGAGGATGTTATTTATCCAAACTGATATGATTGGATTTGTTGTTAACAAGGACGACATGGAATAGCTACATGCCGATTTGTGACAACGAAGTTATTAGATTTACCTCAGACACACACATTTTCGTATTTAACGTATCATACACAGAGAGGATTTTCATCCAACCTGATATGATTGGATTTGTTGTTAACAAGGACGACATGGAATAGCTACATGCCGATTTGTGACAACGAAGTTATTAGATTTACCTCAGACACACACATTTATTTATTTAACGTATCATACACAGAGAGGATTTTCATCCAACCTGATATGATTAGGTTTGTTGTTAACAAGGACGACATGGAATAGCTACATGCCGATTTGTGACAACGAAGTTATAAGATTTACCTCAGACACACACATTTTCGTATTTAACGTATCATACACAGAGAGGATTTTCATCCAACCTGATATGATTGGATTTGTTATTAACAAGGACGACATGGAATAATTACATGCCGCCTTTTGATAACGAAGTTAAAATTTTTATCACAAACACATTTTTGTATTTAACGTTATCATATTCAGAGAAGATGCTTTTATCTAACTTGATATGGTTGAGATTTGTTATCGGCAAATACGAAATGGAATAAAAACATTGAGTATTTGTTATAACAGATTCAAAATACACACTAAATTTCAACAAACCACAATTTGCTTATTAAATAATAATTTAACACAACACACATTTCATTCTTTGCATTCAACGATTTTTAGAATTTTTGGGGACACGGAACAAGGTATTATTTACCTTAGCGGTCACTGAAAATAACACACCTGTTTGTTCATGATGAATGTGAAGTAGAGATCTACTAACTTCAATTCGTCGTGGCAAATTAGATTATAATTTTATGTACCATTTGCAACTGATGATTATTTGGTTATGTGTATATTTTTGCTTTGACATTTTATGTGTAACAACGATAATACCAACTAAATATATTTTGTCACTAAGATATTTGATTTTTACTTACCCCAGTTACCACTTTGCTCATAAATTTGCACAACAACAATTCAATAAATGTTTTCAGAGTTTCAATGCTATTTAAATTACTTCATTGCGTAGGAACCCTGTGTAATGTTGTAACTTGTTTAATAATTCAATCAATAGGCCCTGAGATCACAATTATTTCTAAAAGGTTATATGCTAAATACCACAGCAATATGGAGGTTTGTTGGACGAGAAATAATAATAAGTACGGTATCATTCTAGCTTTTAAAATGCTATAACTTTTTTGTGAGTAGACTTACGGAACTTTTAAAAATAAATTATTATTCTCGCAGCTTTTCTAAGGCCCTATTTTACAATCGTCGGAAAAGCATTATTCTTAGAATAACGTGACGTAGGTGTGACGTAGACATGGAGGAACATTAAAGGATATTCAACGAACAGTTATTTCATCCTTATTCCACGATTGTAAAACTGGGCCTAAACCAACTAAGGCTCAGTATTTCATTCGGAGTTTAACTTTAAGCTTCGTTTTATTCCCATAGTAATAATTGTAAGGACAATTACTTCCATAGAAATAAAATGAAGCTTAAAGTTAAACTCTGAATGAAATACTGGTCCTAAGTATACCTATTTAATAGCGCTAAAGTTAACCATTTACGAGGTATTTGCTATTTTAGCTTTGAATGCAACGTGGTTTTTGCGATAGTATATGCGTTTTTCTTAAAAGAAAAATGAAAATAAATTTACATTCTTCATAGTGATTTGTAATGACGTTATATTGTTTACGAAATACCTGAACATACTTTTTATGATCAATACACGTCTATTACTTTTTGGATTGAACAAAATCAAATAAGAACTATCGTAAAAACCACGTTCCATTCAAGCTAAAATAGCAAATATCTCGAAAACGGTTAACTTTAGGTTACAGCGAACTCTCCACCCTCTGCAAGGGAAATAAATCTAAAACCTCTCTACTGCTGGGGTCTATCTCGAACCCCTATCCGGTAGGTGGATTTGTTAATTTTAACTGATTTGATGTGCATATCGTGTAATACCGCCCTCCAGGGTAATTCATGGCTTCTTTAATATACCCTGCCTTAAGTTAGCACATGTCTTTTATTTGCAGTAGAATAGATTATGATTTTAAGGTACACTTGCACAGTTCCAGCCCAAGGACTCACTTCCGAAGGGTTAATATTCGGCTATGTAATTTAATTCATTATAGGGCCCGGAATCCCTTAAAAATCCGGTGGTGGCAGCGAATCTCGAACTGTTACTTTAATAAGTTTCTTTCCTAATTAGTTTCTATTTTTTTTGTGTTCAAACTCTTGCGAAATTATTTTGATTTAAAATGCTTAATTAAATTTTCTTTCAAAGAAATCACGCTACTAAAGTAAGAAGGGTTAGAAATGAAGAAACTCTTCAACTTTCACCACAGCCCTTCCTACAGGATATAGACGCGAATCTGAAGTCCGATTCTCGAACCGTGCGCGAAAATGACGTAGATTCTCGTACAAAACTATACAAATCGTTCGAAAATTGCGTCATTTTGACGTCATTTTCGGCTACGAATCTTTTCGCATGGTTCAAGAATTGGACCCTGGTTATAGGAGTTTGCAGCTAAGCGTTCGCCACCTGGTGTCAACTAAACAAACCCGTGTATGCTACACAACAAATCGTGTTTTGCCATCGATCCTGAGTGTATGATGCATCAGGATTGTGTTATATGTGACATTCACATTAAATCAACTTGTTTATTTGTACAGAGTGTGCATTATTGATTGAAAGGCGTTTGAATTTCCCGCCCATTAGATTATTTGTAAAAGTTGGTACTGCATACTATTCTGTTTTACCATGGGTGGCACATATAATTATATATTATTAAAACAATTTATTAGTGATTATAAATAATTTTACGTTTGCTAATTAGACTTTCCTTAGAAGCTGCCTGTTTCACGAAATCTCCGAATTATACGGCAGACGTTTTGCACAAAACATTCATATGTGAATACCACTTCAAGGAACTGTTCTTGAAATTGTTGCATTGTTGGTGAAACTTTAATAAGAATAATTTCACACGTCTTGTTCGTTGCATATCCCCGACCGAAAATACGCCTCAACAATAAATTTATTGTGCAGGCCCGTGAAAACCATCGCTAACCTAAAACGTTTGCGTGTATTTTTATTTGGAGTTATATGGCTGTATTTACCAATGAAAAATGTCTGACAACAGTAGTGGGTAATCCTGTGTTTTAGGTACCTATTAATGCGCATGCACCAGCAAGCGCAAGTTGCATATTAAATTAAGCATTTACCAAACACCAAAAATTTTTGTTACTTATTTTAAGTAAACGCAAATAACTAATCTTCATCAAATTAAATTGAATTAACCTCGCTCTGCAATTTAAATCTGAGAACAATGTTTCAAATATTCAGTCTAAAATGCACCTGCCGACGCATGCGCATTAATAGGTACCTAAAACACAGGATTATCCAGTAGTGGTAATAGAAATTACCTTTTCGTTAATACTAACTCAATAATAATAAAATAAGGATATCAAAATGTAAACAATATAAGACACGCACGCTACTGACGAAATTCAACATGAAGGCATCATATCCAGTATGAATACCAATCTTGCAAGACGAAAATTACTAATTCGACAACCCGCCAAATTCAAACGCCTTTCAATCATTAATGTACACTCTGTTAGTACGCACTTAAGCACGTGCTTTACAAAAATTCCGTGTAGCTTACAGAGGTTCAGATTTATCCAAATAGCGCTGCGATCTTAAAATCAAACGCCTAACAGTGATCTCTTATGCACTTATGAACGACATTAAACCACTGACACATCATACTAAAATTGGAAGCCCCAAAAAAATTAAATGTTTATTTTTATGTTAAAATTATAGAAAAGCATCTAAAACTCATTTAAGTGAAAAAATGTTTTGAAACGCGTCTTAGTTTTTTTAAAAACGGTCCTCAAAGTTCCGAATTATAATTAATATACAGGGTGTATCAGGTATAATGGGCCATACGTCACCAGTGGGTCGATGACGGTCTATAAACAATACTTTGCCTATGACAATATAAAGAAAGTGCCATAGTTTTTGAGATATCGAAATATGAAGTAGTGAGTACGGCCCTGGCGCGTCTCCGCATGTATGAAACTACGCTTAGCGCTGGCGGCAGATGTGCTGCAGTTAAAAATGGGCGGAAATGTTGTTTTCCAGGCATATGACATCCCAGTTGTACGAGTTGACCTTATCCGAAATATCGATACGTTTCCAGAAGCACAGGTTCGTACTCAGTGCAGAATTTTTTAATAAAATTTTCATAAAAAATTATATCAGCAGAAATCATTTTGCAACACTTTTTCGGGCTGTACATGTAACTCTCAGTTATGCCTATCACTATGGCCCCTTTAATACGATACACCCTGTATATATAATAATATACAGGCTGTTTCAAATTCGACCCTCACCATTGGGATCTCACTTATTTGAAGAGATAGACGGTAGGTTTAAATTTGGCAAAGTTGCTAAATTTTATGAGCATTAATAATCCGCAAAGAAATAACTTCTATGTTAACTATTATTCGAAATAATTGTAAAAAATAAAAAATTGTCATTTTCTTATTTTTCCTCTATCTTCTTTATTTGAAGAGATATCAAAAAAATAAAAGTACTTTCTTAAAACACTTTTGAATTCTCTACATACTGATGAATACCATTTTACTATAACACGTTTCGTCAAATTGATATCATCATCAAGTTCATTTTTTCTTATGGGCGCCATATTGAAATTTGGTTGGAAAATAATCTACTTTTCCTGCTGATTACGTTAATATAGCACATGTTATCAAAATTCCTTAAAATAATGTCAAAATTAAAATTTATTTTTGTGAGACAAGACAATTGGCAATTAACGGAAGGTGACCTTGGATTCAGATCAAAAACAATATAATCTGTCATATTAATACATACTTGTTGCTAAATATTAACATAATAACAATAGCATAATGTTTAGCAATGAAGAAAAACGAGGTGTTAGGTGTTGTATTCCTGCCACTTACGAAAACAGCAAGTGAATTGTATTTTGAACATTCGAAGAGCTGCATTAAGTTTAAGCAAACGATCGCAATTATGTACAAATCAAAATGGAAATTTGTTTGAACATTAAATGTAAATATCTTATTTTGAGTGCCTTTATTTATTTGTGTTATTATTATTTCTTCAATTTAGTTCTAAATTTTGTTACTGTAAAGAATAGGTACGTATTCTAGTAAATGATTCATGCTCTTCAATATTTTTGTCTAATTGTAAAAGTGCTGTTCTAAGCTGTTTGTTCTCCGAGTAGGTTTGAAAGTACCTACAGTTCACTTGCTGTTTTTGCTTTTCTGTTGTACATCAATCAAATAAATTGCTTTTGATTTGACTCCAAAGTTATCTTCTGTTAACTACAAAATTACCTTCTGTTAACTACAACTTTTCTTATATTAAATCAAACATTTTTAATTCTGACAATATTTTAAATAATTTTGATAACATGTGCTATACTTCCGTAATCAGCAGGAAGAGTAGATTCTTTTGCGACCAAATTTCAATACAGCGCCCATAAGAAAATATGAACTTGATGATGATATCAATTTGACGAAACGTGTTATAGCAAAATGGTATTCATCAGTGTGTAAAGAATTTAAAAGTGTCAAAAGAAAGTACTTTTATTTTTTTGATATCTCTTCAAATAAAGAAGATAGAGGAAAAATAAGAAAATGACAATTCTTCATTTTTTACAATTATTTCGAATAAGAGTTAACATAGAAGTTATTTCTTTGCGGATTATTAATGTTCATAAAATTTAGCAACTTTGTCAAATTTAAACCTACCGTCTATCTCTTCAAATAAGCGAGATCCCAATGGTGAGGATCGAATTTGAAACAGCCTGTATTATTTGAATTATTTTAAAACGCGTTGTGACGTCACAAGCCCGTTAGCAATCCGAAATATTTGGCGCGCTTTTGATCTCTTATGTAAAACACTTGTCAAAACTTGACAACGGAACTTTCTTCTGGTCGGTGGGTATTGTTAGGTATTTTTTCACTTGTACTTGTGCATTGGGGGACAAATCACCAATTACTCGTAGATATATTAATGTGAAACATGTATTCGAAAGCTGATGTGCTGTATGTGAAAAATTAGCTGCAATACACAGTGATTCAGAATTGTCTCCCGATATCTTCAGGGTGAATAGAACATCAAAAAATAAGGTCACCCTTTTATATAATTTTTTTCCAAAAGTCAATAATAAGGGAGTTATAATCCCCTGAAAGGATGAAACGTCTTTTTCTTTTGGCAATATCTTTTGGATCCTTTAAGTTGTCAAACTAATATGTGATACTCAGATATAAGGCACCTAACTGGGTATTTACAACGTATTTGTCAGATCCTCCCTCCTTTTTAAGGGGTAGTTTGAGGGGATGATCTTCGGTACCGTATTGTAACGTAATGCAATAGGTGTATGCTAACTTTTAAACCTCAATTACTCGAAAACGGTTCGGTTTATCGAAATGCAACAAGAGAGCCTTTTTGTGCCAAATAATCTAAGGAATATTCTCTTCGTAAATTTTTGATGAAATATGTAAAAAATAAAAAATTAGGGATAAAATACCGAAAAGTCACCCCCTAAAACTACCGTTTAAAAAGGAGGGAGGATCTAACAAGTACGTTGTAAATGCGCAGTTAGGTGCCTTATACTTGGGTTTAAAATATTAGTTTAATAACTTAAAGGATCCAGAAGATATTGCCAATAAAACAACGTTTTTCACCCCCCTTTCAGGGCTTATAACTCCCTTTTGGAAAAAAATTATATTAAAAGGTGACCTTATTTTTTAATGTTCTATTCACCCTGAAGATATCGGGAGACAATTCTGAATCACCGTATACATTGTAAGTACCTAAATGTCATTTTTTTATATGCCGAATTAAGAATGTAACGTGACCGACTGCGAGAGGAAAAACTGTTTCACGAAAGTTAAAAGGAGGAAGCCATATAAAAATTCTTAAAATTCTCAATCAATCTGACGTTAATAATAGTATATCGAGCTTCATTGGCGGATACTCGTATATGACTTGTGACGTCAGCAGGAGTACCCTCGCACTAGAGTGCGTTTTCTAGCCTCGCTCGAACTGGTGAACAATAAAGTGAGATAAAGAAGTTAAAAATATTTTTGAAACATTTTAATTTACACATTACGCTTTAGTTTTTACAATTCTATCTTTTTAGAGTAAAACTGAAAAATCTTGAAGCTTCCAATTGTCGTGCATTTAAATGAGGTGTTTTCCAAGTGCAGTTAAAATAATATTGTTTTAAATATTATCTTAACACCCTTCATACATCATAGACCTGATATGGACCTGATTGTCTAATGATATTTTTCATTCGTTGCTCTACAGGTCTACAAGAAGCACTGTCAGAGTATTTCCATTTCCTATTACTACCTGAGATTAAAATAAGAATATATCGGGTCAGTTAACCCCCCCCCCCCCGTAACGTTTTTCAAAACTTTTTTGCACCAAATGATTGCACCCTTATGCACCACCAAAATAAATTTTTGCACTCCTTCAGGAGAGAAACTGCAGGCACATTTCCCTGGGAGGGGCCAAGTTAACCGTAGCCTTCCCCCCTCAGTGAACATTTTCGAATTTTTTTTGGTGCACCTTATTGCACCCTTATGCACCACCTTTTTAAACTTTTGTACCGCTCAAATAACTGAGAAAAAAAATAAAGTAGAAAATCAGCTAACCCCTCCCCTCCCGTGAAAATTTCCGAAGTTTTTCTGGTGCACTTTATTGCACCCTTATGCACCACCATTTTTAACTTTTGCACCGCTCAAATAGCTGAGAAAAAAATAAAATAGAAAGTTATTTCAGTTATTTTTTTCCTCAGCTATTTGAGTGGTGCAAAAGTTAAAAAAGGTGGTGCAATAAGGTGCACCAGAAAAATTTCGGAAATTTTCACAGGGGCGGGGCTAGCTGATTTTCTATTTTATTTTTTTCTCAGTTACGCTAGTTACCTAAATAAGAAACACTATCAATAACAAGAGAAAAAAGCACAAGGAAACTATATTCCTGCAATAAAATACAACTGTACGTGCCATAAACTGCATGAGTTTGACATTAATATTGAAAATGACGTTCCGGATATAATTCGTTTCCGATTTTTTAGGTAAGTGGCGCCAGTGGAGAAACACGAACTAATAAATTGCACAGACCAAATAAAAACACGCAGCCTTGTAAAATCACTAAAACCTATACTCTGTTTTTTAATTCGGAGGAGTATTTCGAAATTTTGGCGCTAAAAACGAGCCTTGTCATTGGTAGTTACCGGCCAAATGAACTTTATCATTGGTAGTTACTGGCCAACTACCATTGACAAAGCTCGTTTTTAGCGCCAAAATTTCGAAGTACTCCTCCAAATTAAAAACCAGAATAGGTAGTAATCACTACTTGAAAAATTTAAAACTGTAATGGCAACTAATAGCTTTGTAATATTGGTAATAAAAAATACTTTTATTTAAGAGTGCAGATAACACAAATTAAATTATCTTAAAAAGCAGTTACAAAGATATTTCTGCTTAAAATTCTGTAGTTTCTAATGTTTACCCTCTCAATTTAGCAAGTTGTGCCACAATGTCATCATCCGATAATTGCTTACTCTTTGAAGTCTCACCAATTCTATCTTTATCAGGTGAAGGAGCTTCCGACATCTGTAATAAAATAATAAGTGGTAGATACTTCAGGTCCTGATGATTGTTTTCAATACAATACAATGGTACAATAATACAATACAACAAAACTAAGTAATATTGATAGTAATAAAAATATTTTTGTTATAATCGTTACCTTCCCACTTATTTCTATGCCAATCTCATCAAGGACTTGGGAAATAATGTTATCGCTTTCTTGTTCATCACCAGATTCATCTAACATATCATCTAATGTATCATTAACTAAAACAGTTGAAACAAATATTTCGGAGTTGTTAAATTAATGGCATTAAAAGCACTCACTCATTTCTTCTGTCATGTCCATTTTCATATTCTCCCTGCTAAATGCATTGACATTAGCTGCTATTTGTTCCGGCTTCATAATACTGTTCATATCGGCCATGGTTTTACCAGCAACCCCCATAGTGTCGGCTAACTTCACATTAGCCTGCATAGCTTTGTTCTGGAAACCAATTCCTTGTATTTTACTGTTTGCTGCATAGGTTCTCATCTTTTGTTTCCTAAGCTGCACCAATTGCTTAGCTAATAACCGACATCCATCGTTATTGCCTTCCTTAGCTAACCTTTTTATTTCTAACTCCTACAATACATTAGGGTTATGAATATTGTGTGAGTTGCTTGTTATTGTTGGGTAGGTACCAATTTTTTCTCTTCCCTTTCTAATTCTCTACGATCTCTTTCGATATCTCTTCCAGCCCTCCTCAACTGTCTGTCTACCTTTCGTTGTTCCTCTACAAGATTTGTTAATGCTTAAAAGTAATCATTATTAAAATCTTACCTTTTGGATCTGGTTTAGAAAAGAAATTGAACATTTTGCTAGGTTTCTCGTCAATGTTTAAATTATTCACTCTGAATCGACAATATTAGTCATACTTATTTACGTTTTCTATTTTGGCAGGTGCAGTATTGCCAGGTTGCCACCGAGGCACAGTATAGGCACTTTTCAGAATTCACCGGTTAGTCTACCGGTTCAATCGGTCACTTACTGAAGCGTTCCAGAATTCACCGGTTGATGCTGTTGCCACCTTTCAAAATTAACCAGTAATGGCCGTTTTACACTATGATATTTTTAATCTAAAATTTGATACAAAGTGAGTGAGAAGTACCAATTCAACCAATCAGAATTTACTGTGGTAGCTTGTCTCTCTCACTTTGTACCAAAAAATGTTATAATGTAAAACAGTCTTTAGAGAATGGGTACATTTCAGAATTAACCGGTTACTCCACCGGTAGACATTTTAAAATACTAAAATCCACTGTAAAGCTATAATAAGTTATTAACTTATTATAACTATATTATTATTATATGTCTACTTATTATAGCTATAATAACTTATTACAGCTTTAGAGTGGATTTTAAATTTTTAAAACGTCTACCGGTGGAGTAACCGGTTAATTTTGAAATGTGCCCAATGGTTACGCTACCGGTGAGGAACAAGGAGAATAAAGCTGGATTTACATGGAGCGTTGAGCGCGTCAAAACGCCGAGCGTACTGTCCTCCCATTGGTTAGTGGTCGTATCAACTTCACTATCTCTAAACAGTATTCAACTTTTTCCACAGTTGGAGGAAAAGGTATTTTTTAGCCGGCTAAATTACATCACGGAAAATTACATTTTTATAGAATCATCGTTTTGCCTATTCTGACGTACAACTTTTTTGTGTGAACTTTCGCGTCCTGGCATAATTCCTTGATTAAATAAAAAAAAAATTTTGAGACGCATTTCACTTCGAAAACATTATTTTGTGTAACTAACTTTTGCATCAACTCCTTTTTCTCGTTATTTATTTAAATGCACTCCTTAAAAATTTGAAGTGGGACACTTTTTTTTTCTTTTTTTTGTAAATTTGTGTTTGACTCAACCTATGTGTATTAGAAGCGAAATAGTAAAAATATAAAAATTAGTGCTGGCAACGGTTAACCGATTTTGGATATTTTGGATATTCGCGGTGTACAGCATGTCACTCATGCAAATAGAGTTGCATGAAAAAATTTTTTTCATTTAGATTCACACTTAAGTTATGCAACTCTATTTGCATGAGTGACATGCTGTACACCGCGAATATCCAAAATATCCAAAATCGGTTAACCGTTGCCAGCTCTAATAAAAATGTACATTTAAATCGAATTAAAAAAAAAGTTCAAATGAAGTTAGCAATAACTTTCAGCAATAAAAGAAATTCTAAAACTATACCAAAACAGTTTCAGTATTTATATATTAGTATAAAAATCTAATAAAAAATAATTTGGAAAAGAAGTGCCAGTGGTCACAAAAAACATGTTTTTTGTGACCACTGGCACTTCTTTTCCAAATTATTTTGATTATTAGTCACAAATATCATGGATAACCCAATAACTTTTTGTAAAAATCTAATAATTAAGTAATATCAATGATTATAAGAGTATTAAGATACCTCACCCAATATAAAAATGCGTGACTCTACCTATTCCGCACCCCTTCGCGTCTTGCCCTCACTTTGCCGGTAAGCTGATGGCTCCCTCTAGCGATATAAAACATCGACATGCTAGATAAGAACCATACCTACTTTGTAAGCAAAATTATATGTAAATGAGACCACAAATATAACGAGCAGCTAAAATCGTAGATTGTACATGTCTTCGTGTGATGGGAGGGCGTTGGCGCTTAATTTGAATTGTGCGCTAGAGGGATGGCTATGTAAAAATGTTCCTGAATGCATATTTAATGGTAATATTAATTAGAAATTAAGATATCGAAATATAAATCTGTGTTCATAAAAATAAAAAATTTAAAAAAACTAAAACAAACAAAATAAGGCTGATAGAATATTACAACGTTTTAAAGAAAAAATGAAGTCTGAAAAAATGTCAAAAGTAAAAAAAATGTGATGGGCTGGGTTTGATTTCACAACCCTACGGTTACGAATTTTGAACTTAAACACCTTGACCACGAGTATTATTAATTTTGTCTATCTTACCAGATAAACATTGATAAAGAAGGTTATCAATGTTTTATAAAAATAAATTATCTAACAATTGCTGAAGTGTTTATTTTTTAACTTTTATCTGGGAATATCAATAATCTACAAGTGTGCATAATTTTTTGATATTTAATCACAATTTCAACGAACATTTTGCTCTCCACTACAGTTTGAACGTATTTTGCTGTCCGTCCAAATCATTATTTTTTTATTTTCCCTGTATTCTAGCCAATTTTTTAAAAATTTTGTACCTGATTATTGATCTACAAGTCATGCAGAGCTTTTTATAAACAATAGTTTTTCTTGTGAAATGTAAGATAAAATTTTCCTCCATTTGTATAAAACTTTTCGGGACACACTGTATATAGGTAAATATTTTTGTAAAACGAGTACTTAAAGTTGGTTCTTGTCCGATGAAAATTGTAGCACAAAATCTTTTGTTTTACCTTGCATATAGCGAGCTTAATTTCAAAAAAATTTAAAATATTTTTGTTTGATGTAGGAGTACGTACTATGCCCGACAAAAATCTAAATACGATGAATTACTTGTTAAATTTTTTTTTTGTTTTTTTGCGTATTTTTTACGTTACCATAAAACAAGCAAAATAAATTGTTTAAAATTGTATTCAAACTTACTAGTTTATTAAATAGACACAAAAATGCAGGAGTACAGTTGTTCCAGATTCTTTTGGTGTTCATAGAACATATCACATATGCATATATTTTTTTCATTTATAACGAGCACTTGCATATAACGAGCAATAAGAGTGGTACCTTGAGCCCTCGTTATATCCGAGTTTTACTGTACTTTACCAATCGATATAAATAAAATTCTTAAATAAAATTCTTAAATAAAATTGTCCTTTGTTATTTTTTCGTAAACTAATAAATAAAGAAGATATTTTGATTTTTACAAAATTATCAAAAGTGCTTGTGCTTTGGAAACAAAACTTTTGTAAATCGCCCTAATCTGTTAGCAGAGTATTGTTTTAGAAGTTTGTGGTTTATTTCTACCTAAAAAATGGTTTTTACGCATTTAGAAAAAATTACAAAAATTGTTATAATTTGTGTTCATTTTTCTAGATGCGTGTAAAAATCACGAAAAATTGTTCAAAAATTGTCACAATTTTACTTATTTTTCTAGATAGTAGATACGTGTAAAAACCTTAAAAAATTATTTTGGTTAGGAGCCCAGATTTCTTTTTGCACCGGGGCCCTTGGGCACCTAGCTACGCCACTGTGTATGTCTCATTGTCAAGTGGACAACCGGTATGTGCCTATGTATGTATGTAATTAATAGATTTAAAAATTTTAATTTTATACGTCTATTGTATTATTAGAATTAATTGTAATCTGATAAAAATAAAAAAATTGGTTCACAATAAATAATAAAATAAGAAGTAATCAACATAGCTTCTTGCTCGAATTCAACTGTCTATTTCAACTTGATTTTGAAGAATACTGTGACGGAAGTGAGTGCAAAGAGAGAGAAAGATAGACTGAGCATCCTCTAAGAGTGACAAAGATGGCACAATACCGATACCACATGGTTTGGTTCAAATTAGTTACATAACTTGATTTAATACTTCAGTTTAAAACACATTTTCTTTATCAAATATGCTTCTCAAGGGATAATGGACTAAATTACATGTATAAATTAAAACCATCTTAAAAATTAGAAATGAAAAGTGCAAAATTAAAAAATATTGAAATGTAAAATGAAATTATTTAATAACGTTCACTATAAATTACCGACCATACCTAACATCTCTAAATTGGACTCGTCTGTCTCGAATTCGTCTACTGCACATAGCCACGCCTACACCTATCTTATTGTGAAAGTACTGGGCATATTTAATAATTTAGCGACACGTAAGCAGTATAAAGGCATTATCTTACTGCGAACTCTTTTCGGGCTCTCTCGGCGTTAAACTCCGTTCGATTCATAAAGACCTCTTATTACACTATTCCTATGTGATGAAAATTTTTTTGTTAAATTATTTTTTCAAAATTCTAAGAATAAAACTAACTTTTAAAAATTCGGAAACTTTTTCTAGTCATTTTCATAAAATACTTCATGAATTAATGCAATCACTTTTGGACTACGACATGTTAATACGAAACTCATTAGGTATAGGTATCAGAAATGTAATTTAAAACATAAAAGCAGTGACGCGACGTTTTAAGTTTTCTAATCCAATTGAATGTAATAAACTAATAAATTTTTAAAAAAGTGTCTGCACAGGTCCCACAATCCACAATCGTCTGGAGCTTTTGGCCGCTCACCTCTTGTACAAGTCTCATTTTTCAAGAGAGATTACAGATCGCCACATTTTAGCTAAAGTTTCACACCATCTATCCCTCAATTGTAAAATACCGTCAGCGCCATCTATATCTCTCTTGTATCGGCGGTCACGCTTAAAGGCGTAAGGCTGGGTATCTTAATATACTCTTATAATCAATGTTTTTAGTTGTTCTAAACCGTTGAAAAAAATCCAGTTCATCAAAGTTTTCCATATAATTTTCGCGATTACGATAAATTTTTCTACGGCGTAGAAACATATAGTCGTCATCTGACGAAGAAGAGCTGCTTGTTTCTAAAATATTCATTATATTTTTGGCTTTAATAGTTAGGTGCCGATCTACCGATATAGGTTATATTTACGTTTACACAACAAAATGTCAAGGTGACAGCGGTTCCGAATTACCAACCTTCACACATCTGTGTTTAAGGGCACATTAACTAATGTGCCCATAAGCAGTGTTTTTGAAACCCCTGATTTTAATGCATCATTAAACCCAACATTAAATTTAAAACCCCTATTAGTTAATGGCGCATTAGCCATCGTATTATGAAATCGGCCCTTAATAATGCCATAATTTGCAAACCCTTTTGATTCGCACAAACCGAAGTTTAATACTGGTAGTTTAATAATATATAATATAATATAATAATTAATAACCGGTAGTTTAATACTACCTTCACAATTTTTGAAGCAAATGCTTTAAGTGATAGTAAATGCTCAGTTTTATTCATGATATGAGTTTTATTCATGATATGAGTTTTATTCATAATTATGAACCTTTTGCTCCAATCGAAGCAAATGCTTTTACTTAGAGCTCAAAGCAATTGCTTCAAAATATTATTCATGCATTTTGAAGCATTTGCTTCATAATTTTCAAGTAAAAGCATTTGCTACATTTTATTCATCAGACCCATTGTGAAAGTACATTTATTTGAATGAAATTAAAATGAAATTATTTGAATGAAATTAAAAAAAAATGTTTGAAGAAGAAAACTGTAAACGCAAGAACGAAAGCATCCTTTACACAAAATTTTACGATTTTGTGAAAAGGGTGCTTTTGTTTTTGCGTTTAATTATATTTCACAATCTGGAAAAAGGCAAGTCGAGAAACCTAAGAAGACGGAATCGACATTAGAACATACCGACCCATCTGCCTCCTGGACGTGACTGCCAAGCTCCTGGAAATGCTGATGAAGCACCGGCTGACGGAAGAGCTGAAGAAGCTCAACATCATACACGACCAACAGTATGGATTTAGGGTCCACCACATCAGCAGCCCCCTGACCAAACTGCTGCAATCATACCTGGAAAATCAGATCATCATTAAGTCCAATGGCGAAGAGATGACAGTGACTTGTAGTGTCCCGCAGGGCTCTGTCCTTGGACCAACCCTTTGGAATGACGGCATCTTGCGACTGGAATCGGGTCGCGGAGTCAACACAATTGCCTACGCGGACGATCTAACAGTACTTATAACTGCCAAGACTACGACACTCCTGAAAGAAAAAACGGCCGATACGCCGTTGAAAGAATTAACAACTGGCTCGAGGAGCACGATCTGAAGCTCGCAACGGCAAAAACAGAAATGATAGTCCTGGCGGGACCAAGAAGACTGAAGACCCTGACATCCAAAAAAGACATCAAATACCTACGAGTCCATGTCGATTGCGAGATGAGAATGACAAACCAGGCAATACAGACTCCGTAAGTCTACAAGAAGCCCTTGTAAACGGCCGAAAGTTTTCGCCCTAAATTCAATTACAAAATTTAATTCTAAATGCGAACCGTGTAAAAGGAATTTCAATTTAATCTTAACATAAACAAGTTCCCAGGCGAGTTAACCCAAACATCCCTCTTAAAGAACCATTTGATAACGCTAAGGTAAACAAATCTATCATCAGCAAAGCTCGACTGTGAGAACGGACTCGACGCCCACGGGGCAGATAGCGACGGTCGAAATTAAGGCCCGAAATTACCTGAACGTTAGGCAACTTTAGTCACTTCGGTGCCCAAAATTTGCGTTTTAGTTAGAGCTTGCTCGATTGGCCAAGAGAGGCCAGCATTTCCTAAGGGGAGTTTGTTTACGTTTTGAATTGAGATAAGACCGCGCGGAAGGGAGGAGTTGAAAAATCAAAATTTAATGTTCATCTTCCCTCCGAATAGATCGGACATTCTTTTTTTCAATTAATTAAGATTCATTTTCATTTTCTTATATTGATGTTACAGTATTCACCCTTCCTTATATAAATTTGTGTCTTTAACGTGATCAGCGAAGAAAATCCCCTTTTTCATTAAGAACTTTAAAATTCGTGTTTGTGAGTGAGGTGCCAAGGGCCGAACCTTCCCCCCCAAGGAAAGGGCCGTCGAGCTCCCGCCCCCGGGATCAAGTCCCAGACACCTCTGCTGCTGGGTTCTATCTCTCCTTCACCAAACAAACGGTAGGTGAACTGTTAATTTTATTGTTATGAAGAAGTTGCAATTGTCGTAATAATGTAACCCCTTTCCCAGGGAAATCAAACTCCCTTCTTTTCTATCAATATACCCTATATTAAGCTAGATCATGTCTTTGATTTCCATTACGGTAGTTCACGGAAACGCGCTTGCACAGTTCTAAGCTCAAGAGCCCTCCTCCGAATTTCAAAGTAAATGTAATTAATTAATCTAAATTTAATGAGGGACCGGACCCCTTTTTGCCTAAATCCGGTGGTGGCAGCGATAAATCGAATAACTCTATTTTCATTTCATGTGTTAATCACCCATTTACTTGAACTATAAAAATTGCGCTACCAGTAAGGAGGGATAATTACGGGGAATAGTTATTATTCTTCAACCCCGAGTCCCTGTTTACATAAATGTTGGCAGCACGGTGGGATTTTGATGATTTTTGTCCTACAAAAAATGAAACAGTACTTTCCGAAATTTCAACGAAAAATTTTCTGAAAAATTTTGAAAAAGTGGCAAATTTCCATTTTTCTTAGTATTTTAAACTCCCATTTAATTAATTTAATTAGGACATGAGCTAGGAATGTGTGCAAGTGCATTTTTCCCGGCTATTTTCACTGTAAATGTTTTCTTTCAGGTACGCGAGCGGTTGCGCTTAATTAAATGTGATAATCTAAATTAGCGTCCGAATGCAATTCTTAATTGTTCCTTACTTCAAAATTTTGTCCGTTGGAATTAATGATGTTAGTCAAAATCATTGGTAAATTTCAATTTTAATAAACGAGAGGGCGAACGCTCCGAATAATTCAGTCCGCGCCATATGTAAATTGGCATCGCGACGACGTGACGCGCGCAGATAGGAGTTACGATCGCTAGAGCGATAAGGTTTGTGCGTATACGAGGGTGCGTCAAGAAACCTCGAGCGCCGGAGAATATGCGGTCGCACGCGGCAGTTACAGGGTGCGCCGAAAAATTAAACTATTGATTAGCCACAATTCATATATTTACCATCATTATTATCATTCAAAAGGGAAGTAATTAATTTGATGAACTCAATCATATTACCCGAAATTTAATTTTTTTTTATTATTTTAATTTTAGTATTCCCATTTGATTATTTTCTCGAAATAAATTCTTTTTCTTTTCCGTATTATTTGCATAATGTATAATTATCTTCCCTTATAATATCAATTATTTAGAGAATTTTTTTTTTTTTTATTATATAGATAATTTCGTTTTCTACGGTGGTTAATCATAAACGAACGGACACCCTGAATTGTTTTAATACGGAGCGGCGAATCAAGAGCGAAAATAATTTACTTTTGTTTCCCTCTTTTAAAAAAAAAAATTCGTATAATCGAACTCAAGTTAAAATTTCAATTTCAATTTTAATCAATTTCTAAGTGAATTTAAGTGCGTTTAAGTGATAAGTTGTACGATAACAGGTTTAAGGGAAATAATTTCAAAGATGGAAGGTGAAACAAGTGCTACAACAATAGCAACGAATAACACCCAAGAAGTTGATACCCTCCCCGTAAACGGCGCAGAACAACCACCCGCCATGAATCCATTAAACCTTCGAACTATTGGGCAAACCCTCGTTGGCCTCCCAGAATTTTCCGGAAAACCGGGAGAGAATATAAAGGAATTTTTCCTGAAATTGCGCCAACGAGCCGACATTGACGCGTGGACGGAGCAACAAACCCTCGCAGTTGCGCGTTATCAATTAAAAGGAGAAGCTTTCCGATACTTAGAATTGGAATCACACCTGTTGTCCACTACCATCACTTACGCCGATTTTAAAAAGAAATTAATCGAACGATATGATAGGAAAATTCTACCGGGAGAAGCATACCTAATACTCCAACGGTGTACCCAAGCGATGAAAGAAAGAGTCGAAGATTTCGCCGTCCGAATAAAACGCGCAGGAAAAAAATTGCTAGAAGAAAATTTAGCCCTGGCCAGCACCAGTGAACAAGCGGAAAAGGACACAATCAATCGACGTCATCAACGGGACCTCGCGGAGCAATTTAAACGAGGCCTAGATCCAGAGTTAATGAAAATGATCATCCTCGATTTAAACAGGAATCCGAGAATGACCTTCGAGGAAATAATTGAACTTGCCCGACAAGCCGAGACAAGCGGGAGAATGTTGAAACAAATGAGAAGACTGAACAATTTGTACATTGCCAACCAAGAAGTAGAAAATTGGGAAGAGGAACCTGATGAACAAATTTACAAATGTGAAGAATATAATCTTGAGAAAAGGGAATGCCAATCAGAACGTAACGAAAGGGCTCGTTGGGTAAATGAACCACATTACCCTCCAGAAAATAGGAACAATAGATTTCCTACTGGAAGAGGGTTCGTCGAAGAAAAGAAATTTCCAGCGAGCGAGTATCCAAGAGAAACATACGGCAGAAATGAGCAACGAAAAGATGAAGCATGTGGAAATAACTATTCGAGAGGTGCAAAATATACAGATGAACGTTCAAGAGGGGTAACATTCAGAAGCGGACAACCCAGAGGGACGACAGTTAGGGATGAACATTCAAGGGGAGCGATAAGGAAACAGAGTCTTCCGCAACACTGTAATCCAACCTCAAATTACCAGATGAATTTTGCAGCGAATCATGGGGATAACTACACGCGAAATTATTGGGAGAGAAGACCGGACTACAGTCCAAGACCCAATGGACAAGGAAATATGGAATATAAGAAGCAGGTGAGGTGCTTCAGATGTTCGAAAATGGGGCACTATGCACCTGAATGTAGAGAACGCGTTAACCAACCGAGGACCCCACAAAATAACTTCCGGAAGCCTTTAAACTTCAAAGGTCCTTTGCAGAACCCCGAAGTCGAAGGACCAGGACAACGGAAAAATTAGAAATAACGCTACCCCTAGTATACACGGTCGAAGAGGAAGGAAATCAGTGCATTGTCCTGCCAACAGTATGGGGACATGTAGCTGCTATGCTAGTGGATACAGGAGCCTCTTTGACCATTTTAAAAGAAGAGTTCGTTCGGAGGATCGGGGCCCGAATGGAACCGGAACCAAATGTCGTTTTCCGAGGAATTTCAGGAGACGAAGAGCCATGCTTGGGGTCGATAATACTACCACTCAGAGTAGGAAGGAAGTATTACCCCACCAAATGCATGATCTGCTCAGACTCCATCCACCTGGCAGTAGATGGCCTTCTCGGAAGAGATTTTCTCAGAGCCAATGCCGCAATAGCCGACTATGGAGAGAACGTTCTCTGGCTCGGAAGAGAAAGGATTGAGCTGCTGAGCCATAATGATCTTAGTAATCTAGGACTCGACAGCGCTTACCCTCTTCATCAAGGAGAAAAGTGGGAAACGGCAAAAGGAAAACGTAATCTTCGAAATTCGGGAAACAGATCTACAGAATCTGAGGGATCTACAGAATCTCAATGCCAGAATCGAAGAATGCAGCCAAGCAACGGAGAAGTTAAACGGCTAAGAAATAATCAAGAACAGGAAAGGGTAAACAATAGAAGAAAGAGAATTCCGGAAATGGAAAAAGAAATGAAAAAGCCCAGTTATAGTAAGATAGTGAAACAAGGAAAACGGAAATCGACGGCAAAAGCGAAGTTAGAGCCAGAACATAAGAATAAGAGTGATTTCAAGAACGAAGAACAAAGTGATAGGAAAGTGCGTAAAAACGGCAGAAAGTTTGAGCAGAAAAGTGTTAAACTAAGTGAAGTTTATGGTGAGTTATTCTCAGCTCCAAAAGAATACTCCTTAGTGCATTGTGTAGCAAGAGATCTCCACATGAGTAAGGGTATCGCGGTAGAGTTCAAACAAAGATTTGGACAGGTAGGAGTTCTGAGGAGACAAAATGCGCAAGTTGGCGAGATAGCAGTCTCGCAAGACCACCTGGCATATGGAAGACACAGGTTTATTTATTACCTTGTAACCAAGAGTCGAAGTCACGAGAAACCCACCTATGAATCCTTAGAACAGGCGCTAATCAATCTACGGGATCATTGTCTACAGAACAGGGTCCGGAAGTTAGCAATGCCTAGGATAGGGTGCGGATTAGACAGATTAAACTGGATCGTGGTTAGCAAGATGATAGAAAGAGTATTCGTGGGAACAAATATAAACATCTTAGTCTATGTGTTCAAAGAAAATAGGCAAAGAAAAGAAGATGCAAGTGATGTACTAGAAGGAAATACCGAAAGAAACCAAATAATGCTGGAACGCAAGGAAGTGGAAAAGTCAATGAAAAACGGGAGAAAAGTCGATAAGAATACAATGAAAGAGACACCGGAGGAAAATCGCAGGTTGTCGTCCTCACGGCCAATGATGACTGATGACCGGGACAAAGCAGTTGGCCGCTGCCAAGTCCGAATTAAGAACGCGATAGAAATTCCTTCCAGATGTCAAATGGTGTGTACAGCTGTACAGGGAATGATCAACCCTGAACAGGATATAATGCTAGAACCCGCTCATCTACTCATCCACGGAATTGTAGTGGCACGAACCGTTTCTAAAGCCGAACGTGAAATACCCGTTTGCATCATGAATGTTACCAACGAGAAGGTGAGAATCCCGAAAAACACCGTAGTTGCCTATAGCGAAAGAGTTGAAGTGAATCAACGATTTGAAGGGAGAAAGAAGACACGAGTCGCCATAAACAAAGTAGATTTGAAGAAAACAGGAATTATAGAAAAATTAGAACTCCAACATTTGAGAAGAGAAGAGAAAGATAAGCTGCTCAATTTAATACAAACCTACGGTGACATATTCATGGGAAAAGATGTAAAATTAGGATGCACCCATGAGGTGAAACATAGGATTATCACAGAAGACGTGCCACCTATCACCAAAGCACCGTATAGAGTGCCGTTCAGTCAGAGAAAGGAACTCCAACACCAGATCGGAGAGATGTTAGAGCAAGGAGTGATCAAAGAATCCTCCTCGCCCTGGAGTGCACCGGTAATAATGGTGAAGAAGAAAGCCGCGGAAGGTGAAAATAAAATTCGCGTCTGTATAGATTACAGGGCGCTGAATACCATCACTAAGCGAGATTACTTCCCACTACCGAACCTCCAGGAGACCATCGATCAACTAGGAAATGCAAAGTTCTTTTCCACGTTGGATTTGGCAAGTGGATACTGGCAAGTGGAAGTTGACCCGAAAGATAGGGAGAAGACAGGATTTTCGACTCCTGATGGCCACTATGAATGCCTAAGAATGCCGTTTGGACTAGCGAATGCGCCAAGCACCTTTCAAAGACTGATGTATTCAGTGATGTCGGGACTGACAGGGGACAAATGTTTGGTATACCTCGACGACATCATCGTGTTTAGCAAGACGCTGAAGGAGCATTTGGAAAGGTTGACTGAAGTGTTCGAAAGGTTAAGGAAAGCCAATTTAAAGTTGAAGCCGTCAAAGTGTAAGTTCTTAGCCAGAGAAGCTAAATATTTGGGTCATGTTATATCCGAAGAAGGAGTGAAACCGGACCCGGAAAAGTTAAGTGTCGTGAAAAGTTATCCTCGACCTAGAAATGTGAAAGACATAAGAGCTTTCCTAGGATTGGTAGGATTTTACAGGAAGTTTATCCCAGAGTTTTCACACAAGGCAATTCCCTTGACGTCGCTCACGAAAAAGGACGTTGAGTTGGTATGGACACAGGAACAAGAGGACGCGTTGGAATACCTTAAAGAAAAGCTATGCAGTCCACCAGTCTTGAAGTACCCTAATTTCGAAGAACCGTTCATACTAGCGACAGATGCATCTGGAACAGCTATCGGCGCAGTGCTAAGCCAGAAAGAAGGTAAATATGAAAGACCTATAGCGTATGCCAGCCGACAACTCAACAAAGCTGAGAGAAATTATGACGTGACTCAGCAAGAGTGCTTAGCAGTTGTTTGGGCCATTAAGCATTTTAGGTGCTACCTTTACGGGACTAAGTTTACCATTTACACGGATCACAGGCCGTTAAAGTGGTTATTTTCACTTAAGGATCCTACATCAAGGTTAGCCCGATGGGCGTTGCTTTTGTCAGAATATGACTTTAATATAGAGTATAAGCCCGGCAGGAAAAACAACAATGCTGATGCCATGAGTCGGTTGCCGAAGAAAGAAGGAAGGGAATGCGAAGAAGATGCGATAGAGATCCCACAGAAGGATAGAAAAATTCTAAAGGAAACCAAGGAAGTCCAGGTAGTCAACAAAAAAATCAGCTGGGATAAGCTCGAAAAGGTTCGGAAAGAAGTTGAAGACATGGATAAAATAGTCTCAATAAAGGAAAGAAACGAAGGCATGAAGAAGCCGATCTCAGCTAATGGAGAGAAAAGGAATTCTAATAGTTACCAAAGTAGATGTCAAGAGAATGGTAAGAGTAAGGTAAATATGAACAAAGGTAGAAAAATGGGAAATTCCGAACCACTGGATATAAGTGTGAAAATAAACCGAATCGAGGAGGACTTCAGTGACAGTGAACCCGAAGATAGAAAATACGAAAGAACGTTCTCACAACAGGATCGAGAAAAGAGAAAAGGGTACGAAGAATTCCAGGAATGGGCTAAGAAAAAAAGAGCAGAAGACAGTAAAAGAGGTAACATAGCAGAAGAACTACATCAAGAAATTGAGATTCACCCAATCAACAAGACAGATAGGATTGGACCAGGAGATGTGCCCGTCCCATACTTAAACAAGGAGTCGATAAAAAACGAACAGCTGAAAGACAATGACCTGCAGAAACTTCGTCGGCAAATTAAAGACGAAGAAATGGAAGACCCATATTACCTCGACGGAGATGGTGTTATTTTTCGAGTGAAGCGTGGAGACGAAAGAAGCGATAGAGTCGTCGTTCCAAGGAGCCTAGTGCAACAATGCATTCACGACCATCATGATTTGCCGTACGCTGGACATCAAGGTGTACCAAAAACATTAGGCCTACTCCAAGAACGAATGTACTGGAGAGGGATGGAAATGGACGTGAAGAACTATGTCAGTAGATGCCATCCCTGCAACACTAGGAAAACTCCTACCAATAGGAAGCCAGCACCACTACAACCCTTCTGCAGTGTCACTTATCCGTTTGAACTTACAGCCATGGACATAGTGGGGCCATTAGTTACTTCAAATGATGGTAACAAATACATACTGACCTTCCAGGACTACTTCACCAAATATCCGGAAGCAATACCGTTACCTAATCAGAAAGCGGATACAATAGCGCGAGCGTTCGTGGAAAACATCGTTGCGAGACACGGAGCACCCAGGAAATTACTAACAGATCAGGGAGCGAACTTTGTGTCTGAACTAATGAAAAATACCTGTAAGCTCTTAGGTATCAAGAAAATCCAAACAACTCCTTACCATCCACAGAGTAACGGGATGATCGAGAGGACACACAGAGTCCTAAAAGATATGTTATCTCATTACGTTTCACAGTCGCAGCGAGATTGGGACAAGTGGATACCATACGTGCTGATGGCCTATAGAGCCACTATTCACTCGTCCACTGGCGAAACCCCGTACTTCTTGCTCCATGGGAGAGACATGAGGCTACCGGGAGATGATAGTTTCACCCCCACAAGACTACGGTACGATTACTCGGAAAATTATGCCTCAGAGTTGGTCGAAAGACTGAACTCTGCGTTCCAGATCGTTCGTCAGAAATTAAAGAAATCGGCAGAGCAGCGAGGAAAACAATACAACAAAAGAACCAAACCAACAGACATCCAGCTGGGTGATAAGGTTTACCTGTATAATCCCGCAACGAAACCTGGCCTGTCGAAGAAATTGACGAAGAAGTGGGAAGGACCGTACCGAGTTATGGAAAGATTGAGCCCGGTCACGTATAGGATCGTGAGGATGGGAAGTAATGAGGAGCACGTAGTCCATGTCAACCGATTGAAACGCTACGAAAAAGGTGACGAGGATAAGAACGAAGGAAGAGCCCAGAGAAGCGAAGATGAAGATCAAGAACGGGGACAAAATCATTACGAAGAGGAAAGACACCCAGAACCAGAAGATCCAGACTCGGATTATTACGATGACACCGGAAATGTAGGAGATATGGAAGAACTGGAAAGAGCGTATTTCGGCGGAGTACCAGAGCAACTGCCACAGGAAAATGCCGTGAATCCTCCAGAAGAAATAGAACCCTGGATAGGGACACCGGTATCATTAAACGAAGAACCAGTGAGACGGCGAGTGGTAAACTTCAATCCCAATGCTCTAAATGAAGTGCAGGAAGACGACCAGATACAAGACGAAGAACCACCGGACTTGGTAAGTGAAGGTAGTTCCGAGGGTATTGAAACGGATGCCGACGAGTCTACAGAAGTTCCGGAAGAGCCAGAACAGATTCCAGTGAATAAAGGACAGGTAGAACCACATGAGCAAATTATTAATAGTGGACATCATTATGGGACCAGGAGTAAAGGACCCGCAGAATCACAGCCATGGGTCATGCCAAAGACGTTAGTAGTTGAAGGAGAGCATTGCAATGAGACGCCTAGAACAAGGCGAAAGGTTTTCAATACCACGAATGTAATATACCTTATATGTGTTTTTATTTTCCTTGGCATGATCCAGTCCTTATAAATCCATAATACACGACAGTGTAAATAAGCATCAGGGGAAACTTCCCGGATTTATTTCAAGTACCAAAAGTTTTCTTGTATATATATATATACATATAATTCAAAATTTAGTAGGGGATATTTACTTTATTATTCATTTATATTTCCTTTCTTTCTCGCGTTGTGCTTTGTATTTATGCAATGAAATACTAAGGAAGGGTCAATAACTGACGGTATCAATTCTTGACCCCGAGGAGCAGGTGAAGCTCCTCAACATTCTTCCTTTCTTAGGCTACGTACACGCAGCAAAGATTGTGTTACCTACTTGAAATTGTAATGTGTAAAATAAAGAGTTAATTGTTATTGAAGCTGCGCAGTCTGAAAAACTAAATGTTAGCGAATGAATGAATCGTGATTAATGAATAATAACCCAACTTTTTTGAGTTTAAAAGAGATGTAATCGTAGCACTAAAGTAAGGAAGAATGTCGAAGAAGTAGGGAAGAGAGAGAGGTAGTTTTGTGTAAAATTAATTCAAAATCAAGCATAATGTTGGGTAATTTGTTATCTTATTTTAAAATGTTGTGTTTTTTGTAAAGTTTCTTATTGGGTGTGTTACCCTTGATAAAAATAAAATTAAAAGAGGAAAAGAAAGAACAGGGTTATAAATTCACATATCGCGAAAAAAAAAAAATTATTTTTTTTGAAAATTATTAGCACGCATAAAGTAACTGGATTGGAGAGATGATAATCCGTAGTCAAGAAGATTCCGGAACTCATAATCGATTCCCAAGAGAGAACTTGCGTTCGTGTTCAGCTTACATACCAAAAGAAGGAATGTTAGTGGCATCGAGAAAGTGACGAGTCGCTGAAACAAGAAGAATGACTGGAGCTACAGACTCCATCAACCAGAGTTAGCTGAAGGTCTTCAATTCAACAAGTTTACGCACAACACTCAAGTGTGCCAAACTATGCAGCGAATAGTGCGTGTAATGGACTACCGTTCTACGTGGGTATGTCAAATACAAGATGGACGAGCAGAGAGCCTGATTCCGCAACGCTGTGTCCTTAAGTATACTTCTCTTTGAAGAACTTGGAGAACTCTGATCGAACAAACAAGAAGTCGTCGTTTCGAGAAGATGGACACGTTTCGTCACTATATTTGAAGAACTCGAAAAATCGTTCCAGTCCTGTCAGTACAATCTAAACAGTGAACTCGAAGGTATGTGCCCTAACGAACTACCCTCAACACAGTTATAATTACTTTGGGCAATACTGAGGAAGAAGCCCAGAGGGTAAACCGAAGAAAGTGGAAAAGCCAAATAAACATCAAGAAGATGGATGTAGTGTCAAGATGAGCCAGGACATTGATGACAACATCCTTGGATGCATAAAGAAAAAACCAGCAGAGATTAAACCCAGTTTACCTAATGCATGCCGAAAGAAAATTTCAGATGTTTTCTTTTTTTGTTTGTTTTACAGTAATTAGATTAACTGTACAAATGAGTTGTAACAACCCCTATTCTTTCTCCTCATATGATTATGTATTAAATTTTGAAAATTTTCTCTTGTAATGTTACCGAGTAATGTAAGAATCTGATACTCGTTTTTTGTTATATGTAACCATTGACATGGAGACCCTGAAATGAGGCACACTAGATACTCAACTTGGAGATCATGGTCAAACACATAAACGACCCGAGGATATGGCGTCCGGAATGGTCCTTCTACCCAAGCCATTACGCTACGAGAAGGATCCTAAATCAGCCGATCGAGCGGACCCTGACCAATAAGTTCCAGCCATTATAACGAGATCTGTGAAGGAATGGATACCTCCCCATCCTCATAGAATGGACTCCTTCACCAGTGGATAGTTGTGTCATTGATAAGTGTTGTGCCTCATGCTAGACTCATGTGTCCATGTCACGATGTTTCTGATTTCTCTTTTGTATTAGGTTAAGGTAATGGTAATGTAAGGAACTCAGCAGCAGATCACCTATACAAACCTTAAAAGGTGTCGACCATCGGGTCAACACTTTTTCTAAGGGGGAAGGGATGTAAACGGCCGAAAGTTTTCGCCCTAAATTCAATTACAAAATTTAATTCTAAATGCGAACCGTGTAAAAGGAATTTCAATTTAATCTTAACATAAACAAGTTCCCAGGCGAGTTAACCCAAACATCCCTCTTAAAGAACCATTTGATAACGCTAAGGTAAACAAATCTATCATCAGCAAAGCTCGACTGTGAGAACGGACTCGACGCCCACGGGGCAGATAGCGACGGTCGAAATTAAGGCCCGAAATTACCTGAACGTTAGGCAACTTTAGTCACTTCGGTGCCCAAAATTTGCGTTTTAGTTAGAGCTTGCTCGATTGGCCAAGAGAGGCCAGCATTTCCTAAGGGGAGTTTGTTTACGTTTTGAATTGAGATAAGACCGCGCGGAAGGGAGGAGTTGAAAAATCAAAATTTAATGTTCATCTTCCCTCCGAATAGATCGGACATTCTTTTTTTCAATTAATTAAGATTCATTTTCATTTTCTTATATTGATGTTACAGTATTCACCCTTCCTTATATAAATTTGTGTCTTTAACGTGATCAGCGAAGAAAATCCCCTTTTTCATTAAGAACTTTAAAATTCGTGTTTGTGAGTGAGGTGCCAAGGGCCGAACCTTCCCCCCCAAGGAAAGGGCCGTCGAGCTCCCGCCCCCGGGATCAAGTCCCAGACACCTCTGCTGCTGGGTTCTATCTCTCCTTCACCAAACAAACGGTAGGTGAACTGTTAATTTTATTGTTATGAAGAAGTTGCAATTGTCGTAATAATGTAACCCCTTTCCCAGGGAAATCAAACTCCCTTCTTTTCTATCAATATACCCTATATTAAGCTAGATCATGTCTTTGATTTCCATTACGGTAGTTCACGGAAACGCGCTTGCACAGTTCTAAGCTCAAGAGCCCTCCTCCGAATTTCAAAGTAAATGTAATTAATTAATCTAAATTTAATGAGGGACCGGACCCCTTTTTGCCTAAATCCGGTGGTGGCAGCGATAAATCGAATAACTCTATTTTCATTTCATGTGTTAATCACCCATTTACTTGAACTATAAAAATTGCGCTACCAGTAAGGAGGGATAATTACGGGGAATAGTTATTATTCTTCAACCCCGAGTCCCTGTTTACACCCTCATAGAGAAAGCAATCCTGGAATTCTTACCATGGATTGGCAAAAACGTTCATCAAGGATGTAAAAAAGTGGAACTGTAAAAATTTCGGTGAAGTGGACCACTACCTTACGCAGATCATCACAGGACATGGCGTTTTCGCCAGCTACCTGAAGAACATAGGTAAGTTGGATAGCGACATTTGCTGGTACTGCCACCGAGTTGACACACCAGAGCACACGGTCTTTGACTGCGGGAGATGAGAAAATGTCAGATCGGAGGCAAACAGAAAATGCGGCAAAATAATATCCAAGAATAACGTCGCCGACATTATCCTAACCAACGAGCAGCATTGGGAAGACATCACCAAAATGGTCCGAACGATCATGATGACCAAAACGAAGGACCAGAAAGCAAGAGAGAGGCTCAGAAGCAGCCAATGGCAACCTACCTGGAAAAGACAACCCCGATTAAAATTAACATAAATAAGCACCAGACAGTGCGAAATTTCTGACTCGATGCCTAACGGCAGATTCCAGGAATTAGCAGCTGCAAGAGAGAATAAGGAATTTAGTTGGTAGGCGCTCATGTCAATGACATAAGAAATATTAGGTGCTTTCCTTTTACCACAAATCTTACCTTAGATCAGATAAACATCATTTCCATTAGCACGACCAAGTGAGTAGGGATGGGAACCCAATACTGGAACTGATCCAATTGAACAGGTATTAACACTGAGATCGGTGGAACTGATCCACCGCAAATCGAAAGGCGAGTACGGGTATGAGTACGGACGGTGTTACCAGATGGGAGAATTTTACCCTCTTTCGGGGATTTTTTATAATTAAAAGGGTAAAAGAATATTTTTATAAGCCGGTACTACGCTTTTAGGAGGTAATCTGCAATAAAATAATAAAATACCTACTATTTATACATATTATACTATTATATTATTATATTCATACTTCTCTGTGAAAAATCTGGCTGAAATGGACAAATCTCCCTAGAACCAATCAATTGATAGATGGACGGAGTCAAAATTCTACTTCATATATTAAATATTATGTATTATTTTTAAAAAAGATAGTACGTATTAATATTGGTGAGGTTGTCAGAGCGATAGACTCCAACTCCATATCCATAAGGCCTGAGTTCGATTCTTACGTAGAGCACATTTCAGAATTAGCCGGTTACTCCATCGGTGAATATAAATATAATAAAAGGTCCGTTTCATTCGTCAAGATTTCGAGTTCTGAACCGTTCAAAATCACACTGAGCATGAGCAGTGCACAAAATTGGATATAAATTTCATGCTGCGCATGATTTGAACGGTCTAGAACTTAAAATTCTGTCAAATAGAGCAGACCTAAAAAATAAAATTCTAAAATCCACTGTAAAGCTGTAATAAGTTTTTTTTTTATTTATTAAGCATATCAGTACAACTTATTATAGCTATAATAACTTATTACAGCTTTACAGTGGATTTTAGAATTTTTAAAATGTCTACTGGTGGAGTAATCGGTTAATTCTGAAATGTGCCCATAGACACGAAAACACTTTCATTTTAATAGTCGTACGGTGTCGCAATTATGTGACACTTTTAAATTTTAATTATATTGCTTTGTTCTAATTGTTAGTGAGATATGCACCACTCATTGGCTGTAAGGGGAGCTGTGGCTAGGCGCTCGTTAAATTGCGGACTCAATACTGGAATTGATCTTTGGAACAGGTACATCAGTGGAATCGGATCGGTTTGGAACTGATCCAAGGAAGTACTCGGATTACCCATCCCTACAAGTAAGTTTGAATTGACATTTCGATCTCCCACCTTGCCGTTTGAACACTCCCATTAGTTGTTAGTGTGGTTGTTAGGTTGAAATATCCATTCCATTTTACTTATTCGTGCTAACGGAAATGACGTTTTAAGTGATCTGAGGTAAGATTTGTGGCAAAAGGAACGCAGCTATAATCTGTTTTTTTTTTTAATTTACCATCAAGTATGTCGTGATTTTATTTTATTAGGTTGGCTATTATAGTAAAATTAGACAAATTAATTTCATGTCATTATAACATATGCCAAAATGTGACACTTCAAATCAGATAGATCAACCGGTGTTGTCAACTCTCAACTTTAAGAAATATCCGTTTTTATCTAGTGTGTTAATTCTACAAGTCAATTTGTTATGTAAATAATAAATTTTTCGCCTGACATATGTAAAAGTAACTCATATTAACCCTAAAAATGTGACGGAAAGTAATGTTTATCTGCCCTTGGGCTAGTGGGCTGCTATAGTATATTGTGTCACAAGGGCAGTAAGTAAGCATTAGCAGCCCGCGGTTATGAGCTAGCTCATAGCTAAGCGTTTCTGCATGTGTGACACACAACTGTTTTTCGCCTAGCCCTCAATCAAATTCAAACTTTGTTTAAAACTGACGTTTAATGAAAGATTCTGTGAAATGTCAAAGCGCGCAAATGTGTATCGTTACGAACTATAAAATCGTGTTGTTATAAGTTTAGCAGCCCAAGGGCAGATAAACATTACTTTAAGTCACATTTTTTGGGTTACTATGAGTTACTATCACACCTTTCACATATACTAGGCGAAAAAACTCATTACAAAACGATTTTATAGTTCGTAACCTAGAGACACATTGACTTTCACTTGCGCGCTTTGACATTTCATAAGGCCGCTCTACAGTTCGCAATTATTTATTGCCGGCAATGAAAATTGCAGCGATTTGTATTTCACGCATGCGCAGTGTTGTATTTTTATACAAAATGCAAATACCGCACATGCGTGCAATACAAATCGCTGCAATTTTCATTGCAGGAAATAAATAATTGCGAACTGTAAAGCGGCCTATAGAATTTTTATTAAACATCAGTTTTAAACAAAGTTTGAATTTGGTTTAGTGCTAGGCGAAAAACAGTTGTGCGTCACACATGCAGAAACGCGTTAGCAGCCCTTAGCTATGAGCTGCCCTCGCTCATAGCCGCGGGCTGCTAATGCTCACTTTCTGCCCTTGTGACACAATATACAGGCAGATACATTGTCCAGAAAAAACTACTTTCCAGGGACGTGATATCAAAATTTACGTCCTCTGTCATGTCATAGTGAAGTTGGATAAATTTCTTAACCTTACCTAACAATCAATTCTTTCACATGAAATAAAATAAAATTTTAATTATTTATTTTAAATATGTTAAAGTCAGTAATACACACAGTATAAGGATTACACAATAGCGCGACTCTCATGAAAATATTCAGTTCGCGCATAACATCCCGCGCAAGGTCATTTATTTACAGCTCTCGTGCCGAATGTATGCTTATGTTGGGCCAGAGGCGTACTAAGGGAACTTTGAGGGAATTTAGTGTAAAGCGATCAAAGGTTAATAAGTTATCTTTTATTGAAAATGGAAAGTACAGAAAGACGTGAGATAAATAAATCATTTTATTCTAGTTATGTCTAGAGTTTGAAAAAAATAATTTGTGCTTAACATTTAACAGAGGTTTTAAAATGAACGTTAAATAAACACTAAGCAACTATTGAAATATTTATTAATTTTACTTATATATTTTCAAAATAATCACCAATTTTTGTTTGTTTACAATTGCTGAATTTTGTTTTTGTAATTTGAGATTCCACATAAGTTATCAAATTACTTGATTTTTCAGCAGCAACAAAATAAACAAATTAACAACAGCAACTGCATTTACTAAATTTTTAGGAATACAAAATTAAGGACGAAATACCGACCATAAATATTTATTTGAGGTCTTAAATTCTTTCTAACAAAATACTACGAAGCAAGACCGGCACCAGCACCGATAGCTCTTTGTCGGCTTTTGAAATAAACGGTGTAAAAGACATCTGCCATTTTATAAGTGTCCGTGTGAAAGAGGTAAATTTCCGAAGAAAATTAAATTTTTGCGACAAATGCATCACTAGGCAAATCTAATAGGGGCTAAATAGGTTTTCAGACAGGCACAAATTATTGCCGTAAAAAATTCATCGAAAAATCATGTTTTCAACGAAGCAAAAAATTTTAGAATATTTTTTTAAATCAACAAATTTACTTTTTTTAATGATTTTTCAATAAAATTTACTTGCAATAATAAATAAATGCACATTTCTTTGTTAATATCACACAAACATTCTTTTTCTTGAAGTAAAGATTTTTTTACTTACAAATACAAATTTTGTTGACTTAACTACATTCTTGTAACTGAAATATTTATTTGACTTGAATGAAGATTTGTTTGCTGCTATTTAAACGAATAATTTAGTTGAGTTGACACAATTTTGTTTTATTTAACAAAAAAGAGGTGTAAGGTCTGGTGACCTTGGAGGCCAAAGTCCTGTCGATATTATTCTATTGTCATAAAACTCTTCTAAATATCGGCGTGTTTGTTGAGCTCTATGTGCAGTCGCAATGTCATGTTGAAAATATCCCTGCTGTAACTCGTCATCATGAAGCCGATCCACAAATTGCTCTAAAATTCCAATATAACGATTTGCTGTAACAGTTTCCTCAAAAAATATAGGGCCTATTAATCTTCTTCTTGACATAGCAACCCAAACACCAATTTTGATAGGATGTAACGGGTGTCTGTGAAGCTGGTTCCGAACTGCAAGGAAAAAATTATAGAGCTCACAGAACTGTCGTATATTCGACAGCGTCTCACTCTGTGCTTATAACGTGTATAACTCGCTATATCGCGGGATTTAAAATTGCTCAAAAAATAATTTAATTAGGCTTATGGCTGGAACTCTCCAGAAAGTCGTTGGATACGTTCCGAACTGCAAGGAAAAAATTATAGAGCTCATAGAACTGTCGTAAATTCGACAGCGTCTCACTCTGTGCTTATAACGTATATAACTCGCGATTTCGCGGGGTTTAAAATTGCTCAAAAAATAATCTAATGAGACTTATGAGTTATGACTGGAACTCTGCAGAAAGTCGTTGGATACGTTCCGAACTGCAAGGAAAAAATTATAGAGCTCACAGAACTGTCGTATATTCGACAGCGTCTCGCTCTGTGCTTATAACGTGTATAACTCGCGATTTCGCGGGGTTTAAAATTGCTCGAGAAATAATCTAATGAGACTTATGGCTGGAACTCTCCAGAAAGTTGTTGGATACGTTCCGAATTACAAGGAAAAAATTATAGATTATGAGAAATGAATACATATTTCACTTACTTCACTTACGGCTTGTTTGTCTTGCCTGGTAACTTTTTGTACCTGGCGATCTTACTCTTCTGGGTCGTTTTTCGCTCCGCGGCGATTGATTTTCGGCGTTTGATTCATTACTAATTTTCCGTCTGAAGGTATGCATGTTTCTTCAGTTTTCCTGCATCTTGTGAAACGATTTCATGATATTTAGTTGAGTTGCATTTAAGTGGAGGTTTAAGAATCATTTAATCGATCCTAGGTGGGATTAAGGAAGCAGGAATTAATTAACGCACGTTTTTTTTGGGATTCAATTAACATGCGACTCCCTAGGAGGTTTTGGAAGTTTCATCACTATTTCAGACGACGAGGAACCAACAACACCAGGTATAATAATTATCTGTCCTTTTATTTGATAATTTGTAAATACAAGTATTTGTTTTTTTATTTGGGGTCGTTATTGTTAGATTTAATTATAGGAGTGGAATATTTCAGGTTCCTTGTGTTATTTGATGCTGAAACGCCCTTCTCTTCGGTGGGCATCTTATTGTTTTGGAAACTGGGATTTGTCCCTCACCCGATTTTCTTCTCACGAAAGTGGTTACTGGTTTCGCCGAGCGCTTATGGCTAAAGCCGGTCACAATTTTGGAAACGCCGCTGTGGTCGACTTACACGGACGATCGTCCACTTGCTTTTTGGATTAAGATAAGTCCGATTTTCTTTTGTTTGCCTTTTTTTTTCTTTGGGTCCTCCATTTTCGGGAGCTAAAAGTAAAATCTTTATTAAAAAAAAAAAGGAAAAAAAAAAACATAATTACCTTTGTGTAGCTAAGCTCATAATTTATTTATTTATTATTCACTGAAATATATTTGATAAAATATTAAGATACTTACCTTTTTTTATGTTGTGAGCCGTGCAGATCTGAACGGTACAGTAATTTCTGTACAATCCGTCAATTACTATAAGTACGCTTGTTTTAACTATTATATTTTGTTGTTTTGTTATGTACCAACTAAATAACATTCAAGTTTATTAAATGAAGCGAATTTCCGAATATTGATGTATATTTGTTATTCTTTTCCTTTGATCATTAAAAAAAAAAACAAAGTCATCAGTTAAAGGTTGTTTTCTCCAAGGAGGAGCAAAAGACCCCCACTCCCAACCCGCTGAGGTGTCGGAGCAGTGCAATTTTCTTTACCAACTTACGGAAATTGCACTATAATATTTTTTGTAACGAGTGAATCTTTGTTGCTTGGAATAACTGGTTACATCGTATAATGATGGTAAATTAAAAAAACAGATTATAGGCGATAATGACAGGGCGAATCCAACACAACTGATACTTGATAGTTGTTCTCTGATACAGTTGTCTTTGATACCGCGGATAAATTGAGCTCTAAGAAATGTGTCCGCAATGGATATTTTACAGTCACAAGGACACAAAATCACAGTCCTCTATCTCAGTTCTCAGTGAAGCAACAAATTCAGCAAATGATTGTCCTTCAGTTTGGTATTTTGACAAAAATTGGTGTTGAGCAACCAGAACGTTCCTCTTCGGTGCAAGAAGTTGCTCCAAAAGAGATATTAGTTTGTCGCATTCGAGTTCGCTAGGCTGTTTAAGTGCAGCAAGGGCCGAAACCATATTGAAAGTTTAAGGATTTAATAAAAACTTGACGCAATAATGTATGTTACTAATGGCGTTTTTCATTTCAAGATAATTTTCAAAACGTTGCTTGTAATTCCGAAATGTTTCTCTCTTCGAATCAAAAATTTAAAATTATCCTTATATTCTTCGCACTTGATTTGGAGTTAGATTCTTGTTCTTGAACTTAATTTATTTTCGTTGACTATTCTTGTATTTTATGTTTTCCTCCGTCGCCAATTTGTTGTGGCCTTTTTGGATTAGATGTAATTAATTGAATTAGATGAAAAAGTGTGTGAAAGATACATTTGTTTGTCTTTTATTTATTATAACAGTTATTTCAATTATCTAGCCGTTTTAAAATATTTAAAATAGCTACAATATTTAAAAAAATGTCATAATTTATACTTGTTCAACGCGAAATGTCAAGGTCACGTATTTTTGTGTATTTGCACACTATTTCAAGGTCATAATCGTGATCTTGTACACCTGTACATAAATACCCATTTAAAGTAAATTTTCGCAAAAATTTTGTGAAAAATCGATAGGCGCAAATGTCGCAAGTTCACTTTTTGTCATACTCAGTGGCGCACCCAGAAATTTGCCTTGGACGGGGCTTAAAAATAATTGTAAGAATCACGTAAGAGTATACAAGGATATAATAAATAATAAAGATACATAATATGAATTTATACCGAACTAACGTTACCAAACGAAATTAAATCGGCGTGCTCTTTTTCTTGCAAAATTGAAATTATTTATATTTATTAAATTCTGGTACCACGCTGCCTCTGGGGAGAGCTTTAGCCCCCCCGTGGGTGCGCTACTGGTCATAGTTGAGATTTTGACGCCATTTCGTTAACAAACGACTAACCCACCTACTACAGAAATTGTTGCGCAGAGAATTTTTTTTTTTTAATCTGTGGTGGTTGCCCAACGGGGTCCTAAGTCAAAGACTTGTCAGGACCTCAGGAGCGAGAGTGTATTTGAATGTGTGTAAAATGTTCCATGGCTTTGTTACTTCCAACTTTCTCGCTGTTTAAGGGGAAGCAGTGTCGAATTTTATCCCCAACACTGAAGGGTGCCTAAAGTCGATACCGACCACCCCCGAGAAAATCCCGAGTGCGGTTCGAACCGACGACCATACGATTGCAAGGCCGGTCCTCTTACCACTGGACCGTTCAGGCCATTTTAGAAAACATCGTCACTCCGGCACTTGACGATTTGAATAAGAAATTATCGCAAGTCCTGCAGTTTACATGGTCAAATCATCAGTGTGTGAATCACTTCAAAATAATAAAAAGTATTATTATATTACCTAATTCCGAATAGTCCGAAAAATACGAGTTCCATAAGCTTATTCTACCAAGCAGATATTGACTCTAAAGAAAGTCCTATTTCTATAGGAATATTAAGAATTCTATAGAATATTAAGAAATAGGCTTGCTGAATGTGAGAATACTAATACTACGCTCAGAAAGGATAATGGCACCTTACAAAGAGTTCTAAATACATTAAAAACTCAAATAGATAGCCATAAGCTAATCATTGAAAATCGATAAAAAATCATCGATAAAATAAACCCATGTCCCCCTGTCTGCAACATAGTAGAAACGCATACAGAAGCAACGGAAAAATCAGATATGACAACCCAAACTAATAAGCTTAACAACAGGGAAACTGTTTCAAAAGAAAAATATCCACAGATAAGGACCGAACCAAACCGAACCCAAACCAATAGACTTTAATACCATGGAAGATAGAAAAATGCGTAACAAAGTATTAGTCGTAAGCCACAGCCATGGCAGACATAGGAGCTCTTCTCTCAGCAAACTTTTACCTAATTCATCTGTGGTTGGAATATTCAAACCTAACGCAAAGTAAAAAATGTTACAGCAGATCTTAATCAATTGACAAATGACTTCACTAAATTTGATTGTATACAGTATGTCCCCGGATTGAGTTTACAATACGTATAATGGACCAAAAATTTTTGAATTAAGATTTCATGTTCTACATTCACGTCGCTTGGCGTGAAATGAATTTATGTTAAATTTGACGCCGAAAGTCTTCAAGGTGGCGGAATTAACACAAGAAGTAAAATCTGTGTAGGTAAAGTGGTCTTCCTTTTGAATTTAGGAGAAAAATTTAGTAAGATAAAATGATTCTCATTTCAAATTAGGGAGATATACCAAATTCCAACATTCTAGAAAACAAAATTGAATTATGGAATATTAGGATTTCAGTACAGTTGTAAGACATTAACACTGTCAGGTGCTAATATGGATGGAGTGTTATTTGAATAATCATATTTTATTTGTTTTTGGTCAATAAATAAGTGGCGTTAACATTTTACAACTTTACTAAAATATTATTTATAATTAGTAATTTTCCGTAATTCAATTTTTATTCAGCATAAGTAGGAGAGAGAAAAATAGAGTAAAGGTGTTAAAAGTGTAGTAAAGTAAAACGATGTGGTTTTTATAATCGATGCTCGATATGATAGCCATGGTAATCTTAATAGGCACTGATTTCAATAAATTTCCACCAATTGCCACTACAAGTTAGCGAACGTTTCACGCTCTATCGCGAACTAATTTGCACTGACAAATTTCTAAGTGCATCTACCTCTACTTAGGTCGTAAATAAATTTGTGATTCATTTCTTCCATTTGCACACACAAGTTCAAAGTCTGCAATAAATGAATTACCCGTTATAAATTCTTTCTGCATAAAAAAGGCCATAAACAAAAATTTTTTAGTTTTGGTGCAGGGCAAACTCACGTGTTTCGTTTAATTTTTTGCGCTTTCGTGATGTAATAAAGTTATTCCAGTGACCATCAACCAATTTAGCTGCTTTCGTTCATACCAATGATTACTAATCATAAATACTGGATTCACTTCGTGCACATTTATTCGTAACTTTCTTCCGTTCATTTTATGAAATATGAGTTTCATTCTTTCGTTTCTTATAGAAGCAATACATAAAAGTTACGAATAAATGTGCACGAAGTGAATCCAGTATTTATGATTAGTAATCATTGGCATGGACGAAAGCAGCATATCCGAATCTTCAATGAATTTTATCTCAAAAACTATGCATATTAGACACCCTATGCATATAGTTTTTTTGCTTTGTTTTTTCATGTATTATTCTTCTTATTCTGAATCACGCTGTATATCTAAGCTGGTTTTAAAAAGGCAGCGGCTAAACGTCTGCCGGCGGAATTGTACGTATAAGCAGAAAATTCCGCCGATCGGCGGAATTTTGTATGTATGAATAAGAAAATCCGCCGAAAATATTATAAATTATACAAATACGGCGGAATTGACTTTATATTTTAATTATTTCCGCCGTTCGGCGGATTTTTATTTCATAAGCTCAAATTCCGCCGTAAAAGGTAAACTAAACGTTACCTATCTTTTGTCTTGTTTTAAGATAATGTGTAAAATAATGAGTCAAGCAAAGGATATAAAAGTTGGAAAAGTATCTGAGGAAGGTCTTTTTAATTAATGTGAAAACGAGTATGTTTTGAAGCTTGTATAATACAACTTCACGGCATTTAAAAATACTTTCTTTTTTACGTATTTAATGTTTTATTGCACTTTGAAAAATAATTATTTAAAAATGTTTTACTCCACAGCCACCCAGGACTACAATAATTGTTGGAGACTTGCTAGTATATCTAATGATGTAAAGTTGCATTACACGCGTTTTAAAATGTTTAAAACGATGTAAAGTTGTAATATACAAGTTTTAAAATAATAATGATAATACAACTTTAGTTAGTAGTATTTATTCCTTATCTGACGTTATATTAGGTTTTATTGCTCACTAATAATTGAATCGATCAATGCAGAAAGGGCATAATGTCCATAATATTCACTATGGACATGCCTATACTTATTCTGAATTGACCGATTCAATTATAAGTTTACTAACCCCAATTTTTTCACTATTTTTTATGATTTGTGGGCAAAGTCCGATGATTTCGCTTTTTTTTTCAATCAGTGATCTGAATGTTTGGGGGGTTGTTGTGTCGTATTCTTTAGCCAAACAATTGATTGTCACAAACACAAAGAATATCTTTATTAATAACATATTAGTATGTCAGATCGCCTGGTGGTTATGTCCACGGGGATGAGTTCGTAGCTGTCCTGGTGCAATGGTTGCAGGTGGAGGACGTGCGGTACCGGATTCCTCGGCGGAGTGGTCGCCGATAAGCAGGCCGTGTGATGGGTGACGTCTTCTGACCTGACGTGCTTCTTTTCTGGCGTCGGGGGAAGCGGTGAAGCGGCGCGGGATAGTCTGCTGATGCGTTTCAGTGCCCGACGAAGCTGGGTGGCCGTAGGTGTTTGAGGGCGAAGGATAGACCTTTCGGCTGGCTTTTGGCGAGGAGGTCCGACCTTTCGGCTGGCTTTTGGAGAGGAGGTCCAACTTTGCAGCTGGGTTTGGTTATGAGGTTCCAACTTTGCAGCTGGCTGGGGCAGAAAGAATGATCTTCGAGCTGCTCTCAGGGTTGCCAGGACTGCCGACTTATGCGTACCAACAAAGTCGCGAAAAACGTGCCAGATCCACGTACTTTCGTACCATTCAAGATTTTTTTCTAGGAAAGGTTGATGATTACAAAATATTTTAGTCCAACTAAAATATGTATATTAAAAAAAAAAACAGAATAGAAAACTCTTAAAATAAAAATTCAACGAAACTTACATAATATCTACATAACTACCAATTAATGTTATGCAAGCATGTTGCAGGCAATGCAGAAAGAGTCATCTACATTTAATATCATTTATTATCATATTATTTCACAAAAATAAGGTTAAACTATTTGAGTACCACTCTTCGAAACGTACTTTCTACGTACCAAATTTTGTGCGAAAGTACCAAAAATGGTACAAAAGTACCATAACTGGTACCAAATTTTACCAGACACCGGTGAACACGAGGGAGGAATTGGTAGTACGCGTGCGAGCAGCATTCAACAGGCTCTCTCCTCAAGAAGTACGAACAGCGACACTTGAGGGTGTTTCTTCACGCTTAACATAGTGCTTGAATGCGAACGGCCACCATTTCGAACATTTATTATTTGTTTCTAGTTTTTTATATCCATTTTTTGCCATCTGAAGTAAGTGTGGATAGTTTTCGTTAAATATTCTGCAAGTTCTGCTAACAATTTTGTCGCATTTTCCGTGTATAAAAAATAAATTAAGAATTTATTGATTTGTATAAACATTGTTTTCGTTGCTTTTATTCATGCAACTTGAAATGAAACTTCGTAAAGGCACTCTATTAGTTAATGAGTTTCAATAACTTGACATTTGAAAAATTATTTTTTATAATGGTAAAATTTTCCGTTTTTTGGAAATAACTCTAAAACGGTTTGATTTAGGTATAGGAACATGTAATACCACTTTGTGCCAAATTTTATCACCAATTTGATTACGCAACGAAAAATCTGGCATTCCATTTGAAAAAATCGATCTTTTTACATTTTTAATTCTTGATGAAAAGTATAAATTTAAGAATTATTCTCAGGCAAAGATGTTTATTTTAAAGAATTCCTACGATAAAGGGACCTTTAAACTACAGACTTAATTAGATTTCAATTTTCTATCTCGTTTCAAATAAGAGTTACAGCCCATTTTGAAAACGTCAACCACCTGCCATGATTTCGGAAAATAATTTTTATCTCAAAAACTGTAATAGATAGACATGGTATGGTTTCAATAAAAAATATTCAAAATTATGATTCCCATCTAAAAGTGCAAAAATAAATAGGGTGTTCCATTTAAAATAACAAAGTAGATGGCGACTTCCGGTATAACCGGAAGTGCTAGACATCTGAAAATATTTTAGCTGAAGAGAGCGCAATCACTTGTATCTAATTCTAAATGTTCAACTTTCTATTTTGGCCAGAACCCCATAAACTTCTAATAAAAGGTCTCGCTGGGACACCTGTATAATAGATATAAAATACAAATTAAATAACAAACGTAAAAATAATGGTCTTGATCGCATCGATGGTAGTGTTGTAAACGGATGCTGTTTGACTCACGCAGTGGTGTGGTATGTGCTGCTCGAGTGCCGGTCAGCGTCAAGGCAGATGTTTCGCACGAGGGCTAGGCAGCGTTAAAGCGATGGAGTATTGCACAAGGGCCGATCAGCGCCAAGGCAGATGTGTCGCACAAGGGCCGATCAGCACCAAGGCGACTGAGTGTTCTCGACAAAATGCTGTACAAGAAGATACTAAGCTGAAACGGCTCGCGTTCTCGCTTTAATTAGAAAAACACCAGAGTAGAGCCCTGAGTTATCAACTTATCAATCACCGAAGTTATAACCGACAAATATTTCAGTATTATTTTCTTGTCAACGTGAATAAGAAAAAAGGTTGGAGTTATGCTTTTTTATGTCTGATGATTCTACGCCAGACGTGTATAATTTATGACGCAGGGTTCCTCTTCTCTTATGATTTCCATGATACAGGGTAATTTCATGGCGGGGATTAAGTAACTCTACTTCATTGGTCTGAATGCACACTCGAATCAACGACGAGCAGAGCTGCATCTTATTCGTCAAGGGGTAGTCTTTTTGCATTTCCTCCGGTGATTGTCTTAACCAGTCTATACAGTCGCTTCACTTCGCGTCGGTACCTTTGATCTCGTGTCCGAAAAATACCTACTGCGCATTCCGCCAGGATTCGATTTTACATTGGCGGAAACCTCTCTCACTCGAAGCATGTGATAAATGTAAACAAAACTTCTAATCCGCGTGCTGCAAACTACTGCGCATTCCGCCAGGAGTGACGGCGAAAAAAATATTTTTTAGAACGCGAAACTAGCGCCAGTGAAACGACTGTATAGACTGTCCCGGCAGGGGGGGACCCTGCTAACCGAAGCGTGGATCCAACGGTTTCGGCCGTAGGTGACCATTGTGGACGTTTGATAGAGTCCCTATGGGTGTGACGAGCCCACCGTCCCGAGTTGGCGTACCAGCGCCTGGTTTGCACGGAACCTAATCTGCAGGTCGCGGCTGGTCCCGGCCGAACTTCCAACCAGTGAAGGCAACTGGTACCGTGGGGACCGGTTAGCCCGGAGGATACCCTCCCCTCCTCTGGAGTGGAGCGAGCAGAGGGGACCTCCGCCGGTCGACTGGGTTGGACTCACGGGGGCAGTGGTTGATAGCCCGCATGCTTGGGCTAGGGATGATGTCCATCCATCCCGACGTGTGAACTGCGGATCTCAGTTCCGGCACTAGCCTGGATAGCTGGTAGAGATTAGATAGGTCTCCCTTGACCAGAAGGGGCGAGGGGCGTGCATCCCCGGACCATTCTGGTAGCAGTGAGTTGGACGACACTACAGTGTCAGCCACCGAAAGGTGGGCCCGCCCTGCGCGCTGATTGGGCGTATCTCAATCCGATGGCTCTGGTCGGGGCCCAAGCGGATAAGGGCTGGTCGCTCAGGAACCGCTTGATTAGCGACATGGTGCGTACGGGGGTCTGGTCTGGTCTGGTCTGGTCTGTATAGACTGTGTCTTAACGTCCAAAATGAGGTTGTGATCCTACTTTTTGATTTCGCTTTAATTCGTCAAAGGGCGTAATTTTGTTTATTTTGACGATCGTCATCGTCGCTGTTACGTAGATCGATAGTTTCTCAGTCCTAGTTTAACTTTAAACTCCTGTTTATTCCTACGGTAGTAATTATGAACACAATTGTTCCTATGGCAATAAACAGGAGTTTAAAGTTAAACTAGGACTGAGAAACCCGGCCTAAACGGCAAAAGGAGTTATCTTGCTTTTTTTCATGCATTTTTTTTGTATAAACTGATTGTAGTGACAAAGCTTTAGCGTGACTTTCTTTTACTTCTACTACGACACACTTCATAAAAAACAGGTAGCTCCTATTACCCTTTAAACATGTATTCTAATCTATGCCTTTAACTACGAGATGTCAACGTCATGTTTCGCTCCGAACTGTCTATATTGATCTACATAACATTGCTTGACTTTTGTCAATCTAACGTTTCTCCTAACGTCGCTCATTTTGACCAATAGATGCTTAACGCACATAGTAGGAGGCTGGATTTGTTACTCTGGTGGTTGGAAGCGAAAGTATGGACTTAGCGCGCGAAATTTAAATTTCAGCTTTCTTTGTATTTAATTGTTCAAACGTTCATAAAAATAATCATTCGTTAACAGAAAAGTAAGTCATTTTGTCAAATAACTTGATGGTTTGTTAAAAATTATTGTCTTTGATAAATTTTTGTGTCACGTTTTGTCATGACTACTTTAAAGCCGCAATAGACAATCATAAATTAGATGTATGTGATTTATATTTATTTTTTGACAAAACATAAACTTGAACGCTTTTCTTTGTTGTATAAGAAAGAATTTCATTAAATTTTACACGTAAAAACTCTTCATGTGCTTTCTTATCATAAAAATATACGTTTCAACTTTTGTCAAAAAATACATGTAAATTACATCTATTTTATGATTGTGCATTGCGACCTTTATGAGTTATTAAGCAGAAGACTAATCAAATAACTAAAACGTAATAACACGGAAACAAAGAAAATACAGAGAACACATTTACCTTTATATTTAGCTAAATAATTGCGTCTTATTTGGTGTCTAATAACTTTGACCCAAGACTTTGACACATGATTCACAAATTTTATTTGACATTTTCAATGGAAACGGAATAGAACAAGATCGTTTACCGTACTACCAACTTTACATCAATTGTGAATTGTGGCAAAAACTATCACACTGACATCTCGTGTTTGGAAGCATAGTAATTTCCTGGTCCGTGAGTCTGTCGTTTAACTTAAACGTCTATAGTAATTTAGTGGTTTGTGATTTTGACTTTCCTTAACGTCTGTCATCCTCACATGATTTGTTGATCGCTAAGCAACGTGTGAGCTCGCACAATATGGTAATTGATTTAAGCATAAACCTATTAGATTTCACGGGACAAAGCTCTCATCCGGCCTGAGCTATATTTTATTTAACGCAAGTTTTCACCATTTTGGCGCCAGTCACATAAACAAACATGTAGCGTGTCCGAAACAGACAAAATATTCCAAAGTATTTTACAATAGTTTAACTAATGTTTATTTTAGATATTCTCATAATTTCATTAACTAACATATTATAATTAAAGCTGGTTCTTGTCCGATGAAAATTGTATTACAAACTCTTTTAAACGGACACTAAATGGCGCACAAACACTTAACGTTTCGCAGTCGTTCGACAGCTTCGTCAGAAGTGAAAACATATTATATGTATTATCCTCTTTTTCCCAACCGTTACCATATAAACTGTTGTTTTCAAAAGCCGCTACAAACACTATATACAATGAAAGAAAAAATCACAAGGAAACTATATTAACTGAGCGACAAACTACAACACTACTTACTACAAACCGCGCGAACTTGACATTAATAATTGAAAATGGCATTCCAGACACAATCTGCTTCCGATTTTTTGTCGCACCGGTGGAGAAACTTTAGAACTAATAAATTGCGCAGACTGGATAAAGGCACATGGCACACTATCTCGTGAAATCTAGTAGGTCGTGGAATTAAGTATCTTTTAGCCCCAGTTGTACAATGCCAGTTTAAATTTAAGCTGAAACTTAAACCCATAACAACGATTTTTTCAACAATTGTTAAGGATTTAAGCTTTGGTTTAGAGTTAAGCTGGAATTGTACAACAGGGCCTTAATATTATAATAATTGATTAAACTGTTTACAGGAAAAAAATAACAGTAATAAGAAAACGCACACTAAACAATAGTAAATGATCTGTATGTATATATTTAAATCAAAATAATACTTTTACATGTGACCTAGATTTTCATAGTAACAACAAACGTTGTAATCGACATTTAAGACAAAAACAAAGTAGCTGTAGTGAAGTTATAGCTTATTTAGAAAGCAAATGATAAATTTGCCACGATGGACCATTCTGTCCCTAACAAGGTAAAAACAATGTGAAAAATTAATAAGCTATAATTACAACTACGCAGAGTACGGTACAGTAAACCCATTCCATCTGTGAAAAATGAACGAATATGATAAAACCAATACATGTATATTTGTTACCTAAGACGTTTCGGAAAACAATAAAAATATCTACAGAATATAGCAGATTGAAAGTACATGTTTGATCTCTGCTGTTACTTCATAACCTAAGCCTCCAATTCAAGCGCCAGACCTATTTTGTGACCTCCGCTATTGAAATTCTTTCCATCAATGAGGGCAGACAATGTCAGAGTAATACCTGAAACAAGCATTAACTTGCTTTTCTTCCTATAACTATTAACATTATTTACAAACAAAAACTTTATAGATTGAATTTTTTGCTAACTAGAAAGCAAAAACCTTTTCAAGTAAAATGAAGTAAAAGCAGGTACATAATAACTTACTCATATAATAATCAAGAACCAAGCATGCTGCTTTTACAAAATGTCAATTTTAAATTTTGAAATATAAGGTTCATCATTCTTACCATCACGTAAACGTTGCTGATAACCCAGTCCAATTTGACTGGCGTTATTAACCTTTGCACGAATAGCTGCGTCTCTGTCAAGGTCGTACTTAGCTCCAATTCCGAATCTGGTGTTGTTGCCTCCCGTCGACCACGCCAACTGAATGCCGCAATCCAATCGAGGAGAAACTCTCTGATATATTGAGCCTCCGAATTCTTGTCCATCATCACTAATCAGGTCACTAATTAAATAAGAATGCTTATTACAATTTGATAGATAAAAAAAAGCAATGCCCACGAATACTAGCAAAAATGTGTTAATATAAACGGAAACTTACTCCAAAAAGAGTTATTTGGCATGTGGTCACTTGCAGGTTTTTAATAATTTTTATGACAAGAGAAATAAATTTATAACTGGAGTAGATCTATAACTGCTTTCTTTCGCTGAAAAGTTTGAATCGTGATTCGAATAATTTTTCGTTACCCGCTCTGGATCTGAATGCATTTTAATCCAAACGGATCGTAAAATTGAAGATTGGGGGGGGGGGGATTACCGATCGGAATTGAAATTTTACGAAGATCCATTTGCAAGAGAGCATCCATCTTTGAATCTAAACGCGTTACGTTGCGTTTGGATCAAACGAAAGAAAGCAGCTATTGTTGCTGCAGCACACAAACAAAATAAAACTAGTGACAGTCAACGTTCCTTACACTTACTGCAGTAAACTGTCAGCTGTACACCATACACCATACTTATACTTTAATAGTACTACTTACACATTCGTATGAAGAATAAAATCGCCAGTAGAAAATCCAAGAGCAAAATTATTCTTCGTGATCTTCTTGTTTTGTGAGTCAAATGCGGTTTGGTAGCCAGCTAGCCAACCTTGATACATAATAACAGCAGACGCTCCTATTAAGGGTCCATTCCGGTCCAAATCCATGTCTGAGTCTAGTGCCACAGTGTCATTTTGATACGCAGCCTTAATATGTCCTGTTTTGCTTCTAAAAATTAAATATTTCCATGTCAAATTCATTAGTAAGATATGTATTAATTTGCCTGTAGGCGGCAACATTTATGTTATTTGCCAGTAAATGACTGCACATAAAAACTAGAGGTCTTTATTTCACGTATAAGTCAGTACACGTGTATACGTGTAATACACGAATCATAATCTTAGTACAGAGTGACTACGCGAGAATTCCTACTCCCTTTAACTCTTTTATTTTTGATTTTAGAAAAAAATGTTTAATGCAAAACTTATAGGGACTAATTATAATTCGTTACCCTAATTCGCAAATGTCGTAATTCCATTTTTACTAATTTTACAGGAGATGATAAAAACCGTAATGACAGTTTACCTATTAACTGTAATTTTGTTGTTGTTGAATTAGGTAATATAATAATACTTTATTATTTTGAAATGATTCACACACTATTGATTTGACCATATAAACTGACGGATTTGCGATAATTTCTTATTCAAATTGTCAAGTGCCGGAATTAATAATAGAAAACTGTAAGTCTCTGCGCTACAATTTCTTTAGAAGGTAGGTTAGTCGTTTGTTAACGAAACGGTGTCAAAATCTCAATTATGACAAAAAGTGGACTTACGACATTTGCAAATTAGAGTCACGAATATACTATAAAAGACTAAGCTTGATTGAGAGCCAGTTTCATAATCAAATTTAAAGGAGACTGATTACTTTGAAGGTAATTTTTGTGGTCGTAGATAAAGTATAGTACAAAACTCGAGTTGTAAAGCAATTACGCACTTGTGAAATTACTTGCATTCGCCGCTGCGCGGCTCATGCGCAACTTTTCCACCGTGCGTAATTTGCTATTTACAACTCTCGTTATGTAATATACTATTTCATATTTGTTATGACATCTGAAAGTGACTTTAAATTTAAAATCTCCTTTAAATTCCATTATGAAACTGACCTTTAATGCATACACAGTGATGATAAAGTTCAAAACCAAACTCATAATTTGTTCATGTAATGATTTTTTGCAAAATCCTGAAAGAAGTCTATTTTAAATTTTAAAAAGATACATTCTAGCGCAAAATTTTTTTCTCCTGCACTATTAGAAAATTCAATTTTACCGCCTCATCAGAGAGGAGAAAGTAAACATTTCCACGGCTAGCCCGGCAAAACATAGATGCCTAGCCGAGAAAATAACTGACGAAGCTTTACCACTAGGTGGCGCAACAATAATTTCTGGAATGCATTCTCATTGACATCAAAAAATTAACAAACGTAAGTTTTTTTTATTTAATTCCTCTGGTATTAAAATTATCAAGAAAAAAAAAGCCAACTCGGCAGCGGTGGGATTCGAACCCATGCCTCCGAAGAGACTGATGTATTAAACCAGCGTCTTGACCGCTCGGCCACGCTAATATACAGGCTGTATCAGCGAGACCTTTCATTAGAAGTTTATGAGGTACTGACCAAAATAGAAACTTGAACATTTAGAATTAGATACAAGTGATTGCGTTCTCTTCAGCTAAAATATTTTCAGATGTCTAGCACTTCCGGTTATACCGGAAGTCGCCATCTACTTTGTTATTTTAAATGGAACACCCTAGTTATTTTGCACTTTTAGATGGGAATCATAATTTTGAATCTTTTTTATTGAAACCATACCATGTCTATCTATTACAGTTTTTGAGATAAAAATTATTTTCCGAAATCATGGCAAGTGGTTGACGTTTTCAAAATGGGCTGTAACTCTTATTTGAAACGAGATAGAAAATTGAAATCTAATTAAGTCTGTAGTTTAAAGGTCCCTTTATCGTAGGAATTCTTTAAAATAAACATCTTTGCCTGAGAATAATTCTTAAATTTATACTTTTCATCAAGAGTTAAAAATGTAAAAAGATCGATTTTTTCAAATGGAATGCCAGATTCCTCGTTGTGTAATCAAATTGGTCATAAAATTTGGCACAAAGTGGTATTACATGTTCCTATACCTAAATCAAACCGTTTTAGAGTTATTTCCAAAAAACGGAAAATTTTACCATTATAAAAAATAATTTTTCAAATGTCAAGTTATTGAAACTTATTAACTAATAGAGTGCCTTTACGAAGTTTCATTTCAAGTTGCAAAATGAATAAAAGCAAGGAAAATAATGTTTATACAAATCAAGAAATTCTTAATTTATTTTTTATACACGGAAAATGCGTCCAAAACGCACAAAATTTGCTTCTATTCTTCTAAATTTATCTTTTGTCATCTGAAGTAAGTGTGGATAGTTTTCGTTAAATATTCTGCAAGTTCTGCTAACAATTTTGTCGCAGAACCCCATAAACTTCTAATGAAAGGTCTCGCTGGGACACGCTGTATACGACACCGTGTTTTTATAATAATTTAATTTATAATAATTGAGTTACTATTAACTCATTACTATTAACCCAATTTAATATTTTTATTTCAAGAAAAAAAAACCGTTTGTGTGATATTAACAAAATTAATTATAATGTGTAGGAAAAAAAATAATGTGTAAACCATGGCGGTAAAGCAGTTTTGGAGGTCTCGAGGTCTTCTCCCGACCTGGAAAACAAGCACTTTACCGCCTCGGTCTACATCTACAATATACTTTTTCTTAATCGGCATTTGTTTTTCCGCTTGGACGTCATCATAATTTTTTTTTTTTTTTTGAACGGCAACCCTAACTTTTTTCTATTTTGACCATCATCCTTTCTGCCAACAAAATGGTGAGGAAAAAATATTACTGACTGCTATCCTGCTAGAACTTTCAACTGTTCCTTAAGCTCGCAAACTTTCAAAGGTTCCTTAAGTCGCGATCAGAAGCCGTTTTAATAAAAAAATTAATATTGTGACGATTGCGGTGTCAGCCTGTCTGTCGCGTCATCGCCGCCTAGTCGACGCGCCTTAGACGACTGGAGAATTCTGTCGGCGGAGTAAACTAGAACAGACCGCCCGTCTCCAGGCCATTCTCGAAGAGAGAGCCGGCATATATAAAAATGTACGCAGCCAAACGAAGACAGTTCGACATTAATTAAGCAAGTGGACAGTTCGAAATTGAAGTCGCGTTATAAATATTCGCTCGGCTGTTAACATAAATTACTTATTAGTTTATAAATAAATTATTCTTAAGTTAGTGTTAAATAGTGTTACTTTTAAATAAATTAGATTATTAACTATTTCGTGTTTTGATTAAAATAAAAATAATACAACCTTTAAAAAAATGTTACATTGGTGTCAGGTGCGAGGTTCGTGAAAATAAATAAACAATTAAAATTAAATTGAATTTAAACAAATTATTAAACAAAGATCAGTGTCAAAAACAAAAACAATGGCTTCAAAGAAAGTGCTGTTAAAAGACTTAAAAGTGAACGACTTAAAAACCGAATTAGAAGAGCGCGAATTGGAAATTTGCGGAAAGAAATCGATTTTGCAACAAAGACTTCACCAAGCGCTACTAGAAGCAGGAGAGGACCCGGAAAACTTTCTTTTCGAAATCTCGAGCGGACGTGCAGATTTAACTAAAATATTAGACGAGAAATTTCGAGAACAATCTGGAAACTTCAAAGATGAATTGCTGGAACAATCCAGAAGTTTGGACGAGAAATTTCGAGAACAATCTGGAAATTTGGAAGATAAATTAAAGGAGCAATCCAGAAGTTTCAAAGATGAATTGCTCGAACAATCCGGAAATTTGAAAGACGATCTAGATCAACTAATGGAATATTCTAGAAACACGGAAGAAAATGTGAAAATTTTAGAGGAGAAACTTGAAAATAAATTAATACAACAATCGACAAATCTGGAAACTAAATTGCTGGAACAATCTAGAAATTTAGAAGACAAACTTCGGGAACAGTCTGGAAATTTGAAGGATGAATTTCTAGAACAATCAAAAGGGCTTGAAGATAAACTAGTGGTGAAAATATCAGAAGAGACAAGGAATCTGCAAGAAAATGTGGAAGAAATATTATTCCAGCAGGACAACAAATTTAAGAATCTCGAACAAATCATGGCAGGGTTGCGAATGCTCGGGGATCCATCACCAGCAGAAATACCAGAAAATAATGAGACCCAAACTGTGGTAGGACCAGCGGAAATTTCTAAATTGAAAATAAAACCACCGACGTTAGATGGGAAGTCTTCTTGGCCCAACTACTTCAAACAGTTTGAAGCTGCAGCAAAAGCGAACGGATGGACGGCCAGTGAAAAAGCCACTTCGCTAATTGTGGCCTTGAGGGGGGACGCTATCGATGTGCTACAAATGATGCCGCTAGAGGAACAAGAAGACTTCAACAAGCTGGTGAACCGGCTGGAGATGCGTTACGGCCAGGCGCATCTGACCGACGTGTACCATGCGCAGCTGAGAAACCGTTACCAGAAATCCGGAGAGAGTCTTCAGGAATTCGAGGCTGATGTAGCGCGCCTAGCCCGGTTGGCATATCCTGCAGCTCCTGATGATTTCCTGCAATGTTTGACGCTGCAGACCTTCGTGGTTGGAATCCGTGATCCGGACAATCAGCAGGCATTGAGAATGGCCCACCCTAAGACATCCAAGAACGCATTGGCCTACGCCTTGGAATACGAGGCGGCGAAGCGAGTTTCAAGAGGACACGTCAACGTACGAGCTGCCATGGACTCCCAAGAAGAAGAACTCGCCAGCATCCAGGTGCGATCTGCTGCAGAGGAGCGGCTCAAGGACTATACCACCACGGAGGATGTTCGCCGCATTGTGGAACAAGTCTTGAGGCAGAAGAACCCTCTGGTGTGTTGGAATTGCCAGGAAGAGGGACATGATCGCAGGCGGTGTCCCAAGGCCAGGCAGGATTCTCCACGAAGGAAGCCACAGGGGAAACTAACTCTGGTCGCTGCAGATGGACAAACGTCGACGTGTATTCAAAGGCATCCAAAGACAAAGGCCACGAAAGTAATAGCCCTGCGGCGATTAACTAGCAGTGTCTTCGTGGATGCCACCATTGATGACATCCCTCACACCATGCTACTGGATACGGGTGCGACGAAGACTATCCTGAGGCCCGATGTGATCAAGTCATCAAAACGCACCGAGCCGACTAAATGGAGACTGAGGACAGCAACGGGAACATCAGCGACTGTCCATGGTGAAGTAGAGGTGACCATTACCATTGGATCGACCCCCATCAAACATCGTGCGCTGGTAGCAGAAATAGAGGACGAAGCGATTCTGGGCATGGACGTCATGTGTGCTCATGGGTTCCAATTGGATCTGAAGCGTGGCGTGATGGCGGTTAACAACGAGGAGTTGGTTCTACACCAACGAGATGACGTGGCCGCTCGAGTTGTTCTCGCAGAAGATGTCGTATTGCCTAGCAGAACCGAGGTTATAGTCGATGCAAACCTGAACGGCAAGTCATTATGGTCGAACCTAACACTGACGATCAGAAGATTGGAAAAGGAGTTCTCGTTGGAAAAATGTTGTTGACAGCAAGGAAGGAGATACCAGTCTGCCTAATGAATGTGAACTGTTTCCCCGTCAACATCAAGAAAGGTACGGTCTTGGGAAGCTGTGCCATGGTATCCTCGATCTCCCGCCAACTAGAAGCAAATGTGCAAGAGAGGAAGGTCCCGAAGAAGTTGTTGGAAATGGTCATGTCAACAGCCCAGGAATTGACTCCAGAACAAAAGACAAAAGCGAAGGACCTGATATGTCGCTATCAAGATGTGTTCGAGGTAGAAAATGGACCTAAGGGAAGAACCGACATCGTCAAACACAAGATAGAGACAGGAGAAGAAAGACCCATCCGCCAAGCTCCAAGGAGGTTACCATTGGCGAAGCGTGAAGAAGCAGAACGCATTATTCACGAGATGGAAAAAGACAACGTGATTGAGCCATCCAGCAGCCCATGGGCGTCACCGGTAGTGCTTGTGAAGAAGAAGGATGGATCCACACGATTCTGCGTAGACTATCGATTGCTCAACAACGTCACTAAAAAGGACAGCTATCCTCTGCCACGAATTGATGACACCCTGGACACCCTGGCCGGTTCAAAGATCTTCTCAACCTTGGATCTAAAGAGTGATTATTGGCAAGTGGAACTAGCGCCCGAAGATCGAGAAAAAACGGCGTTTTCCCTTGGTACAGTACTTGATAAGTGCTCCTATTCTAAGTTACCCTCTCCCAGAAGGCAAGTTCATCGTGGACACTGACGCTAGCAATGTTGGTATCGGTGGCGTACTGTCCCAGATCCAAGAAGGGCAAGAGAAGGTGATTGGCTACTTCAGTAAAGTCCTGTCAAAGCCGGAACGAAATTATTGCGTCACTAGAAGGGAATTGCTAGCCGTGGTAAAGTCCATAGAACATTTCTACAAGTACTTATATGGCAGACACTTTCTCCTGAGGACGGACCATGCCGCTTTAAAATGGCTCCTCCGATTCAAGAATCCTGAAGGACAAGTCGCACGATGGATCGAACGACTTCAGGAATACGATTTTGAAATCCAGCATCGGGCCGGAACTAGCCACAGAAATGCCGATGCTTTGTCGAGAAGACCTTGTGCCGAAGACTGTAAGCACTGTAGTCGGCTGGAGGAGAAAGTGGCCACGACTGCGAGGACGGCCGTCGTAGACGACAGATGGCAAGGTGAAGAATTGCGACGAGACCAGGAGAACGATCAGGATTTGAAATTGGTGCTGGAATGGAAAAGTAGGGAGGCAAGGCCTACTTGGGAAGAGATAGCACCGTGTGCACCATCCGTGAAATCGTACTGGGCGCAGTGGGACTCCATAGTGCTGATTCATGGTCTTCTGAAACGAACCATCGGGAACCAGGAAGGCACGGAACAGAGGACACAGTTACTGATCCCCAAGAATAGGGTGCCGGAAGTTTTGAGGGAACTTCACGATGGAACTTCGGGAGGGCATCTGGGAATCAAGAAGACTATGGAAAAGGTGCGCGAGCGATTCTACTGGGTGAACTGCAAGGAAGACGTAAAGGACTGGTGTAGGGAGTTGCATAGTCTGCGCAGCTAGTAACGGCCCCCACAGACGAGGCAAGGCTCCTATGAAACAGTATAACGTGGGAAGTCCTTTTGAGAGAGTTGCCATAGATGTAGCCGGCCCATTTCCACAAACGAATAGTGGAAATAAGTACATCGTCGTGGTGATGGACTACTTTAGCAAGTGGGTTGAAGCATACGCCCTACCAAACCAAGAGGCGATAACTATTGCTGAAGTCCTTGTCCGAGAATGGATCAGTCGGTATGGCGCGCCCATGGAGCTGCATTCAGATCAAGGGAGGAACTTTGAATCGGCTTTTGATTAAAATAAAAATAATAGAACCTTTAAAAAAATGTTACAATATCTTACACAATGAATTTTCGAAAAAAACAGACCTTACAATTCAAAAATACAATTTTTTTATTTTAATAGTAATTTTGAAATTGAAAACAAAAACAAAAAAAAAAGTATTGTAGCTGTTCTCCATGAACCAATTGTTCTGATTTTCATTGAAACATAACATAAGTTCTTCACAAAATTCCAGACGATGGTCTGGAACAACGGTAGCAACCCGCGGCCCGCGAAAAATTTTTATCCGCCCCGCTAGACCTGAATCAATTTTTTTTATATAGCCTGTTCAAACTTAAGTCGGCACTACTACTAACTTTGTTATTATAAAAGCTACAAGGTCGGTTAAATTAGCAAACTAGTAGTACTTTTTACGCTGAATTCAATGACTAGTCAAAAAAAATACAATTGAAAGTCACGTTTATGAGATAAAGTCAAAAATACAATAATTGAAATTTATCTCCGAACACAATAATTTTATATCCGTAGATACGTATTTCGGCAGCTAAGCTGCCATCTTCAGTACAATTTAAATTTTTTTTTTAAACTACATGAAATCTAACAGCTACCTACCTACCTACCTAGCTGATCATACTATCTATACTACTAATACTATCTAAAATTAACATAATTAACACTAAAAAATTGTAAAGGAGACTGTGGTTTAAGAACTAATTGAAAATTATCTCCGCCCACAATAATATTAACAGTCAAAACCTACCAAAAAAGCAAATCAAATAAAACGGAAATAAGTATTGGTCTAATACCCGAATAAAGAACTTCTGTAAGCATTTAATTTCCTGTTATTTGATACCGCTTGAATTTATCTCTGAAAAGAAATTATATACCTATATATGTATATGTATGCACCTATATATACATATACAGTGTGTCCCAAAAAGTTTTATACAAATGGAGAAAAAGTTTATCTTACATTTCACAAAAAAAACTATTCTTTATAAAAAGCTCTGCATGACTTGTAGATCCATAATCAGGTACAAAATTTTTAAAAAATTGGCTGGAAAACAGGGAAAATAAAAAATAATGATTTGGACGGAGAGCAAAATACGTTCAAACTGTAGTGGAGAAGCAAAATGTTCATTGAAATTGTGATTAAATAGCAAAAAATTATGCACACTTGTAGATTATTGATATTCCCAGATAAAAATTGATAAAGAAGGTTATCAATGGTTTATAAAAATAAATTATCTAACAATTGCTGAGGTGTTTATTTTTTAATTTTTATCTGGGAATATCAATAATCTACAAGTGTACATAATTTTTTGCTATTTAATTACAATTTCAATGAACATTTTGCTTCTCCACTACAGTTTGAACGTATTTTGCCCTCCGTCCAAATCATTATTTTTTATTTTCCCTGTATTCCAGCCAATTTTTTAAAAAATTTGTACCTGATTATGGATCTACAAGTCATGCAGAGCTTTTTATAAAGAATAGTTTTTTTGTGAAATGTAAGATAAACTTTTTCTCCATTTGTATAAAACTTTTTGGGACACACTGTATATGCACAAATCGCCAAAAAGCAACCTACAGATTAGAGCAGATCACACCCACACACCACAAGTTAAGAGCACTTTACGATATTTATCTCGTAGAATCCTCTCCTCGACACATATCCAGTGCAAATGCGCTTAACTGTCTCTAACACCCCTTTATATAAATTAAGTCGCGACCTCTTGCGGCTGACTTTTGACCTAACAAAAACGACATCTGGCGACCGATTCCTGACTCAAATATACACACATACTGTACCAAAATTGTACGTCCTTCCCAAAATACACAAGGCAGGTAACTCGGTGAGACCAATAGTTTATAAATAAGATTAAAAATGTTTCTTTACAAGAAGGGGAAATCCTGATCTCTTTTGATGTTCAATCGTTATTTCCCAGTGTGCCCATACCTGAAACGCTGACTTATTTGCAGGAACTACTGACAGTTAATAATGTAGATAAAGATAGGTTGGAGGAATACTTCAGGCTCACATCTCTTTGCATGTCTCAGAACTGCTTTCAAATAAATGGTGAGTTTTTTGAACAAGTTCAAGGGAAACTGTCACCGTTTTTGGCCAATTTATTTATGAGTATATTCGAAAATGACGTAAGAGATGATTATCAGTATTTTCCAAGAATTTGGTTGCGTTATGTTGATGACATTTTTGCAGTTTTTGATACCAAGAAATGTAATTTGGAAGATTTTATAGAAAAATTAAATTCAAAATTTGATAGCATTAAATTTACATACGAAAAGGAAGAAAACGGTGCGATTCCCTTTTTAGACACTCGTGTAATTAGAAACAGCAAAAATGAATTAGAAATCGACATTTATCGTAAAGATACAAATACTAGCCGGTTTATAATTAACGAATCACAACATTCTGTACAACACAAACTCGCGGCTCTAAATTTTTTAGTAAATAGATTACTCTCATTTCCACTTACTAAATTCCGATATGACAAAGAACTTAAATATATTAAAAATGTTGCGGTTCATAATGGTTATACTCCCCAAATAGTAGATAATATAATTAGGAAGATTAGCCACAGGAAACAAGTCCAAATTCTAGCACTCTAATGGCAACTTCATCTCTAGAAAAATTTATTAAAATGCCTTTCGATGCACTTTGCACTAAAGGTTTAAGAGCAATCTTACGAAATAACTCCATATACGAAAACCATTAAAACGGGCGAATTCATAGACTTTATTTCTGAATATAATGAATCAATTTTTTTTTCCTATATACCTGACAACTAACACTACAAAGTGACCATAGGAAATTTCTCTATCATTATCTGGTAATTAAGAAAAAAATAATTAACATTGAAAAATTGTAGTTGAACTTTACAGCGATAGTAAAAATACTTCCAGATCGAATTTTGAAAAACGCGTTGGTCACGTTGTAGATTGAAATTTTGTTAACAAATCAGTGAAAACAGCTTTTGAAAATATGTAACCATAATTAAGTTATGAAGTCGCCCGATTTGTATATTTTTAGTGAATTATTTCTGTAAGGCGTGAATATATTCTCCCCAAATCTCGAGCGGACGTGCAGATTTAACTAAAATATTAGACGAGAAATTTCGAGAACAATCTGGAAACTTCAAAGATGAATTGCTGGAACAATCCAGAAGTTTGGACGAGAAATTTCGAGAACAATCTGGAAATTTGGAAGATAAATTAAAGGAGCAATCCAGAAGTTTCAAAGATGAATTGCTCGAACAATCCGGAAATTTGAAAGACGATCTAGATCAACTAATGGAATATTCTAGAAACACGGAAGAAAATGTGAAAATTTTAGAGGAGAAACTTGAAAATAAATTAATACAACAATCGACAAATCTGGAAACTAAATTGCTGGAACAATCTAGAAATTTAGAAGACAAACTTCGGGAACAGTCTGGAAATTTGAAGGATGAATTTCTAGAACAATCAAAAGGGCTTGAAGATAAACTAGTGGTGAAAATATCAGAAGAGACAAGGAATCTGCAAGAAAATGTGGAAGAAATATTATTCCAGCAGGACAACAAATTTAAGAATCTCGAACAAATCATGGCAGGGTTGCGAATGCTCGGGGATCCATCACCAGCAGAAATACCAGAAAATAATGAGACCCAAACTGTGGTAGGACCAGCGGAAATTTCTAAATTGAAAATAAAACCACCGACGTTAGATGGGAAGTCTTCTTGGCCCAACTACTTCAAACAGTTTGAAGCTGCAGCAAAAGCGAACGGATGGACGGCCAGTGAAAAAGCCACTTCGCTAATTGTGGCCTTGAGGGGGGACGCTATCGATGTGCTACAAATGATGCCGCTAGAGGAACAAGAAGACTTCAACAAGCTGGTGAACCGGCTGGAGATGCGTTACGGCCAGGCGCATCTGACCGACGTGTACCATGCGCAGCTGAGAAACCGTTACCAGAAATCCGGAGAGAGTCTTCAGGAATTCGAGGCTGATGTAGCGCGCCTAGCCCGGTTGGCATATCCTGCAGCTCCTGATGATTTCCTGCAATGTTTGACGCTGCAGACCTTCGTGGTTGGAATCCGTGATCCGGACAATCAGCAGGCATTGAGAATGGCCCACCCTAAGACATCCAAGAACGCATTGGCCTACGCCTTGGAATACGAGGCGGCGAAGCGAGTTTCAAGAGGACACGTCAACGTACGAGCTGCCATGGACTCCCAAGAAGAAGAACTCGCCAGCATCCAGGTGCGATCTGCTGCAGAGGAGCGGCTCAAGGACTATACCACCACGGAGGATGTTCGCCGCATTGTGGAACAAGTCTTGAGGCAGAAGAACCCTCTGGTGTGTTGGAATTGCCAGGAAGAGGGACATGATCGCAGGCGGTGTCCCAAGGCCAGGCAGGATTCTCCACGAAGGAAGCCACAGGGGAAACTAACTCTGGTCGCTGCAGATGGACAAACGTCGACGTGTATTCAAAGGCATCCAAAGACAAAGGCCACGAAAGTAATAGCCCTGCGGCGATTAACTAGCAGTGTCTTCGTGGATGCCACCATTGATGACATCCCTCACACCATGCTACTGGATACGGGTGCGACGAAGACTATCCTGAGGCCCGATGTGATCAAGTCATCAAAACGCACCGAGCCGACTAAATGGAGACTGAGGACAGCAACGGGAACATCAGCGACTGTCCATGGTGAAGTAGAGGTGACCATTACCATTGGATCGACCCCCATCAAACATCGTGCGCTGGTAGCAGAAATAGAGGACGAAGCGATTCTGGGCATGGACGTCATGTGTGCTCATGGGTTCCAATTGGATCTGAAGCGTGGCGTGATGGCGGTTAACAACGAGGAGTTGGTTCTACACCAACGAGATGACGTGGCCGCTCGAGTTGTTCTCGCAGAAGATGTCGTATTGCCTAGCAGAACCGAGGTTATAGTCGATGCAAACCTGAACGGCAAGTCATTATGGTCGAACCTAACACTGACGATCAGAAGATTGGAAAAGGAGTTCTCGTTGGAAAAATGTTGTTGACAGCAAGGAAGGAGATACCAGTCTGCCTAATGAATGTGAACTGTTTCCCCGTCAACATCAAGAAAGGTACGGTCTTGGGAAGCTGTGCCATGGTATCCTCGATCTCCCGCCAACTAGAAGCAAATGTGCAAGAGAGGAAGGTCCCGAAGAAGTTGTTGGAAATGGTCATGTCAACAGCCCAGGAATTGACTCCAGAACAAAAGACAAAAGCGAAGGACCTGATATGTCGCTATCAAGATGTGTTCGAGGTAGAAAATGGACCTAAGGGAAGAACCGACATCGTCAAACACAAGATAGAGACAGGAGAAGAAAGACCCATCCGCCAAGCTCCAAGGAGGTTACCATTGGCGAAGCGTGAAGAAGCAGAACGCATTATTCACGAGATGGAAAAAGACAACGTGATTGAGCCATCCAGCAGCCCATGGGCGTCACCGGTAGTGCTTGTGAAGAAGAAGGATGGATCCACACGATTCTGCGTAGACTATCGATTGCTCAACAACGTCACTAAAAAGGACAGCTATCCTCTGCCACGAATTGATGACACCCTGGACACCCTGGCCGGTTCAAAGATCTTCTCAACCTTGGATCTAAAGAGTGATTATTGGCAAGTGGAACTAGCGCCCGAAGATCGAGAAAAAACGGCGTTTTCCCTTGGTACAGTACTTGATAAGTGCTCCTATTCTAAGTTACCCTCTCCCAGAAGGCAAGTTCATCGTGGACACTGACGCTAGCAATGTTGGTATCGGTGGCGTACTGTCCCAGATCCAAGAAGGGCAAGAGAAGGTGATTGGCTACTTCAGTAAAGTCCTGTCAAAGCCGGAACGAAATTATTGCGTCACTAGAAGGGAATTGCTAGCCGTGGTAAAGTCCATAGAACATTTCTACAAGTACTTATATGGCAGACACTTTCTCCTGAGGACGGACCATGCCGCTTTAAAATGGCTCCTCCGATTCAAGAATCCTGAAGGACAAGTCGCACGATGGATCGAACGACTTCAGGAATACGATTTTGAAATCCAGCATCGGGCCGGAACTAGCCACAGAAATGCCGATGCTTTGTCGAGAAGACCTTGTGCCGAAGACTGTAAGCACTGTAGTCGGCTGGAGGAGAAAGTGGCCACGACTGCGAGGACGGCCGTCGTAGACGACAGATGGCAAGGTGAAGAATTGCGACGAGACCAGGAGAACGATCAGGATTTGAAATTGGTGCTGGAATGGAAAAGTAGGGAGGCAAGGCCTACTTGGGAAGAGATAGCACCGTGTGCACCATCCGTGAAATCGTACTGGGCGCAGTGGGACTCCATAGTGCTGATTCATGGTCTTCTGAAACGAACCATCGGGAACCAGGAAGGCACGGAACAGAGGACACAGTTACTGATCCCCAAGAATAGGGTGCCGGAAGTTTTGAGGGAACTTCACGATGGAACTTCGGGAGGGCATCTGGGAATCAAGAAGACTATGGAAAAGGTGCGCGAGCGATTCTACTGGGTGAACTGCAAGGAAGACGTAAAGGACTGGTGTAGGAAGTGCGTAGTCTGCGCAGCTAGTAACGGCCCCCACAGACGAGGCAAGGCTCCTATGAAACAGTATAACGTGGGAAGTCCTTTTGAGAGAGTTGCCATAGATGTAGCCGGCCCATTTCCACAAACGAATAGTGGAAATAAGTACATCGTCGTGGTGATGGACTACTTTAGCAAGTGGGTTGAAGCATACGCCCTACCAAACCAAGAGGCGATAACTATTGCTGAAGTCCTTGTCCGAGAATGGATCAGTCGGTATGGCGCGCCCATGGAGCTGCATTCAGATCAAGGGAGGAACTTTGAATCGGCTTTTGATTAAAATAAAAATAATAGAACCTTTAAAAAAATGTTACAATATCTTACACAATGAATTTTCGAAAAAAACAGACCTTACAATTCAAAAATACAATTTTTTTATTTTAATAGTAATTTTGAAATTGAAAACAAAAACAAAAAAAAAAGTATTGTAGCTGTTCTCCATGAACCAATTGTTCTGATTTTCATTGAAACATAACATAAGTTCTTCACAAAATTCCAGACGATGGTCTGGAACAACGGTAGCAACCCGCGGCCCGCGAAAAATTTTTATCCGCCCCGCTAGACCTGAATCAATTTTTTTTATATAGCCTGTTCAAACTTAAGTCGGCACTACTACTAACTTTGTTATTATAAAAGCTACAAGGTCGGTTAAATTAGCAAACTAGTAGTACTTTTTACGCTGAATTCAATGACTAGTCAAAAAAAATACAATTGAAAGTCACGTTTATGAGATAAAGTCAAAAATACAATAATTGAAATTTATCTCCGAACACAATAATTTTATATCCGTAGATACGTATTTCGGCAGCTAAGCTGCCATCTTCAGTACAATTTAAATTTTTTTTTTAAACTACATGAAATCTAACAGCTACCTACCTACCTACCTAGCTGATCATACTATCTATACTACTAATACTATCTAAAATTAACATAATTAACACTAAAAAATTGTAAAGGAGACTGTGGTTTAAGAACTAATTGAAAATTATCTCCGCCCACAATAATATTAACAGTCAAAACCTACCAAAAAAGCAAATCAAATAAAACGGAAATAAGTATTGGTCTAATACCCGAATAAAGAACTTCTGTAAGCATTTAATTTCCTGTTATTTGATACCGCTTGAATTTATCTCTGAAAAGAAATTATATACCTATATATGTATATGTATGCACCTATATATACATATACAGTGTGTCCCAAAAAGTTTTATACAAATGGAGAAAAAGTTTATCTTACATTTCACAAAAAAAACTATTCTTTATAAAAAGCTCTGCATGACTTGTAGATCCATAATCAGGTACAAAATTTTTAAAAAATTGGCTGGAAAACAGGGAAAATAAAAAATAATGATTTGGACGGAGAGCAAAATACGTTCAAACTGTAGTGGAGAAGCAAAATGTTCATTGAAATTGTGATTAAATAGCAAAAAATTATGCACACTTGTAGATTATTGATATTCCCAGATAAAAATTGATAAAGAAGGTTATCAATGGTTTATAAAAATAAATTATCTAACAATTGCTGAGGTGTTTATTTTTTAATTTTTATCTGGGAATATCAATAATCTACAAGTGTACATAATTTTTTGCTATTTAATTACAATTTCAATGAACATTTTGCTTCTCCACTACAGTTTGAACGTATTTTGCCCTCCGTCCAAATCATTATTTTTTATTTTCCCTGTATTCCAGCCAATTTTTTAAAAAATTTGTACCTGATTATGGATCTACAAGTCATGCAGAGCTTTTTATAAAGAATAGTTTTTTTGTGAAATGTAAGATAAACTTTTTCTCCATTTGTATAAAACTTTTTGGGACACACTGTATATGCACAAATCGCCAAAAAGCAACCTACAGATTAGAGCAGATCACACCCACACACCACAAGTTAAGAGCACTTTACGATATTTATCTCGTAGAATCCTCTCCTCGTCACATATCCAGTGCAAATGCGCTTAACTGTCTCTAACACCCCTTTATATAAATTAAGTCGCGACCTCTTGCGGCTGACTTTTGACCTAACAAAAACGACATCTGGCGACCGATTCCTGACTCAAATATACACACATACTGTACCAAAATTGTACGTCCTTCCCAAAATACACAAGGCAGGTAACTCGGTGAGACCAATAGTTTATAAATAAGATTAAAAATGTTTCTTTACAAGAAGGGGAAATCCTGATCTCTTTTGATGTTCAATCGTTATTTCCCAGTGTGCCCATACCTGAAACGCTGACTTATTTGCAGGAACTACTGACAGTTAATAATGTAGATAAAGATAGGTTGGAGGAATACTTCAGGCTCACATCTCTTTGCATGTCTCAGAACTGCTTTCAAATAAATGGTGAGTTTTTTGAACAAGTTCAAGGGAAACTGTCACCGTTTTTGGCCAATTTATTTATGAGTATATTCGAAAATGACGTAAGAGATGATTATCAGTATTTTCCAAGAATTTGGTTGCGTTATGTTGATGACATTTTTGCAGTTTTTGATACCAAGAAATGTAATTTGGAAGATTTTATAGAAAAATTAAATTCAAAATTTGATAGCATTAAATTTACATACGAAAAGGAAGAAAACGGTGCGATTCCCTTTTTAGACACTCGTGTAATTAGAAACAGCAAAAATGAATTAGAAATCGACATTTATCGTAAAGATACAAATACTAGCCGGTTTATAATTAACGAATCACAACATTCTGTACAACACAAACTCGCGGCTCTAAATTTTTTAGTAAATAGATTACTCTCATTTCCACTTACTAAATTCCGATATGACAAAGAACTTAAATATATTAAAAATGTTGCGGTTCATAATGGTTATACTCCCCAAATAGTAGATAATATAATTAGGAAGATTAGCCACAGGAAACAAGTCCAAATTCTAGCACTCTAATGGCAACTTCATCTCTAGAAAAATTTATTAAAATGCCTTTCGATGCACTTTGCACTAAAGGTTTAAGAGCAATCTTACGAAATAACTCCATATACGAAAACCATTAAAACGGGCGAATTCATAGACTTTATTTCTGAATATAATGAATCAATTTTTTTTTCCTATATACCTGACAACTAACACTACAAAGTGACCATAGGAAATTTCTCTATCATTATCTGGTAATTAAGAAAAAAATAATTAACATTGAAAAATTGTAGTTGAACTTTACAGCGATAGTAAAAATACTTCCAGATCGAATTTTGAAAAACGCGTTGGTCACGTTGTAGATTGAAATTTTGTTAACAAATCAGTGAAAACAGCTTTTGAAAATATGTAACCATAATTAAGTTATGAAGTCGCCCGATTTGTATATTTTTAGTGAATTATTTCTGTAAGGCGTGAATATATTCTCCCCACCTTAAGAGCTGGGGGCGGTAACAAAATAGACAATCACGTGATCTTTTTTCACGGCCTGGGAATATATTTTGCATTCCGATTTTTTAGGGGTTGTAGCGCATGATCTCAGATAGGATTAAGGCGGGTAATTTAAACGTATTTAAGTTTGTGCATTGCTTTTTCCAGTACGTTTTTGGTTTTTAATATTTCTTTATACATACACTGAGTTGTAGCAACAAGTACATTTCTTGTTAGTCAAGAAAAGATCAACTTCACTCCTTAAAATTTGAAGTGGGACACTTTTTTTTTATAAATTTGTGTTTGACTCAACTTATGTGTATTAGAAGCAAAATAGTAAAAATATGAAAATGTACATTTGTACAATGTACATTGAAATAGAGTTCAAAAGAACCGGTATGAAGTTAGCAATAACTTTCAGCAATAAAAAAAAATCTAAAATTATACCAAAACAGTTTCAATATTTATATATTAGTATAAAAATCTACTAATTAAGTAATATTCAAAGACTTAAAATGAATATTTTTAGAAATTGATTCGAAATGGACCTTATCAAGTAATTTTGCGCAAGGCGTACTCAACTTCTTCAAAAATGTTCAAAACTAATGTTGGTGGTTTTCAATAGCCGCATGGTCGGAAGGCGACTGCCAACCAACCAAGCATAATATCACAAATATTTCCCCTTAACGTAGCAAAGTAGGGATAGTAAAATGCGAACTTCTGAGGGGTAACTTTGTACGATTGCTCTTAAATTATATTTTTAAAACTCAAAACTTACGATTAGCTTTTTCTACTAACAATACCATAAAGAATTTATTGGGAAACACGAAAGATAAAGTTGATGTTGAACAGAAATCTGGAATTTATGAAATTAAGTGTAATGAATGTGCTAATAAATATATTGGACAAACAAAAAGAAATATATTAACACGTTTTAAGGAACATTTAAGTCACTATAGGTACAACAGGTTTGAGAAATCAAGTGTTGCCCAACATATTTACAATACTGGACACAGTATTATTAAAGATAATTTAAAACTCATTAAGGCGGTATCAAATAATAGAGAATTAAATGCTTACGAATGTATTTTTATTCAAAAAAATAAAAACAATTTAATGAATTCAGATAATGGACCAATACCTAGTTCCGTATTATTTGATTTACTCTAATTCTAAAGGGGTGTTAGAGACAGTGACGCGCATTTGCACTGGATATGTGATAAGGAGAGGATTCTCCGAGATAAATATCGTAAAGTGCTCTTAACTTGTGCTGTGTGGGTGTGATCTGCTCTAATCTGTAGGTTGCTTTTTGGCGATTTGTGCATATATATATAGGTGCATACATATACATACATAGGTATATAATTTCTTTTCAGAGATAAATTCAAGCGGTATCAAATAACAGGGAATTAAATGCTTACAGAAGTTCTTTATTCGGGAGAATAAGAACCTTTTTCGGATATTAGATCAATACTCATTTCCGTTTTATTTGATCTGCTCTTTTGGTAGGTTTTGACTGTTAATATTATTGTAGGCGGAGATAATTTTCAATTATTTCTTAAACCACAGTCTCCTTTACAATTTTTTGGTGTTAATTTTGTTAATTTTAGATAGTATTAGTAGTATAAATAGTATGATCAGGTAGGTAGGTAGGTAGGTAGCTGTTAGATTTCATGTAGTTTTATTAAAAAAAATTAATTGTACTGAAGATAGCAGCTTAGCTGTCGAAATACGTATCTACGGATATAAAATTATTGTGGGCGGAGATAAATTTCAATTATTCCTTAAACCACAGTCTCCTTTACTATTTTCAAAAATACACTTTTTTAAATGGAAGACCCAGTATATTAATTTACCAATGGATAGAGAATAAAATTCATAGTTAAAATTATCCTTTGTCATTTTTTGTAAAATAATAAATAAAAAAGATATTTTGATTTTAACAAAATCATAAAAGTTGCCTGTGCTTTAGAAACAAAACATTTGCAAATTGCCGTAATCAAATTATTCTGTTGACAGATTATTGTTTTCGAAGTTTCTGCTTTATTTCTTGTTAAAAATGGTTTTTCCGCATCTAGAGAAAATTTACAAAAATAGTCATAATTTTTTATAATTTTTCTAGATGCGTATAAAAATCACAAAAAAATGTACAAAAATTGTCATAATTTTCGTTTGTAACGAGCGAGTAGGCGCTCCGCACTACCTTCACAGTGAACATATTTCATAAGTCTTACGACTAAATATTAAATCGTAGAACCCGTACCGAGTGTTTATTGTCGCCCCGAAACACCCCAAGTACTACACGTTCATTTTTCTAGTAGCGTGTAAAATGAAAAATGTTCAAAAATTGTCATAATTTTTGTCCAGTTTTCGAGATGCGTGTAAAACAATTTTTTAGTAAAAAATAAACCACAAATTTGATTACCGTGATTTGCAAATGTTTTGTTTCCAAAGCACAGGCATCTTTGATGATTTTGTAAAAATGAAAATATCTTCTTTATTTATTAATTTACGAAAAAATGACAAAGAACAATTTTAATTAAGAATTTTGTTCTCTATCGAATAGCAATATAATATACAGGGTGTTCCATTTAAAAACAGTGTCTTTTTGACTTTATCTCATAAACGCGGCGTTTTTTTTTTACTGCGTCATTGTAATCAGCGTGAAAAGTATTAGTAGTTTTCTAATTTAATCCAATTTGTAGCTTTTATAATAACAAAGTTAGCAATAGTGCCGACTTAAAAGTGACGACAAATTGATGTGGCTTGCAGACCAAATATGGTCACATTCTGGCCGCTTATTACAAAAGGTTGCCCACCCCTGATCTGGAACACGTCTATTTTTTTTTTTTCTCGAAAAAACTGCAAAAAAAAACATTAAATGGACAAATTATGAGCTTGGCGCGGGACTTTATCACCACTCTGTATACAAGCTGTCCACCGAGTGCCGGAGTATTCTCTACCGTCTACAGTATACAGGCTCATCCACATAAACCGTTCGTTACAAGTTTTCAAAGTTGCAGTTCACGTAGATATTTGAAATTTAAGGAGCAAAGTGGATAACCCTGTATAAGATAGAAAAAGAATTTAAACAGCTAAGATGCAACTCAGTCAGCTCTAGTTTATAAAATTATTTTTGGCTATACAGAGTGTTCAGTAACTGAAAGCCGTACCAAAGTTATATATTTTTTTTTATTGAAACGACCAGTATTTTGGAAGTTTTATTTAAGAGTTTGTAAGATATTGATGTTTAAGTGTAAAAAATTGCTGTATTATGAGCGCCCTATATCTTGGTTATTTATTAACATTTCGTCGTGAATTTTTGTAGATAGTCTATGCAATATCTTTTCTAGAGAAATTTCGGAACAGCTTCGATCCATCAGTTGTTATGTGTACAGGGTGTTGAGTTTTGCAAAAGATAATTTTTCTCAAAATTTTTAAATGGAACACCCAGTATATCTAAGCTATCGTGAAACACTTAATAATAATAAATAAAATAATATAAATAATAAAAATAATAATAAACTTTCATAAAACGCCAAATGTATCTGCCTAAACTGAAAAAATCGTGGGAAAATTAATAATTTTCTTTTCTTTCATTTAGCCTTTCCGACCGGTTCTTCTGTTTTGATGATAAATCAATGAATATGTTTTATTTTTTGTTCAAGTAATTGTATATGTTCCTGATAAACTAATTCCTATATCTCTTTACTTTGAAAATATCGTCGCCTAACTTACGTATAGGCGTAAGCGCCAAAAATTACAAATTCGAGTTACCTATGCCCTGAACAAAAGTATGGGTTGATCTGTTACTTGATAGTATTTTCATTTTCGTTTTGCAGCCTGTAACGCTAAAATTAGGAAATTATTTTGTGGCATATGTAAACAAACGCGCATAAACTAACTCACATAGGGCCAGTTTACAGAAAATTTAATTGCAATCAAATTTTAATGACGTTGTTAATTTGACAGTTCCCAATGTAATTCTTATGGCAACTTAATCGTGATTAGTTTAATTCGAAATTAAATATTTGATTTGCTTTCTGTAAACCCACCCGTAGAGACGTAAATGTAATTAGGAATCACCTCTCCGCCTCATCTGAAACATTATTTTCATATCTATGTATTTACAGAAAAAATATGACTTACAAATATTTCAGTTAATACAAGAAAAGAATAGAGCGTCATTTTTAGTTTCAATGCTCCTGAACAATTTATCGAATGGCGCTTATGCCAGTATATGAGTTAGGCGACGATATGTACTTAAATAACTTTATTATAGTAATTGAATATATTCCTGTTAAACTAATTCCTATTTCTCTTTACTTTGAAAATATGTACTTGAATAAGATTATTATTATAAAAATTTTTGTGCAGATCGGTTTTGATTGCAGCGGATTGATTCCCCGAGCAGGTGCTGTTTCAGGCCTAGTTGAGCCTTCATCAGCAGAACCGTAGCCCGAGAACTCCACTGCAAACCAAACCGATATGTCCTAGGGTTATTCGCCAATGCAATGTGAAAGTAATGGACATTTAAGTAGCGACATCTACTGCAATATCAGGTCAACAAGCGATCGGAAGATGTCGCTACTTAAATGTCCATTACTTTCACATCGCATTGGCGAATAACCCTAGGACATATCGGTTTGGTTTGCAGTGGAGTTCTCGGGCTACGGTTCTGCTGATGAAGGCCCAACTAGGCCTGAAACAGCTGTACAGAGCCTGCTCGGGGAATCCGTTGCAATCAAAACCGATTTGCACAAAAATTTTCAAAATTCTCATATGCTTTGACAGCACATGGCCGCCTTGCATTGGGATGACTTATTATGTAGCGGACTGGCTTCAATTTGTCAATCCTACTGCAATATCAGGTCAACAAGCGATCGGAAGATGTCACTACTTAAATGTCCATCATTATTATAATTTAAAAAATAAAATTTAGAATCACGTTGTCGTTTGCTAGAAAAGAGGAAAACAGTTGCTAAAAGTTTTGAATTGACAGAATAATTATTCAGATCATGGCCTTCTAAATGAAAAGCGAGTTCTAACTGGCCTGGGCGTTTTGAAAAATTTACATTGAATTTTTGTGCTCGAGAAAACGCCAAAAGTCGACACTTTGGCGCTGGTTATGGGACACTGACGGCTCTGAGTGAAGTGCACTCACTTACAAGTGTCATTACTGTCAATCAAAGTGAGTTCACGCAAAATTAATTAATATTGTAATTACCGTAATACACCATAATTTATATGATATAAATTTTGTAGATTCATGCACAAATCATTTGATCACGTCGGAGTGAAGTACGCTTGCGCAATAAAGAAAAACTGTCATTTTAAAAAGCTTTCGTGTTATGAAGAAAACGTGTTAAAAAGTGCGTTGATAATTACGCACAATGAGAAAAGAAGCTTTATTATACATGTTGTAACTTACCACAGAAATTCTGAGTATATGCAGGTAAGGTTTTAATCTCAAACCCTAACAGTTTAATGCTAAATTAAGTTGTCGAAATTGGACAAAAATACTCCACCTTATTCCAACGTAAATAATATTCAGCATGCTCAATTACATTAATTGTTCGTACACGAACTCATCCACCATTCACATGACAGAACTGTCAAGATTTTAGGTTAAGAAAACGCCCCATAAGCAGTGCTTGGCGGAGCACGCCTGAACTGCACTTTTGCCCAGGCCAGATAGAACTCGCTTTTTCTTTAGAAGGCCATGATTCAGATTAGTGTCACACTACTTTTACAGTTTTGTATTTTTTTATGATAACAAAATGCATTTTAATAATGAAGATTTACGTGACATACGTACCTAATAGGAGAAAGCAATCAAAACTGTCTCTTGGCATCAATATTATATTCGCAGCGTTATCCTATGAGAAGACACCCGAATTAGAGTTTTTCAAAGATTGAAAGAAAGATTCTAAACGCCAGGAAACATACATACATAAATACAGTAAAAATGTTATTAAAATAACATTATTTAAATATTTTCAAAATAAAGAAAAATTGCAATTAGTTTAACAGGAACATATTCAATTGCTTTTAACAAAAAATAAAACATATTCATTAATTTATCAGCAAATCAAAATAGAAGAACCGGAAATGCTAAATGACGTCTTTATTGAAAGAAAAAAAAATTATTTATGTCTCGCGACTTCCTCAGTTTAGACAAATACATATGGCGTCTATGAAAGCTTATTAAAACAGTGTTTCACGGGAGTTCAGATATAATAGGTGTTCCATTTGAAAATGTTGAGAAAAATTATCTTTTGCAAAACACAACACCCTGTATACATAATAATTGATAGACCGAAGCTGTTCCGATATTTCTCTAGAAAAGATATTGCATTGACTACCTGCGAAAATTCACGACGAAATGTTAATAAATAACCAAAATATAAGCGCTCATCATTAGGCAGCGGACGGCCGTCGGGCAGGCGAGACGGCGAGAGTGGGCTCGTGTCGATTGGGCGAAAAATACATTGCCTCTACTAGTTATGTATTTTTCGCCCGTTCGACACGTCCCCCACTCTCGCCTACTCAACGACCGTCCGCTGCCTACTCATAATAGAGCAATTTTTTACATTTAAACATTAATATTTTACAAACTCTTAAGTAAAACTTCCGAAATTTTTGGTTAATACCTATTCATTATGCGTACTTTCGAAATTCAGTCGCACTTCTATAACTCGAACCTTCACAACTCGAAATTTTCTGGAAGTCGAAATTTATTGATGTCCCTACACGTTATGTACAACTGAAATCTCTTTCTTTAACTCGAAATTTCTATAACTCGAAGTAATTTACCAGTCCCTTGAGATTCGAGTTATGGAGGTTCGACTGTATGTAAAAATATACTGGGTGTTCCATTTAAAAAAAAATATAACTTTGGTATGGTTCTCAGTTACTGAACACTCTGTATAGGCAAAAATAATTTCTGACATAGCCTTACTTTGGAAGGCAATTGAGTATTTCTTCAGTATAGGAACCTATTAAAAATACGTGTAGTAAATTTTCTTTTCTGTGGCTACTACTTGTCGTTGATACTGTCTTATCTTCAGTATTATTTTATGTTTAGGGCTTTATATGTTGTATCTCTTAAGGTAGACGTTAAATATAAAATTCATTAGTTAACGACAAAAATCATCATTATAGTAGGCATAGTAGCTAAATGAAAATAGATACAATGCAATATTAATTGAATTTACTATGGTCATTCGATTCATAAGGAAATGTTAATTAAAGATGAGATACAGAATAAGGCCCTTAGTAACCTGTGAGCAACTAAAAATCAGATTAAAGTCTGAATTAATTAGGGCCAGTTTCATAATCAAATTTAAAGGAGACTTTAAAATTAAAGTCACATTCAGATGTTTAAACAAATGTGTTTTCATATTTGTTTTGACATCAGAAAGTGACTTTAAATTTGCTCACAGGTTACTAAGGGCCTTATTCTGTATCTCATCTTTAATTAACATTTCCTTATGAAACGAATGACCATGGTAAATTCAATTAATATTGCATGGAGCTAGATGAATAAAACGAAGCATTTGCTTTTACTTCAAATTTTTCAATGAAAACTACAAATATTTGAACAAAAATGAAATTCTAAATAATTTTGCCTGTAACATAGTAAAAATTTTAATAAAAGGAATTTTATAAAGATTTGCAATTGAAATTTTGCCACGTATTTAAGTTTGAAAAGAAATTCTAACAGAAGTAAAAGCATTTGCTTCGTTTTATTCATTTGGCTCATTGTATCTATTTTCATTTTGCTACTATGCCTACTATAATGATGATTTTTGTCGTTAACTAATGAATTTTATATTTAACGTCTACCTTAAGAGGTACCAAATATAAAGCCCTAAAACACCTTAATATAACATGCGTATTTATGGGTCCCTGAACTGCAGGATTACTCAAATTGATGGACTTTAACATAGTAAAACTCAGTGGCGGCCGGTGCATACGAATAGAGTGGGCACAGGACAACTGCAGGACAAGGCCGAAGCAATCTGTTTCTCTCTTCGTGGTGTAATAAACAGAGATAACGCTTAGCAAGTATGTAATGTGCCCCGCTGAATCGGATGGACCGGTTGCCACTGGTAAAACTCACCCGGTTTGTGGAGCAAATGTACAGTCAGCTGTCAATTTCAATCCTTTCAATAGTTTGTCCTGCACAGAAACTTCAGTTGCAAGCGTATTATCCGTGTTCCATTTTTCAGAAAAAGTCAATCCATATTCCTGGACCTTGTATTTCGTCTCCAATGAACCGAAAACTTTTCCTGTCTCCTGATTTGAAGTACCACCAGTATTGAATTCCACACCAGAGCTCGTCTTAGTTTTACAGTCGAGCTTAATCAATCCAAAGTGGTATCCTTTGCCGAATACGTCCCTGGCATTCTTGCCAAGATCAGAATATGATGGTGGTGACATTATCTGCAAAGATTTCAATTATTTTTCCACAAGCCTCATCGGTTTCACATCTTCAAATCAATTTTATGCTTCAATTTTGTTTCTCAATATAATATAATAGTTCTTTTCGCGGAAATCAAAAATGTCTGTGTGAGTAGACGTTTACTTACAACCCTGGCTAACCTAATCGAAGGGTAACTGTCAAAAACAAGATCAATTATCTCGTCGGCCGTTTATTTTTAAACCAAATAAAACGAAAAGAAAGTTCGCAAAACGGAATCACATGTCAGATACGAATTTAACTTATTCTTGGCGATCCCGAGACCGGTATGCGGTATACCTAATTACGATTATCCACACGTCATAAAGGACGTAGGAAAATGGCGGACCAATATTTTAGCCGACAGAAGAAATTATGCAAAATTTGAATTAAAACATCACCTTAGAAAATAGTACACAAAATAAATATAGTTCCGAAAAACCGACGACCCAAAGAAGTGCATTGCTCGACCTCGAGAAAGCCTCGCATGAAAATCTTTATTAATATCGATCAGCCGCTTCTTACATAACTAACGCTAAGTTCACATAAATAACGGCTATTACGAAAAATAAAATTTTCCCGAGGCTACAACAAACATTTTAACATTTATGCAAAGGCAAAACCGTGCAACACGTGCAATGAAATTGAACTGACTTGAAAATATGAGGTATTACTTATACTCACGGCTTATTATTTGGAAGTTAACGTTAAAGATTCGTGAAAAATTACTGAAAATTGCACTATAACTGTATATTTCTTACTTTTTTAATTATTTTAGGCCTAAATAGCGGTACTGATACAAGCACGTCACGCTAAATAGACCTTATGACCTGAACCCCTCCCGTGGAGCACGACGTTGCCAGACAAACGTCACCGACACTGTTGCCACACAAAATATCTTAAATATTTTAAAGCTAATTCGGGAATAAAACTCAACGTAGTAATGTTTTGGTATTTTATTTGTAATCTGTGTTTACAACGTAATAGTAACAATGTTACTGTTTTAATTGTCAAAAATGAGTATTTTTCAAAAGTTCAAACCATGCTGTCTGACAATAATACATAATAAGTAGAATTAAATAATGATCCCACAGAAAATTTCCAGCCTAGAACTTTCAATATTATTAATAAGTTAGAAAAATCTGTTGAAATTAGTAATAATATTGCTAAATCTCTTATGCCCGGTTGCACCAACTTTTTAAGCAAAGCTTAAATTTAAGTTATGTTTAGAATGTGACATTTACGTAAGATCAGTATAATGTCAAATACATTCTGATTGACATTTAAACTTCAACTTAAGTATCAATTAGAATGTGACTAACATTTTGTTAAATCTATAAATAATGTCATAGTCTAAACACCACTTAAATTTAAGCTCTGCTTAAAAAGTTGGTGCAACCGGGCATTAAAGTACAACATCCCACATTTCCTAAATTATACTGTATTCCAAAAATTCACAAACCTAATACACCTCTTCGTCCAATAGTTTCTACTATTGGTTCTTCTCTATATTTCAAAAATTCTTACTCAAGTTCCTAAAAAATAGTAAAGGAGACTGTAGTTTAAGAAATAATTGAAATTTATCTCCGCCCACAATAATTTTATATCCGTTACGGATATCAACTTACTAGTAAATCAAAATACTTTATAAAAAATTCTTTTGAATAATTAAGAAAATTAAGAACTATAGATATACCAAATAACTGTATTATAATTTCTTTAGATGTTGTTTCTTTGTTTACAAACATTCTAAAAGAGTTAGCTTTAAAAACCATTAATGATAGGTGAATAGAGATCAAAAAATTTACAGACATTTCCAAAGAATGTTTTTTTAAAAATTGTTACTTTATATTTTGAAACATTTTATTTCGCTTTTAATGACAAATTTTAAAAATAGATTTTCGGTACAGCAATGGGTTCTCCTTTATCGCCTGCTTTAGCTGAAATTGTCATGCAGGAACTAGAAAAAAGTGTAATTAACTCGTTACCTTTCAATTTAACTTTCTATTTTCGTTACGTAGATGATTTTTTATTGCTTTTGCCTGCAGATAAAGTAGATTTTGTTTTAAGTAGATTTAACTCTTTCCATAATAGATTACAATTTACTGTAGAAATAGTATATTGATTTACAAGTTTAGAAAAGTGACAGTTTTCCAGTGAGTGTACATGTTTGAATTCACGAGTGAGCGTTAGCTCATGAGTGGATCAAATTTACACGAACATGGAAGTTCACTTTTCTAACGTGTAGATCATGCTATTTTTTCGTGTAGTTGACGAAAATAACACTAAAATTATGAGTGTCGAGTCCCACTTTTCTTCACGATTTATAATTAAACATTGTGTCACTTTTCTGTCAACTACACGAAGAAAGTAATTAACAATTCACTAAGTTTCCTTGATGAGATTATCAGACATAATGACAAATTAATAACGAATTGGTTTCATAAACCTACGTGGTCAGGTAAATATATTAATTTACACATCCAAAAACTATACAATTCCAAGAATTATTTCCTTAACAGATCGAGCTGTTTTACTTTCAGATTTATGACAATTTAATAAAGAAAACTCAAAATTCAAGAAATAAACCATAAACTTAAAAAACAATAGTCTGTCAACAGAAAAATTTGATTACGGCGATTTGCAAATGTTTTGTTTCCAAAGCACAGACACTCTTAATAATTTTGTAAAAATGAAAATATGAAATTAAAATGACAAAGGACAATTTTGATCAAGAATTTTATTCGCTATCGACTGATAATAACAAGTGTCTAAATAAAAACTTGGTCTAGTGGGTTGTGATCGAGAATTTATCCATTGCATTTACATAGCAGAATTACTAAATGTAGCCTACTTGACCAAGTTTTTATTTAGACACGAGTTATAATATATAGGGTGTTCCATTTAAAAGAAGTATCTCTTTGACTTTATCTCATAAATACGACGCTCAATTGTCTTTTTGACTGCGTCATTTTAATCAGAGAGAAAAGTACTACTAGTTTGCTAGTTTAACCGAATTTGAAGCTTTTATAATAACAAAGACAGCAATAGTGTCGACTTAAGTTTGAATATCCTGTATATGTTTACATGAACTTTTTTGCTTAGAATAATTTTCTGTACGACCGTTTGGCACACCTTAAGTGAAACACCCTGTATTTTAACACATTTTCAAAAAACACAACTTAATTTTAAGCAGCAAATCTGTAAACAATTTAAATATAATTTTCTGAAATTTATAAACCAAAACACCGATATTAAAACAACCTAACGTGGTTTATGAAATTAAATGTTTAAATTATAATTCGTGTTGTACAGGGTGTTTCGTTCTATTTGGAAATCGTCGTCGATATTTACGACAGACTTCTCTAGTTTCTCCATCACAAAAACCATAAACATACACAATATCCACGAATTCTGAAGTACTGAAGCTCATTATTTTTGTCAACCGTTAAACTATTGTTAACTGTCAAACAATATTTGTTTCATGTCATGGCATTCTAATTATTAAACTGAATAATCGGACATAATTATGCTTACATGAACTTTTTTGCTTATAATAATTTTCTGTACGATCTTAATGTTTTTATCGATAACGATAACGAATCGAGCATATGTTTACCTGAACTTTCTTGCTTAGAATAATTTTCTGTACGACCTCTTCCCGTTTGTGACACCTTAAGTGAAACACCCTGTATAGGAGAAACAAGCCAAAATTTAGAAAAACGTCTAGACCAACATAAATATATAAAAAAAAATCAAAATCATTTAATGCTTGTAGAACATTAATAACCATAATTTTGATTTTGAAAACACCAATATTTTATATTGTGAGTCTAATAACGAGTGATCAACATCTTTTTTAATCAAGAGACCTGTGGAAATAAAATCGTGCGTCTTTGGTTAGCTCATTATTGCAAATGCCATTTGAATTATTTATATTGCATTACTATACAAAATCTAACTGCTGCTCTTATGTATTGTTTAATATTCAACAGACATTCTGGCAACTTGCATCAGTATTTTAATCTTTGCTTTTGCTTAATAATGATTGTCCCTCCAGGAAATATATCGGTCTCATATTTAACGTTAAAGTGACGACACCGTGTTCCATGTATTTCCGAATCTCTGGCTCACGTAAACACCGTTGTTCTAAGAAGCAACACTCAGTTCTCACGCACCCCAATTTGTATTTACCTCACCCTGACCACCCTTAGATTTTAAGAAGTAGCGTTAGATCAGTTGTAGATGAGACGTTGAATAAATAAGTTCGTTATTACTTTGACTCTCATTCAATACACTCAATACATGAACCATTAGCAGAAACGTCGTAAAGGTGCTGAACAATCAGATAACAGCCCGAGACGTCAACATAAACTGGTCCTTCGAGTTCCGATATAAGTGCAGTATACAGGAGAAGCTGTCGCAGCCGGAAGAATATCCCGGAACAAGCCTATCCAACACCGTTCAGGACAAGCTGACGCAGCCGGAGCAACCGGAACAAGCTTATCCAACATCGTGCAGAGCAGATTCAACAAGGTGATCAAGTTAGTAATTCCTTTCTTTCTCATTTCCTTCTTATTTGGAAACGGTTTCACTTGAGCAAAATGGAGAAATTATCGTTGTCGCAATTAAATGTCAAGCGAGGTGTTTTCAAAAGGCAATTAACAAATTTAAGTCAATTTTTAGAGCCATTTGTTAAGGGTCAGATAAATCAAAGCGATATTGACGATATCTCATCTAGATTTGAAAAATTAGAAACCCAATTTTCAGCTTTTGAACAAATTCAAGAAAGTATCGAACTTGTAACCGATAAATTAGATGAGGAATGTGATATTAGATTTGAACTCGAGTCGCGATACTATAACATTCGAAAAACTGTACACTCATTCATTAGTGATCGTCAAGATATAGTTAGTGATCCTCAAAATATAGCAGTAGAACACAAAAAACATCAAACGGTTAAATTGCCAACAATTGAATTGCCCTCGTTTGACGGAGAAATTACAAAATGGCGTGCTTTTGAAGACGCATTTACAGCGCTCATACACCAGAATGCTAAATTAACCGACGTAGAAAAATTATGCTACCTTAGATCATCAGTAAAAGGCGACGCACTTAATGCCATTCAAGCTTTAGAAACTACTTCCGCTAATTATCAAGAAGCTCTTCAAATCCTTAAGGATAGATTCAGCAGCACGCGTAAAATCATTTATCATCATGTTAAACAGTTACTAACTTCCACTCATAATAACTTAAAATCACTTATCAATTGCGTTGAACAACACATTCGTAGTTTAAAGACCTTAAATGTAGAAACAGAAAAATGGGATGCATTTTTAGTTCCGTTAGTACTAATAAACTTAGATCAGCTAGTTCACAGAGAATGGGAAAATCACTTAAATTCAAAATATTCCAAACATTTTATTCCTTCTTTTCAAGAATTAATTACCTTCCTGCAAGATCGTATTGACTGCTATGAAAGTTCAAAAAAGAATTCGCAAAATTTCAAATTAAATCAACGTACCCTTTTAACAACGGCAAAAAGCGACCACGCCATGTGTCCATTGTGTAAAGCTCATCATGCAATTTATTTGTGTAAGGAATTTTTAAGTAAATCTATACAAGACAGAATCAAGTTTGTTAATAATTCAAAACTATGCCGCAATTGTCTAAAAGCAGGACATTTGTCAAATGAGTGTAAGGGTTCAAAATGTAGAAAATGCAGTGCTTCACACAATACATTATTACACATGTCAGATCAAAGAAATCAAGTAGGTCCAAGTAGCGAAATATTAACATCAAATCAAACAATTATTTCAAATTGTGCTACAAAAATAGCACTGTACACACAAACTTTACTTCCGACGGTAGAAGTTTACATTTTTGATAAACAAGGGAACAAACACATTGTAAGAGCTTTATTAGATTCAGCGTCCCAGTCTAACTTCATCAGTAAACGTCTTGTAAGTCGTTTAAATCTTGATAAGCATAATTCAAGTATTCGCATAAGTGGTATCAGCCAACATTATTCTAACGTACAGCAATGTACAAAAGCCAAAATTTCATCAAGATACAATAACAACTCATTTAACCTGTCCTTTCTAATTCTGAATCAGATAACTGAAAACATTCCTCAACAGTCATTTGATTTAGAATCATTACATATACCGTCAAACATTAATTTAGCAGACACTACGTTAAACAACTCATCATCAATCGATTTGCTCATCGGAACAATTGCTTTTTGGGATATTATTATTGATGGAAAAATCAATCTGTCGAACAAGTTAAACTTGCAAAATTCAAAATTCGGGTGGATAGTTTTCGGCCAAATTCCATATGATAATCAGATATCAAAATTGCCGGGTTATGCGTCAATGTCGTATTTGAGCTTAGAATCAGAGATTGAGCGATTTTGGAAAATTGATGATTTTAAGAACGATTTAGCGGTATTCTCGTCCGAAGAATTAACATTCGAACAAATATTTAAGGACACTGTTACACGTGATGCGTCCGGAAGGTTTGTAGTTCACATTCCGTTCAAGGAAAATTTCGAAATTATCGGTGATACCAAGCAAGGTGCAACAAAACGATTCTTTTCATTGGAAAATAAATTGCAAAGGAACTCAAACCTAAAACAAAAATATATCGATTTCATGAAAGAATATGAGAATTTAGGGCACATGTCTAAGGTTGACGACGAACTTTATTCAACAAATTCATGTTATTATTTACCTCATCACCCTGTGATCAAGGAATCTAGTGCAACCACTAAATTAAGAGTTGTTTTCGATGGCTCTTATAAATCAAACTCAGGTATTTCATTAAATGATACGCAGTTCATTGGCCGAACGCAACAATCAGACTTGTTCTCAATTTTAATAAGATTTAGGCAACATAGATACGTAGTCACATCTGATATTCAGAAGATGTACAGCCAAATTTGGCTACATAAACCACACAGAAAATATCAAAGAATAGTCTGGCGCGAAAATCCAAGTGATAAACTAGAAACTTATGAATTAAACACGGTAACATATGGGACAGCCAGCGCACCGTATTTAGCAATACGTTGTCTGGAAAAATTAGCTAAAAATTCAGAAATTTCATTCCCTAAGGAATCAACAATTATTCAAAGAGATTTTTATGTCGATGACATGTTGACAGGCTCAGACGATATAGAGGAATTAATCTCCCTTTGTTCAAATATCTCGTCGATTTTAAGGTCTGCCGGTTTTAAACTTCATAAGTGGACATGTAATTCATCATCATTTGCATTGCCAAAAAATATTCAACTTCAAAATGACTCCCTAGATTTAACTAAACACGACATGAAAACTTTAGGAATACATTTCAATCCGATAAGCGACTTGTTCCAGTTTTCGTTCAATACATCTGACACAATCAAGACCATCACAAAACGCAGCATTCTTAGTGAAACTGCGAAAATATTTGACCCACTTGGTTTACTTTGTCCAATAACTATTGTTCCAAAAATATTAATTCAAACCTTGTGGATTAAACAAATAGGCTGGGATGAAGAACTTAATTTTGAATTTCAACAAAAATGGTTGCAATTTCGCGACAATTTGCATTTTATAGGTAACATACACATTCCACGATATATCACAAGTACAAATAAAATACGTGATGAACCACATGGATTCGCAGATGCTTCAGAACGAGCATACGGAGCCTGCGTTTACATTAAAACAATTCATAATGATAAATGCAGCATTCATCTGATTGCAGCTAAATCGCAAGTCGCTCCCATCAAAAATGTGTCAATTCCGCGCTTAGAACTCTGTGCAGCAGTTTTGCTGGCAGAACTAACAACCAGAATCTGTGAAATCTTGGATATTAAATTCGACAGTAAGCATCTCTGGTCAGATTCACAGATTACATTATCTTGGATAAATGGGGCCCCTTCACGCTGGAAACCATTTGTGGCTAACCGGGTGTCTGAGATACAACGTTTAACTGATAAGATTTCGGGATCATGTTAATAAAATGTTAAAAAAATCTTACTGTTCACTTCGTATGCTTTATAACAACAGACATATCATTGATACAAATTTAAGAAAAATTCTTACTAATTCTTTAGTTTTAAGTCATTTCAATTATTGTGATGTTGTGTATGGATCCTGTATAGATTCATTAACTGAGACTCGCATTCAGAGAGTTCAGAATTCTTGTATTAGACTTATTTATAATCTCAGACACTTTGATCATGTTTCACATAAACTGAAGGAATTGAGTTGGCTGAACATGAAAAATCGTAGGAAATTACATTTTGCCGTTTTCCTTAATAAAATTGTTAAAAATTCTAAACCTGAATATTTGTCTACGAAGTTGCTTAAGTATGATTGTGTTCATGGAATTAATACCCGCTTTAAAAATAACTTTATTTTGCCTAAACACTCCAAAACTTTATTCTCCAGATCTTTTTCGTACAATGGACCAATCACTTGGAATAGTATGCCTCAATCACTAAAATCATGTTCCTTACGTACGTTCAAAAAGAAATATACTTCTTTTTTAAATGATAGAACTTGATATTAAAGTCTCTGTGTGTGTTCGAATATATTTACTCTTATACAGTGATACACTCGTATTTCGGTATTTTGGTTATTAAAATATTTTGTATTGTACCTATAATTTATCTGTATGCAGTGCTCCTGAAATTCGTGAATTTCAGCCAGTCTTTATTTATATTTATCATTTGGTTTTTTTTCTCTCTTGTTACGGTAAATCGACGCTTGAATGTAAATGTATTTTTTTGATGGTTAAGTGAATAGCGTTGGCTAAACTTCGCCATAACAATAAAGACAATTTATTATTATTATTATTATTATTATTATATAAAATCATGGCATTATGTAAATACGAAAGAAAATCCTGCTGATTTAATTTCTCGAGGTGTCAATCCAAGCGAATTAAAAAATAACGCGCTCTGGTGGCACGGTCCTAATTGGCTAGCACAATCAAACATTCAATTATTTAACATCATTGAAAATTCTCTAGACAGTATTCCTGAAGAAAGAAAAACAAAAATTTCACTGCCAATATTAATTGATAATTCTATTTTTTCTAAATTTTCTAATTTAAACAAACTAATTAATGTTGTAGCATATTGTAAGCGGTTTGCATATAACTGCAGTCATGCTCAGACACGATCGGGAATGTTAACAACATCAGAGAGACAGGATGCCTTAAATTCACTTATAAGGTTGGCGCAATTAGAATTATATTCGCGAGAAATTGATAATTTAGTTAAAGGTTGTAATTTAAACAATAAATCAAAAATTTTACCTCTATCTCCATTCTTACACGATGGTCTTTTGCGGGTTGGTGGAAGACTTATGCACTCAAATTTCAACTTTAATCAAAGACATCAAATCATTCTTCCACCGGGACACTTATTGACAAAATTAATAATAACTCAAGCGCACGTTGAAAACTTACACTGTGGATCACAACAATTACTGTACACTTTACGACAAAAATATTGGCCCATCTCTGCCAAGAGTACAATACGACAAATTATTCATAACTGTTTAACTTGCTATCGTTATAAACCAAAACCATATAATGAACAAATGGGACATTTACCAGCATACAGATTAACACCTTCACCTCCGTTTTATTTCTGCGGCGTTGACTATGCTGGACCTTTTCTTACGCGAGATAGAAGAGCTCGTGGTTACAAAACGTATAAATCCTATATATGTTTATTTATATGTATGAATACTCGGGCAATTGATATGGAAGTAGTTTCTGATTTATCAAGTGTAGCATTCTTGGCGTCTCTTCGGAGATTTATTGCGCGCAGAGGACAACCTCACACAATTTGTTCGGATAATGGTACCAATTTTGTCGGTGCAAATTCAGAATTAAATCAATTATACAAAACCATATCCAACGATTGTGATAAATTAATAAAACAACTCTCAAACGAGGGCAAAACCATTGAATGGAAATTTATACCACCTAGATCGCCTCATTTTGGAGGAATATGGGAAAGCCAAATTAGAATAATAAAAATGCACCTATCAAAGGTTATTGGGCAAGCAATCGTTACATTCGAAGAGTTTTCTACTCTACTTGCTCAAGTGGAGGCTGTTGTTAATTCAAGACCGATTTCTCCGTTGAGTACTGATCCAAATGACCTTTCTCCTTTAACCCCTGCTCATTTCTTGATCGGCCGTCCACTGACAGCTGCCCCTGATGAAGACTACGTAACAACACCGGACAATAGACTATCAGCCTTTCAACGAATGCAAAAAATCGTCCAACATTTTTGGAAGCGCTGGCAAAGGGAATATGTTAATACTCTACAACCCAGGAATAAATGGAGGAAACAAAATTCCAGGCCTCTCAAGGAAGGTGACCTGGTGATATTAACAGAAGAGCAAGGCCCTCCAGCAACGTGGAAAATGGGTCGAATAACGAAGTTGTGGCCCGGAAAGGATGGTTTAGTGCGTGTAGTGACTGTACATACCGCCTCAGGTACTTACAAACGGTCTGTAGGAAAGTTGTGTTTACTGCCCGTGGACAGTGCTGGTGAAGGGCTTTAAGTTTATTTAATATGTCATTTATTGTTTAATTTATTATTGTCATTTATTGTTTAATTGTTAAAGGACTAAAGTCCTTCAAGGCGGGCGGCATGTTTAATATTCAACAGACATTCTGGCAACTTGCATCAGTATTTTAATCTTTGCTTTTGCTTAATAATGATTGTCCCTCCAGGAAATATATCGGTCTCATATTTAACGTTAAAGTGACGACACCGTGTTCCATGTATTTCCGAATCTCTGGCTCACGTAAACACCGTTGTTCTAAGAAGCAACACTCAGTTCTCACGCACCCCAATTTGTATTTACCTCACCCTGACCACCCTTAGATTTTAAGAAGTAGCGTTAGATCAGTTGTAGATGAGACGTTGAATAAATAAGTTCGTTATTACTTTGACTCTCATTCAATACACTCAATACATGAACCATTAGCAGAAACGTCGTAAAGGTGCTGAACAATCAGATAACAGCCCGAGACGTCAACATGTATTATACACCGTGATTCAAGAGGACCGCACCATCACGTAGGTGGTTTTCAGACCCACTTATTTGTTCTCAAAAGTGTAAATAAAAATTTTCTAGATGATTTTTTTACGAAGATATAGGCTTTCAAAGTTACGAAACTGATGGTGATTTTATAGTAATTAGATAATGTAACTTTATGTTTTTATTAATGAAAGGTGTAGATAAACGCCTCTAAAATTATCCTTGCTAATAAAACATAATATTTATTAAGCAATAAAGCAGGAAAAGTCTTTGGAAATGTTAACATTATTTTAGAAGTAAAGCCGGCAACGGTGCACCGAAAATTCGGTTTTACTATGGTTACCGTAGTGTGACCTGACAAATAAAATTTATCAATGATGTTCACATTTTGAAAGTCAAATTTTTTTATTGATTTGAAGAATTTATTCAAATTCAAAATGTTTAGTTTAATCTTCTTCTGGGAGAGAGTGGTGGAAACTTTCGACGCGCTGCAGCAGCTTATCCTGAACGATACGGTGAACGTAGACATCCAGACAAAAATGTTTTTCAACGGCTTGATCAGTGTCATGTATCATCGGTATCATGAAGTGATAGGTAGGCCACGCTCCGCCAGAACTCCCCAAGTCGAGGAAGCTGTTCTACAAGTCGTTGAAGGCAATCCTAATGTCAGCATTCGAGATATTGGACGATATTTAAATGTAAATTACAATGTTGTTCGGCATGTATTAAAAACAGAAGGTTACCATTCTTTCGACTATACAAAAGTTCAAGCTCTGTGTGAAGCTGATTTTCCTCTTCGTATTAACTTTTGCCATTGGATGCTGGATCAAATCAACCAACTCTTTCATTATTTTTTTTACTTAAGAACTTTAGAATAGCTGAAGAAAGTAGGATATTAAGAACCACAGTTAAGAATTGACATTTATTATTATGTCAAATTTTATTTCCAAACGTTTTGACAAACCAGCGCATATGCAGTTGTCAACAAAAAAGAGGGTACCTATGATCTATAATTTCAAATTTGTAAGTGCATTTACAAGATGCAGCGTTGCCTATTTGCGTTATTTTTAAACATTCATATCTTAAAAACTATTCATGGCAAAAAAATTCTAAAAACATATTTGTGCTCCTGTTAATGGTCTGTATTTACACCGAAGCGATGGTGCGACCCTTTTGAATCACGCTGTATGTTTCTTTTTTTTTTTTCGTAAATTTAGATATCAAATTCCGAGTTCACATTTTCCACAAAATGAAAGCACGAGCCAAGATCAACAAAAAAACTGGTTCATAGAAGGTGTGTAAAATGTGCGTGGTTCTCTTGTAAACACAAACGAATTCTGTATTTTAAGTTGTTAATAACATTCGCTAAGATTACTGGATTGTTATTTTGTTTGCAATATAACAATAAACTCTTATGAACAAAAATTTCTGTTAATGAATTAAACTTACTGACAGTTATAAATAATTGAAATGAGAAAGACATTTGAAAAAAAAAGGATTAATCAAAGACTTAGGATTTTATTTCCATAGGTCACTTGATTAGAAGAGATACTAATCACCCGTTATTTTCATAAGACGTTTAATAGAAATGTGTAAAATAAAAATGTCATCGAATTCTATTAACAAACGTGCAGATTTTGCAAATTTAAACGATATATTTTGTAGTTTTCTCGATTCTTTAAAGAGAATATAGATCTGTCAATTATTAACATTTATTAAAATAAAATATTTTGTCCAACAGTTGCATGTTTTTAGGTGTTTTATACGTTCGTTTTGAGTGACTAAAATCAAATTTCAATCACTAGCGCAAAATGTGCAAAATCAACAACTGTGACCTGTGACATCCATGACGACCGACCATGACTGCTTGACGTTTTAAGTAATGTCACTTTAAAAATATCTTTTCAAGATTATTTGTTGTTAAAAAATGCAACTGTTGGACAAAACGTCGTATATCACATGTGAGCGAAATGCAATTATACACTCGTGAGAATTGTCTCACTCATGTATAATTTCTCTCACTTAAAATATAATCTACTATATTATATTATGTTTAAAATTAATATTTAGAATTAATTGACAACCATGTTTATTTTTTCACTTCTGACGAAGCTGTCGAAAGACGCCGAAACGTTAAGTGTTAACGTTATCTTTTAAATCGTTTAAAAGATTTTGTGATACAGTTTAGAATTATCAAGAAATTGGAAAACTAGGTAATTGTGACAAAGATTGAAAGTGTCAAATAAAATAATAAATGATGAATTTGATCTCGTAAGCTGATCTGATGTCATTTGAATATCAAAATGCAATTTATGAATAAAAAATTAAAAGAAAAACTAAAGGCCTGTGCTAAAACAAAGCTGATAGAATAAATACAAATTAACATTAAAAAAAATCAGTCTAAAAAAGTTTCAATGGAAAAAAAATTTGGTGATTCGGGTTTGATCTTGAGCAGATAATATAAAGCCATTTCTGTTTTTCCATGTAAATTCCTATGTCTCAATGTCAAATGGGCAAACAGTATAAATTTAGTGTAAAACGGTCTTTTAGAAGAAAACTGTACGAAAAAATGTCATGTTATACGTCCTATTTCCAAGTAGACTATCTTTGGTAACATAATTTGTTTTTCTGTTTTACACTATTCTAGAATTTATTATACAGGGCTTTCAACAATGTCCGAGGTTCACGTAATCAACACGAGCGTCTTGTTACAGTTCATTTTTCATTTCTGTTCTGAATACACCCTGTATATGCATTGCCACCGTCAAGTTTTCATTTCTGTTCTGAACACGCCCTGTATATGCGAAATTCGACGTGCCGGATTATTTCTTGGACCGCGTCGTTGTACACATTGCAGTCAGTGTAGGAATACCCGTATTTCGCCGGCGTAATTTGCTTAAAATTTCGTTCTAGCATATTTCCTCTAACGGGACCTTCCTTTAATTAAACAAATTCATTTTATATAAGTAATGCATCCTTATTTAGGGGCAAAATCGCGCGCATGTGGTTAGTTAGATAAACTTTTAACGAAGTTCTACTTCGGGGCGCGTATTATTCGTGATCTTTGCCCTTTTCGCTGATTGGTTCTCACTGTTACTAAGAAGTTCCCCGCTGGTAAAACTTGTAGGTGTCTCTCTTGTTGATAATCGTTCCTTTTCTGTCAAGCGAGAAATGTTGCGCCATTTTCAGAACGAAACTCGCAGTCTCCTGGGTCGCACGTTCTTTCGTTAAATATTTTGTTTGTGTGTGTCATTACATCAAAGGGATGGTAGTGCATTTTTACGGCTGATTGCCGACTCTGAATAGGCCCACGTGTGAGACAGGAAAAGCCGCGTGCTCCGTGGTTTGTCCCAAGCTTCGGTAAAGTACCGGGGTAAGTTCTGTACGAAGCAGTTCTCGATTTGACCCTTACGGTCGTTTTATTTCATTGTTTATAGGCTTTTCGTTGGGAGTTACTTTTGTTGGGAACGATATTTTATCAGAAGATAGATACTCTTGGTCGAAGTTATTTCCTTCGATTCACGCAGTCGAGTAGGCGTCTCCCCTCCACCACCGCGACTGCGCCGTAACCTTGCTACGATGTAGTTAATGCTGGCCATCCACGGGAGTGCTTGTTTGATGACCACCTTGACTATCGACGACTGACGATTGATGTTGGAATCACAGGTCGGATCCATTTAATTATTATTATTAGTAACAATATGCATACCGTGGATTTAAAATAGCCGCGATTGTGCACGAGATTTTGTGCAAACTCATGTAGCGACCTAGTTAACGTCGCCAACGGCATTAGAATATTTAGAGTAACTTGTTGTATACTAGATCAATTAGCGTTATGCGGAGTTCGAACTCGAGGATGTAGAAATTGTCTCGTTTGATCTTATCTTTTCCTTTTGTGTCGGTTGTAGTGATGTATATTCATTGAATAATCGTTAGATATATATGTTTTGTAACTGAAGAAGATCTTTGTACCTAAATAGATTGTAAGTGTGTTGGGCGTAACGTGTTTTCTTAATTTTTCAGCGTCCCTCGTACAAAAAAAATTAAGTGGCGCCTATTTGTTGTTTTGGCCTTCGCGATTTGGAATGAACCCCCCCGTCCCACTGCTGTTAGCTGGCAACATCGGAATATCCCAATCCGATGTAAAAAACTACTGCCTATCTTCTCAGGTAGGTAGCAGTCTCGCCGCAGAAAGTTTTCATGGCTCCTCCTAATAAGGCAACTCGCAAAAATCTTTTTCTTGTGAACGTAGCACAGCAGCACAACCTTAAATTTATTAGTTCTGCTAATTGTAGGTTTCCTTAGTGTGTGATTGCATATTTGGATATTTGTGTAAGATTATACGATTTTAAAAAGAGTTTGTATAAATTTGAAAGAGAAACTCACAAAGAAATAGTACATTTTGTAAGATTTACTTACAAAATATGTTACATCCTGTACGAGAAAAATCTAAAAGTAACTTAAGTGACATCTCTATAGTTCTAACTTTAAGTTATCGCGAAAACGAAAATCGTTCTTACTTGAAAGTTGTCAGTTCAAATGAAATCATTAAAGTGAAAATTAAAGCTTTTCTGAATATCAAAAAGTGTGAGTGGATTGCTCTGTAACCTATAGGCGCCATGCACATCTCTACGTTCAGCGTCGCCTGGCGTGGTGATTTGTGAATTAGTGATATGAAAATATTTCTTGAGACTCATTGCATGGGAATAATATCACTTTTGTTACGTTCTGTTTTTGAAACTAATAATTTTATTTCACCCTGTATACCTTTCTCGTTGAATTATTATTTAAAAATTCCTAAAGGTACGTTTTCCAATCGGCGTATTATTTCCGACGCGGAGGACGTAAAACGCTCAGCATTCCCGTCGGGTGGAAAGTGAAGTACAACGCCACGTAATATATTTTCCTATCGACGGGGTGCGGCATCGTCAATCGTGAGCTGATAACCAATGCAATGGCTACAATGGCTTTGTCCAGTGTTAAAAAGCTGTGTTTTTTGGCAATATTACACACCATGAAAAATTGGAAGCAGAAGAAGAACGAATTGTAGCACTCCTCCAACGAAAGTCGACTAGCACTATCTTCCGATGTCGAGAGAATGAAGGGGCATTCAATATTTTGATTACGAGACACCTTCTCGATGATGGCGACAAATTTCAGGAATATTTTCGATATTTCCATAGGCATTTTGAAGAATACACACTGAAATTAATGGACTTTTCGCAACGTGGCGCGTGATGACTGCTACTGAAGCACGCAAACGTAATACGCTAGCGGAGTGCGCCGGCGCAATTCGTAATCCGCCTTAAAGGAAAACGGAAATGTACTTTCCCATTGCACGAATCTATGATGCGACCTCGTCGGCGCATTACGTCCTCCGCGTCGGAAATAATACGCCGATTGGAAAACGTACCTTAAACGCGAGCAATTTCAATTTATCGCAATCTACGGCTTGTTTGTCTTGCCCGGTAACTTTTTGTACCTGGCGATCTTACTCTTCTGGGTCGTTTTTCGCTCCGCGGCGATTGATTTCGGCGTTGGATTCATTACTAATTTTCCGTCTGAAGGTGTGCATGTTGCTTCAGTTTTCCTGCATCTTGTGAAACGATTTCATGATATTTAGTTGAGTTGCATTTAAGTGGAGGTTTAAGAATCATTTAATCGATCCTAGGTGGGATTAAAGAAGCAGGAATTAATTAACGCACGTTTTTTTTTGGGATTCAATTAACGTGCGACTCCCTAGGAGGTTTTGGAAGTTTCATCACTATTTCAGACGACGAGGAACCAACAACACCAGGTATAATAATTATCTTGTCCTTTTATTTGATAATTTGTAAATACAAGTATTTGTTTTTTTATTTGGGGTCGTTTTTGTTAGATTTACTTATAGGAGTGGAATATTTCAGGTTCCTTTTGTTATTTGGTGCTGAAACGCCCTTCTCTTCGGTGGGCATCTTATTATTTTGGAAACTGGGATTTGTCCCTCACCCGATTTTCTTCTCACGAAAGTGGTTACTGGTTTCGCCGAGCGCTTATGGCTAAAGCCGGTCACAATTTTGGAAACGCCGCTGTGGTCGACTTACACGGACGATCGTCCACGTGCTTTTTGGATGAAGAAAGTTCGATTTTCTTTTGTTTACCTTTTTTCTTTGGGTCCTCCATTTTCGGGAGCTAAAAGTAAAATCTTTATTATTAATTAAAAAAAAAAAACAGGAAAAAAAACATAATTACCTTTGTGTAGCTAAGCTCATAATTTATTTATTTCTTATTCACTGAAATATTCTTGATAAAATACTAAGATACTTACCATTTTTTTTATGTTGTGAGCCGTGCAGATCTGAACGGTACAGTAATTTCTGTACAATCCGTTAATTACTATAAGTACGCTTGTTTTAAGTATTATATTTTGTTGTTTTGTTATGTACCAATTAAATAACATTCAAGTTTATTAAATGAAGCGAATTTCCGAATATTGATGTCTATTTGTTATTCTTTTCCTTTGATCATTAAACAAAAAAAACAAAGTCATCAGTTAAAGGTTGTTTTCTCCAAGGAGGAGCAAAAGACCCCCACTCCCAACCCGCTGAGGTGTCGGAGCAGTGCAATTTTCTTTACCAACTTACGGAAATTGCACTATAATATTTTTTGTAATGCGTGAATCTTTGTTGCTTGGAATAACCGGTTACACTTTTATGACAATTTACGATTGTAGTGCATAATACTTGAGCTTCCTGGTATTGAAATACATTATAATATTCAAGTTCAAATGCACACTAATAATTTTAAACAACTCGTATTTTCATACCACTTAATGCAGAATATGCTCATATGCCACCAATGACCATATTCTGCATTAGTGGTATGAAAATACGAGTTGTTTCAAATTATTAGCGTACATTTGAACTTGAATATTGTAATGTATTTCAGTTCCAGGAAGTTCAAGTATTATGTACTACAATCGTAAATTGTCATAAGAGTGATATTATTCCCATGCAATGAGTCTCAAGAAATATTTTCATATCACTAATTCACAAATCACCACGCCAGGCGGCGCTGAACGCAGAGATGTGCATGACGCCTATAGTATAAATTCATGAAATCATGACTTCTGATTTGATGTGGAATAATATCACATCTAACCAAATTTAAGCAGTGACAGTTCTATGACGTCTTTAACTTTGCTCTTGACCAACGTTATAACTTGACTGAAAGTGAACATGGCGGCACTTCCGGTTAAAGTTAAAACTTTATCCGCGAAAACGACTTTTTGCTGTCAAAGTTATAACAAAGTTACAACTTTACTATCGCGAAAACTCGCCTAGTGTAAATCGATCTCTGTCAGATTGACATAAACGCTGACATGCGCTGACAATTAAATCATGTAAAATGACACAATGCATAATTCAACTTTCACTTTTAGGAGTCAACAAGAAAGCAATAGTAAACTAAACTGAGAATTCATTTACGATAAAATAACATACATAAATATATTTAACAAATTAATGTCTAATGCTTCACAGCAGCTCCATTATTTTTCACAACACTTTACAAACGCTCAGGCATTGAATAAATACAAGAACGGATATGTCAGGGGAAAGTTATTCCCAATTTCTTCACAATCTTATCTAATAATTCGTGTGCATTTGCAGGTCTAAAATTAATGGCGTACATTTTCTTCACGATATAACCCCAAACATGTTCATTGGGGTTGATATCTGGGCTTCTGGAAGGTCATGGCAAAAGCACGTTATTTACTTGAAGTCAGCTGTTTACAATGTATCTTCTTACTGACCACGCTTCTCCAATTAGTGTATTTATTTGCGGTTTTTGGGCAACAGTTAAATGCGGCATGTTACAGTCGGAGTCGGTATGTCACCTTGACAATTATTTTGACGTAAAAGTCGAAAATATTTCAAACAAAGTTAAGTTCACAGCGAGACATTTTGAGTGTATGCTTTTTTTAATTCCGCAACCGTACATAAAAGAGTTTCGACTTTTGATAATGTGGAACGTGTTAAAAAAGGCGTTGATAATTACGCACAATGAGAAAAGAAGCTTTATTATACATGTTGTAGCTTACCACAGAAATTCTGAGTATATATATGCAGGTAAGATTTTCATCTAAAACCGTAATAGTTTAATGCTAAATTAAGTTGTCCAAATTGGACATATACACCACCTTATTCCAACGTAAATAATATCCAGTATGCTCAAATTTTTATAACAATAACATTAATTGTTCTTACACGAACTCATCCACCATTCACATGTGACAGAACTGTCAACATTTTATTTAAAAAAAGCGCCCTGTAAGCAGTGCTTGGCGGAGCACGCCTGAACTGCACTTTTGCGCAGGCCAGATAGAACTCGCTTTTCATTTAGAAGGCCATGCACTCGTGATATCACAGTTGCTTATCTACTAGGAGGAGCCATGAAAACTTACTGTGACGACTGACGAGACGCACGTTAACCAAACTTCACTTATAAGTTGCTTTCGTTCATACCAATGATTACTAATCATAAATACTGGATTCACTTCGTGCACATTTATTCCTAACTTTTATGTATTGATTCTATAAAAAGCAAGAAGGAATGAAACTCATATTTCCTAAAATGAACGGAAGAAAGTTACGGATAAATGTGCACAAAGTGAATCCAGTATTTATGATTAGTAATCATTTGTACGAACGAAAGCAGCTATAAGCTATAGCTACCATTGATAATAATACTTAAAGTAAAGTCACAGTAGGCGAGTTTTCGCGATAGTAAAGTTGTAACTTTGTTATAACTTTGACAGCAAAAAGTCGTTTTCGCGGATAAAGTTTTAACTTTAACCGGAAGTGCCGCCATGTTCACTTTCAGTCAAGTTATAACGTTGGTCAAGAGCAAAGTTAAAGACGTCATAGAACTGTCACTGCTTAAATTTGGTTAGATGTGATCTTATTCCACAACAAATCCGAAGTCATGATTTCATGTCGTTTTAATAAAGAAAGCAAAGGCGAGCAGTAAATTAAATGAAAAATTTATAAAAAAAGAGAAAATTGTAAAAAAGTTCAAACGATCCTACTTTCTAAGTTAAAAAAAAACCAAATGAAAGATCATGTTGATGTGTTGATACCTGTAAAAAGCCAAAAAATAGTTTTTTAGTTTTTTCCGAGAAAAGTCCAAAGGGCGGGGGTATAATATGAGATATTTCTGGGAGTAAAAACAAAAGACAATAAGTTAATTCAGTGAAAAATTGAGAAAGGGTAAAATGTGAAGAAAATTTTAATATATAAAAATTAAAAGTTTAATTTAAAAAAAATAATAAAAGACGATAGGCAAATTCAAGATAAAATTAAAAGGGAAATGGAAATTTACTGTAGGTAGAAAAAGCAAGCGAAAAACCCAGTGAGAAAAAACAAAAACGTTTTAATCAAAAAATAACACGAATAACAAGAACAGTAACCATATATTCTTATTTGTGAAGAATTAAGGAAGACTACAATTATTACAATTGAAAGAGACAACAAAAGACAATCTGTATATTGAAGTTCGAATGAAGAATGAAGGACCAAAAGACATTCCAGTTAAGAAAACAAAAGACGATCGGCAATTTCAAAATTGTAAAATTGAGAGAAAAAATAGGGAAAATTTGATGTAATTGTAGGTAAAAGTAGGTTTTAAAAGTCAGGTAACACAGTAACAGTATTTTACATACCGCGAGAGCGTAGTTTAAACACAAGAAAGCAATAGCATACGAAAATATTTTTGCTAGTACTAAATTGGCCATCAGGGGCCTATTTCATAAAACGACAAGTTGGAATTTGACAAGTAAAAATACCTGTCTATCCGACAGTTGTCGTTTAGTTTCGTTTCATAATTCGACTGGTGACTAGTGATGGACGATTAATGACAAGTCTATCTATGACAAGCGATTACAAGTCCTGTGATTTAGTGTTCTGTTTCACAAAACAAATGTACCCATCGGAGTTGTCGCTCAGTTGCCTGTCGAATTGACAGGAGGAAAGACGTCGGTGTCGGACGACAAGTTTACATATTTTCTTCTAAATTTCTTTAAATCGATAATGTGGTCTAGTGATTCTGAAGAGGAAGATGAGCGTGCGCGAGCTAGAAGAGCACCACGACGTTTCAGAGAACGTATAATTTATCGAGATATTGAAGATTCCATATACTGAATGAAAGGTTCAGGATGAACGTACGGGAAATGGAGGAAGTTTTACTCAGCATTGGTCACTTACTGCAGCGAAGAACTCTCAGAAATCAGGCAATGTCTCCAAGGCTTCAACTCTTAGTTACACTTCACTGGCTTGGCAGCGGTGCGCAATATCATACTGTTGCAGATATGCACGGTATCGAAAAACCAAGTGTTTGCAGAGCCATACATAATGTTGTAAATGCAGTGAATGATACTTTGATGGAACAGTATGTAAAGTGGCCAACAAATATGGCAGAAGTTGTAGAAAAGTTTTTTTAACATTGGACAAATGCCCCTTGTGTGCGGATGTGTGGATGGGACTTTAATCAATATTGACGCACCACGGAGAAATGAGCCTGATTTTGTCGACAGACATGAAAACCATTCAATTAATGTCATGATCGTTTGTGGGCCAGACATGACAATTTATTACATAAATGCAAATTGGCCAGGAAGTGTGCACGATGCTCGTGTGTTACGCAATAGTAACTTGTATGCACTAATGGAAGACGGTTGGCGTCCCTTACCTAATGGTATCATTTTAGGTCTCAAGAAACCCCCACGAAGATGCTGAAATGCGTTTCCTTAGGGCACATAAAATCACAAGAAGGGTCGTTGAAAACTCTATAGGAATTCTCAAGGAAAAGTTTCCATGCTTAAATCATTTGCGAGTCCAGCCAAATTTTGCTTGCAGGATAGTAAAATGCTGTGCCACTTTGTGCAATATGTCTCGCAGGAGCAATGCCGAAGGTATTCAAAATTATGAAAACGATAAAGATGGTCCTAATGAACCTGCGAATGAAAACCATCTGCCCGAAGAAGATGAAGATGCCCCCAATGCTGGTGGAGAAGACCGTCTTCAGGAACTACTAAATTACTATCGCTAAATATCTTCTGAGAATTAATAAAACAATTGTAATGAAGCATTAATATTGTATTTTTTTCAATTTAAGCAGGCCTGTCGATGCAAATATTATACTGTATTAAATTTTACTGAAATATTGTAATATACTGAAAAAAAAACATTATATTCTGCCTCACATACGACATATGACTCGGTTTCCGTCGTGCAGTATGCTGGGGTCAAAATCATTCATCTCAGTGTGCCAGTCATGCTGTGTGCTTGTGTGCGGGTAATTTAGACTCTCGCTGGCTCTGTAACTTTGCTGTCGGTGTTCGCAGCCCCTCGTGTCTGGGTTAGGATGTTCATAGTTACTGGGGGTGTCAAATTGCTCCGTAAATTCCGATCGCCGTAGCTTCATATCTCTTTCCAGTTTCAATATCTCAAGACGCGTCTTGTAATTTTGTAATTGTATGTATTCAATTTGCAAATCCAATTTCATTTTCTTCTTAGTATCATCAATCGGAGGCACAGTAGCTTTCATTTGGCCCACTGGATTTTTTCTCTTGGAATTTTGCTCCTGTTGGTGTGTTTCTCGGATGGAATTTCTCAGACTCTCATTGTTTGTATTCTCTGTACTTTGGGTATCTTGGTCATCTTCGTCTGAAGCACGTTTTTCTCCCCTACTCAAAGAGTCATCTTCACCCAAACCAACTACGGAGGGGTTTTCCTTTCCTAGGATATCCAGAACGAGATTGTCTACGTCCATCAAGACTGCATCCTTTCCTCCACCTGCACCTGTTTTATTGGCATTGTCTTTTTTCCCCTGTAATAACAGGAAAGAAGTGAATGGCTATCTGAAGAGATCTATTATCTGTTATACAACGAGCAGACAAAATGCTAAAGTACTCACTAATGTTCTCTTGCGCCAATTACACCACATAGTATCCCGCATATATTGCCATGGTTTGTTTTTGACTAAACCGAGCGATTCAGCCAACTGATGCACTTCCTTCCACTTCTTACATTTCAAATCTTTTGTTATTTCACTTGAGAAAGCGCTAAATAATGTTGCCTTCTCTGCTTTAATTTTTTGCAACACTGATATTTTAAATACGATTGACATCGCTATCACCCTTGGCACTGACCACTTTGACAAGTCACTTGTCAAATCTGACGATTTACTGACAAGGACGAGGTAAACATTTATGAAACGGAAATCATAAGCAGTTGTCACTAGTCGCTCCTACAAGGGTCAACTTGTCGCTTGTCCAACTTGTCGCTTTATGAAATAGGCCCCTGGTGTTACTCTTACGTGTGTATAATTGTCACTCACTGTCATACCTACTCTGAGCAGCCATAATGCAAGCATGGCCTACACCGCCGAGCGACACGACCTCCAAACCCGGCTAGGCTGACCTCTAAGCCAATTTAGTTACTTTATTTAGTGACAAGAAAATATCTTACAATTTCGCCAATATGTGGGAAACAACACTAAAACTTAAACCAGATGCTGAAAATGCTGTCATTCGGCTTGTGTGCACAAACACACCCTGCGCTTCATGTTTTCAAACGCGTTTGACAAATGTTGGGGGGTTATGTCACAGTATACACATCAATCAGTATGGACAGCTTGGGATTTTCGTTGCTACGGTTTTTGAGCGCGCATGTCTGAAAACTGGCGGACCTTCCACAAAAGGTCGTGTTTGGTGCACCGGTGAATTCATCAATTACTTTTAAATGGGCGTTTTTTAGTTCATCATTTTGTGTTATGGATGCGGAGTGACGAAAAAGATTGAACAGAAAATAATCTTTGTTAGATTATAATATAAAAGGTGATAAATATCTTTTCTAATCAAGTGACCTATTTAAATAAAATCATGTGTCTTTGATTAGTTCATTATTTCAAATGCCATTTGAATTACATATCTATATTGCATTCCTGTCGTTTTGTATAGGAATGTAATATAAATAAATAAAAATAATTCAAATGGCATTTGAAATAATGAACTAAACAACGATATATAACAACGATATATTTTTTTTCCATAGGTCACTTGATTAGAAAAGATATTGATCACGCGTTATTTATATTGTGTGACAATCTAATAACAATAAAATGAAGGCCCTCCAATAGCGGCTATTTTGGATGTGAAAACGGTAGTATGAATATTAAAGGCGCCAACACGAGCTATCTCTACTGATTGATGAGTATACTGTGTTTATTATTGGAGAGCTGCCAGTGCTACAAACCTTTAAGACAAGAAAAAACATTGAGATCATAGCCTACTTTAATTAGGAATTTAATTGAATGCACGGTACTATTCATTACTGCCATGTATTTCTGGTTGTACACATATTAGGCGCAGATTAAAAAATGCAAAGAGGGTCAGACTAACCTTAAACATCTTTGAAAACCTAGTACATGTTTACTCTAATGTATGTGTATACTGTACAATGCGTTAATAAAAAGTGAGCAAATAAAAATCAGTCTATGAAAAGTAAAATCTAAGTTGTAGCTTAAATGAAATTAACTTATGTCAAAATTGAAATGTCAAGATACATTTGACGATAGTAGAAAAAATCTTCCAGTTGAATACATAAGGCTTTGTTAAAACTCTTTAACATGATAACGACTAATTTCAAATGCCGTTGGATTGCTTGCTGACCCATGACTATAGTGTTCAAGAGCGTTTAAACAACTAAACAGATTTGACAGGGGTCAGGAAGAAAATGTCAGAATAAAAGTTTCGAATCAAGCTAAGATTCTGATTTTGTTTTTCATAACCTCCCCTTATCTAAAAAATATATTAACGCATAGTACGTATTACACTAAGGCGATGCAACCAAACACTCATTTAGTTAATTCAATCACTTTTGACGTTTCTGTTCGAATTTAACCTTAATTTGAAATTAAAATATCCAATGCAAGAAAAACTCTTTTTATTGTTAAACAGTTAAAGCAGGTGCCTAGAACTGCTTGCATCAAGATACTTTTGAATTTTACGAATAACTGCGTGACCAACGTTAAACAATATTTCTGGCGTGTTATTTATGTTACAATTATTGATAGATATTTCGTATTAATAAAGCGTGATCAATATCTTTTCTAATCAAGTGACCTATGGAAAAAAATCATGTCTTTGTTTGGTTCATTATTTCAAATGCCATTTGAATTATTTTTATTGCATTCCTATCGTTTTCTATAGGAAAGCAATATAAATATGTAATTTAAGTGGCATTTGAAACAATGAACTAATCAAAGACACATGATTTTATTTCCATAGGTTACTCGATTAGAAAAGATATTGATCACCTGTTATAACAATGCATTTAAATTCCAACGCCTACTCTAATTTTACCGTTTTCGAAATCTTAATGGTGATCTTCTAATTTGTAAAAGCCTGTATATCACAAAACATTTTTTGGGCTATTTAATACTCAATAGACGGAAACTTTCTGTCAAAGTAATTTCGTTCTGTAACTAAATTATTTAGTGACTTATTCGGTATACCTATTTGTTTTATTTATTATGTTTTCAAAGTACTTTTTAAATTAGTTTTCACGAACAACAAGATTCTCAATGTATGTGTAATGGTAGCTCAATTTCATCTACATCTTATTTTGATTTTCTTCTCATTTTAAATGAAAAATGACGAATAATTGGAAACAACTGAGAGATTGGATATTAACGTTGGAAGGCTAAGAAAAGCTTCAGGTTAAATTAAATTACGTTTTTAAAAAATAAGATAAAGCGTCAAAGTATACATACAAGATTTGGTAAACCTGTTACAGGATCAAGGCAACACGAATCGCAATCAAATAATCCTCCCGACTTCTTTTTAATGCCCGTCGACTTCTTCGCACCATCGCTTCGACATATCTCCTGGGCATAACGTGGATCGTATTCCAATCTTCTTATTTCCGCTTTGGGCGTATCTGAAATTAATTCCGGTTTTTGGAATTTTGGCCAGAGTCTGCTTAACTCCTCCATATCTGTTTTAAACCCCAATAAAATCCATATACAAGCATGTCACCCACTTAACATCATTTTGAAAGATACCCGAACGTCAAAATTTTGTTTTCAATGCAGACAAGAGATGAAAATAATAAAATATTTATATAAATATTTAAGGCATTTTCACTTCAAAGTAGGCTACATTTTCTTCTTTTCGGTTTTGATAAAGATTGAGAACTGAAACGAAATTTCACATCGACGGTATTTATTGTATTATCAATATGAATGAGCGCCTTTCGTGGTCTGCAGTGATATGAATAAAAAAAATAACAACAGGAAACAGCCTGGACATAGGTATTCAATATCTGGGAAGAGTCAAGCTAGCTGTGCACGGAGAGCAATAATAACATATGCCCAAATAAATTTCTGATAAAGGTAGGTCATGGAAGATAAATTATTACATTATTTACATTAAAATATTGTCCAGTTCTTAAGTAGTTAAGTAAAATTTAAGTTTAATTGGCCATATCTTACAGCTTAATATGTCACTAACTTCAAAAACTGCTTGGTGTTGTAGATTTTTACACTCCATGACCTACCTTTATCAGAAATTTATTTGGACATATGTATATAATATACACTGTGGAACGAAAGTATGGAAACCTCTAAATATTTTCACAACGGTTAGGACTATCGAAACGAAATTTGGAACAGATAATTTAGATGATAGCGCGGATATCAAGATGGTGTCGGTGGTGTTGTCAATATTTCAGATTTCTCGCAGTGCTGCCAACTTTGTAATTTTAAATGAAACACCTAGTATTTTTTTATTTGTTTAAGTTGCTTAAATCATTATTAACATAATAACATGTAACATGTGTAACATATCCTATACCTAATGTTCACTGTTTTCGAAATATTTCAACATTTGTAAGTTCGTAACATTAGAACGCGCACGTTTTTGTAAAAAGCAAAGTTGGGGTTTGCTAAGAATTATGTAAATGTCAATTTTAAGTTAGTATGAAAGTTCTAACTTATAACAAACGTGCGCGTTGTAATTTTATGTACTTACAAATGTTGAAATATTTCTAAAATAGTGAACATTAGGTATAGGATATGTTACATGTTATTATGTTAATAATGATTTAAGCAATTTAAATAAATAAAAAAATGCTAGGTGTTTCATTTAAAATTACAAAGTTGGCAGCACTGGTGAGAAATCTGAAACATTGACGACACCGCCGACACCATCTTGACATCCGCTCTATCATCTAAATTAACTGTTCCAAATTTCGTTTCGATAGTCCTAACCGTTGTTAAAATATTTAGAGGTTTCCATACTTTCGTTCCACAGTGTATATCATATTACATATATTACGAAAATATCGCTTAACATTGAATTGGTAGAAGCGCTGCGGACGGAACCTATAATATGTATTTATAGGCGAGCGATATACAGGGATATTCACATAAACCTTTCGTTAAAAGTTTTCAAGGTTGCAGTTCACGTAGATATTTGAAATTTAAGGAGCAAGGGTTTTCCGTAGAGATCTCTTTAAATAAAATAAAATTGTCTTTGTATCACTTCCAGTTGTACCGGAAGTCGCTATCAACTCGCTTATTTTAAATGGAATGCTATATTTTTTATCACGTTTTTGAATTCTACATGTAAAAGTATGTTAAATTGTGATACATTTCCCTATCTCTAAAATGCATCATTTTTGAGATATTTTGAATTTTCTTAGAAATTTGGATTCTGCAATCTGATTTTCAAAAAATGATAACACAGCTGTTATTGAAGCAATTTTATTTGTAATAGCTAATATTGTAGTTGAAGCTTTAAGGTTCTTAAAAATTCCATCAGCATAATCTATTAAGCTACAGGGTGTCTAAAACGCACCGCTCCACTCGAAGATATTCAAACACAGAAAAATACTTTTTTTCAAACGGAATGACCGATATTTTAATACACCATTGTATGTGGAATCATATGCTGCGTCGAACTGTACTAGCATTCCCTATACCTAACTTTAACAGTTTTTGAGTTATGAAACATTTTCGATTTAATTCATAGAAAATTACAATTTTAATAGGTCAAATATTTTTAATTTTATTAAGATAGCATGGAAATTATAACAACGATTACTGTTACTACAAATTTTGTAGTCAACCAAAGAAAATAGAATTTGGCAAGTGTAAATTCACAAATTTTAATACTTCTTTAATCATCCTTCTCTTAGGACGCTTGTGATCTTATAAAACGAAAAAGCATGAATTTCATTACTTTAAATTGAAGAATAAAATAGCTGCTAGTTTGCAATTCTCTGGATTAGCGTGAAAGTATTTTAAAACCATTGTCTAATTATCTTCGTTATATGTTACTGATCTTCGTACATTTTATTTTTCCAAATTGTATAAAGTTAGGTTCAAACTTTCCAAACTGTGTTTTATTCATAGGAGACAAGAGGGGTACATTTGATTGAACACACATTCTCTGCTCTGAACAATTTTAGATCATTCTTCGTGAATTTAAAAAAATAGATTTAAAATATCAGCGTTTGAATAATTTTGATTTTGATTTTCAACTTCTTTTTGCTTTTGCTTAAAATTTGTAGTAACAGGAAACGTTAAATGCAATTGTTTGTTGTTTTCATAACTATATCAACAAAATTAGAAACATTTAACCTAATAAATGTAAATTTTTATGTATTAAATAAAAAATATCTTATAACTGAAAAACTGTTAAAGTTAGGTATAGGGAATGCTAGAATAGTTCGACACAGCATTTAATTCCACATACGATGGTGTATTAAAATATTGGTCGTTCCATTTGAAAAAAAGTATTTTTCTGTGTTTGAATATCTTCGAGGGGAGCGGTGCGTTTTAGACACCCTGTAGCTTAATAGATTATGCCTATGGAATTTCTAAGAACCTTAAAGCTTCAACTACAATATCAGCTATTACAAATAAAATTGCTTCAATCATAGCTGTGTTATAATTTTTTGAAAATCAGATTGCAGAATCCAAATTTTTAAGAAATTTCAAAATATCTCAAAAATGATGCATTTTAGAGATAGGGAAATGTATTGCAACTTAACATATTTTTACATGTAGAATTCAAATATAGCATTCCATTTAAAATAAGCGAGTTGATAGCGACTTCCGGTACAACCGGAAGTGGTACAAAGACAATTTTATTTTATTTAAAGAGATCTCTACGGAAAACCCTTGCTCCTTAAATTTCAAATATCTACGTGAACTGCAACCTTGAAAACTTTTAACGAACGGTTTATGTGAATATCCCTATATTTGTACATCGAACGGCTTTGCTTTCTGAGCGATATTTCAAAACATATCTTACCCCCTCTTCTCTCTCATAACCAACACATTCGTATTTCGCGTGTCTGTATGCAGAAATAATTGCATTTTACATGTGTGTGGGTAAATATATAGTATATTATCGCTTGTCGTCCGCAGCCGCCTGAAGATAATATACAGGCTGAGTCCAAAAAAACGCCTACGCGAATAGCGTTGCCTGTTTTAAGGTAAATAATGTAGTATCTATAAGTACTTTCTCATACGATAACTACTGTTAACATTTTTGTTTTGTTTTTGCTGACAATAAAAAAAATGTTGACAGTTATCGTCATTTGTTTGCCTATGAGAAACTAATTATAGATACTCACTATTTAATGTAAAACAGGTATCATTTATTGATCACCAACTGTTTATTACGTCATTTTATGTTGATAATTAATTTATTTGTTTTAATTTTTTTCTATTGTTTTGAAAAATAAGTGTTTCTTGCAGCACATCACTGAACGCAGAAAAAAAGTTCTTTCGAAATTAATTACATTAATTATACCATTGCATTTAAAAAACAAAAGTTGACAGCTGTCATGCAGCTGTCTTAAATGTATTAACGACGCAAGATATGGTATTTTGTAGAGCTTTTTCTGCCATTTCATTTGGTTTTTTGACCGCTCAAATATGACAATAAACACCGACCCTATTCGCGTAGGCGTTTTTTTGGACTCAGCCTGTATATTACATCTCATAAAAAACATTGCTAATATACATATATTATATTATCGCTCTCCGTCCGCAGCTAGCTTCAGAATATCTCCACTGATCCAGAATTAATTATTGAATTAAAGTAGTTGTAAAAGTAAAGAAATCTGCAACGCATAGGATTTTTATGGGTTTTCAACCTCACATTAATGTACGCTGAAGTTAGACCATACGCCTTGTCATACTTTCGTGTATATTTTATAACAACATTTGAGGTAGTATTCGCCAGATGTTCAAAGTTTATCGGTAAAATTAATATTTTACCAAAGGTAGGTAGATACAGTCGCAATCATAATTCATGACGCTTACAGAACATGTACCCATCTCCTGTTACAGTTCATTTTTCATTTGTGTTCTAAACACACCCTGTATATGCATACTTCGACGTTCCGGATTGTTTCTTGGAACGCGCCGTTTTACGCCTTGCGTTCGGTGTAGGAATGTACCGTATTTCGCCGGCGTAATTTTCTCAAAATTTCGTTCTAACATAACAGAACCCTCAATTAAATAAACAAATTCATTTTATAAAATTAACCCATCCTTGCTTCGGGCCGAAATTGCGTGTACGTGGAGAGTTTTGTCAGGATCTAAAGGAGTTCTACTTCACGGCGCGTAGTATCCGCGACCCCTGCCCTTTTCGACAATTGGTCCACCCTGTTGCCGTGCAAACCAGCCAGTGAAAAACGTGAATGTGTCTCTCTCGATGAGATCCTTTACTTTTCTGTCGAACGAGAATTATTCCGCCACTTCATAACTCATTTAACCACCTCGTGGATCACACGTTTTTCCGTTAGATATTTGTGTGTGTGCCCAGTGCATCGAAGGGATGTACGTGCATGTATACGGCTAATTGCCGACTTTGACTGATCCATTTGAGGTACAAGAAAGCCGCGTGCTACGTGGTTTATCTCAGCTCGGTCGAAAATACTGGGTGAGTTCTCTATACGAAGTTATTCTCGATCTGGCCCTTACGTTCGTTTTTCTCTCCTTGTTTATAGGCTTTTTATCTGGAGTTAGTTTTGGTTGGGAATTATTTTCATTGGGAGTTACTTTAATAAGAGCTATTCCGATAGAGGCTCTTTCGTAGGAGCTACTTTAGCGTGAATCATTTAATGCGAAGCCACGGAATCTGGACCTGATCTGGTTATGCGACTGCCCTGAAATTGCGTCGTTGGAAAGTCCCCGCCCCCCGTGACGAGAAGGCCGGGTATTCACCCAACTACGCTGCTGTTTCCCGCGAAAATGTTGACGAACGACTTGGGATATCGGTGAAAAACAGGTCGGATTATTTTTTTTGCAATTTATTTATGTGCATTAATCACGCGTATATTTTCTTTTTTTTGTTTCGGTGTGCTCCTTTTGAAATTGCCGCAGTTGAATATGTAACTTTGTTGCGTACACTTCTCCGTTAATCAATGTTATTTTCTTTTTGTGATTAGAAAATACGTAGACGAACGTCGTCGTTCGTAATAAGTTAAGAACCTGTTCTTTGCTTGGTTTGGATAATTTTAAATTAGAATAATACGAAACCCGGATCCAGCAAAAAGTAGTTGTACTATGTAAAGCGATTTCATGTCGTGAATCGACTAGTTCTTTCTTTTTTTTTTGTGTTCAGTAATTATTTAATAAATCTAAAGTGTGTTGGACGTAACGTGTTTTCTTAATTTGCGTTTTGTTGTTTAAGAGTATTACGTCCAGAACTCTTGTTTTGTTAGAATAGTTTGCGCATAATAATGGAGTATAAATTATTACCGGACCGTCTTAATTCTGAGGAATTAAATTATGAATTATTGGTAAGAGGTATTCAAATTGACGGAACAGTTGCGCAAGAACGTGCAAATTTAAGACGGCAAATGCGATTAAAAAAAGATTTACGCCTGCCTGTACCGAAATATGACGTGACTTTTGACGATGACGTGTCAGCCCTTCAGGAAAAAATTAGCGAGATTCGCTGTTTAATAGAGTCGTTTCCCGGCTCGACAGCTGTTTACATTCATGACAAAATTACCGCTAAGTTGGCTCACGCCATTGGACGTGCTCAGCGTAGCCAACCGACAAATAGCGACGAGACGCGACAACGTGCCGCCATCTTACGGACGCTAGACGAACTTGCGTTCGATTTCGAACGAGCGTCTAGCTGCAGATTCCCCTACAGCCAATCAGAACAAGGATAGCTCAAATTACCAATCACATTCTAATACACTGTGGCCAATTAGAGTAGGACAAAGTAATTCAAATTTTCGAATTCAAACTTACGATTACAGTTCCAATAGTGGTGTGGTTCACATTAAAAGACACTAATTAAGCTGGTGAAACAAAATAAGGTTTAAAACTTAGAGAATCTTTAAAAATAATTTGGTAACTGGTACTGGTAGCCGTAATCAGGCCGTCATGGTGCTCATAACCTCGCTTTTACTTTGGAAGTTGATAATTTGACACGTAAGTCAGTCCGCAATATTTTAAAGTTTAAACTCATTCTGTAACATGATATAACGTATAAATTTTTAGTGTACACAAGATCAGCTGTTATGTCATGAATATGGATTTTGCACCGACACAGCAAATCGTGTTAGATATTTTACAGCATGCTACCAGTTAGAACTCGGAGATCCTTAAATCAGCAGAAACTCAACCTGGCTTTTATACCATACTCTATGTTTCTTTTGTATTAATATTATTATTTTTACTTACAGCAATTAAAAATATTATATCCAATCCCAGTAAACAAAATAACATCACCCTGCTGTAAGCAAATGGTGAAAATAACGGCATTTTCACGTTAAATGTCCGTCTTCTGTGACTAACATATTAGCAAAATTAATTATATAATGTATATATTATGTTATTATTATTATTACTATTATTATTATTTCTACCTCATTGTGCATGAGGCTTTCTGGAGTGTTTTTAAATTTTATTCCTACAGAACCTATTACGTAGATATCACAGCGATATCATATTCACGTCACAAAGAAACGTTACAAGTGTGAATGCTTTTCGACTTTCTGTGATGTCACATGGATGTCTCATGTTTATTGGGATGCCAATCGTAATATTCATTTGAACATCGGGTCAGGGTGGATACTGTGTTATATTTCAAGAATGGCATCAATAGCACTGGCATTAAAATACAATACGTATGATAAGTAAGAAAATTGCATGACACTTTGAACTCTAATAAGACGTGTTTTATTTCAGTGCAACATCTGATCAAAAGAAACAGAGTTTAAAGGGGGTCCATTTCTAATTTCAGTGAAACTTTCAACTAAATATATATAAGTAATCTATATAAGTAGCAGTTTTAAATCGCTTGGAATTGATTTTATTATTAAAACTTATTATTTTAAAACTGTAAAGGCTAGTACTTTAGTTACTAGTTAACTTTAATCTTTTGTAATACAAATCCTTTTAACGGACATTGAAAATGCACATTTTTTCTGGAATATAATTCTAATTCTCATTTAACATGCTATGAATCTAATATACTTCTTTTGGGAAAGGTTTTCCTAGACGAATTATGGCATTTCCTTTTTTCTTTGTTGATTGATATCTAAAATGAATTATAAATTATTTTGTAAAAAACGAAGCAATTTAAAATGTTTGTATGTACAGGTTTTTTTTGCACCCCACATGTAGGTTTACTTTAGGAGCTTGAAATCTCTAAAAAATAATACATATAAATCCATACAACTTTTGTATTTACAGTTTTTCTCTAGGTGTTAAAGTATCTAGGTAGGGTGCAAATATTTAAAAAAAAAAACACCTATACAGTGCTTGACATTAAAAACTAACCAAAAAACCACAATCTTGTTCGAAAATAATGAATCTTATTGATAAAGAGTAAATATGATCATATTATCAAGGCAGAATTTATTAGAATTTTTCAGCAGAAGTGAGGCTCTGAGTGCTAGTTAGGCTTTGGGTTGGCAGAACGTTTTATTTTTAATGCCGAGCACTCTACCTACGGTGCCAGCATATAAATTTGCTGGTAAATGATTAAGTCCTGAGTATGCATTATAAATACATAGAAGTTTGAAAGAATAATCTAATGATCAGACGATGAAAGCTGATGTTCAGTGTTTGTAAATTGAATTTTCCAGTAAATTTATATGGAACATATTTATATTTATAATTTATATAAATTACCTAGGTTGAAAATCAATTTTCTTATTTATTTATTATTGATTATTATTTTTTGATTTGCCTTGCATGAATGCTGGACCCTGTTAACCATTTTATTCATTAATTTTAAGTAATTGCTTATCTTAGATAATAAGACTTAATTTTTACTATTTTTACAATATTCTGAAACCTCAGTAATGTTATTATTAATTTCTGTGTGTACTGTTTGTAAATTATTTCTTTTTAAAATTTTTAAAGGCATTTGAATTTCCTCTTTGTCTTAATTATTGAGAACTTCGTTACTTGTGGATACCTATATCTTTTTTGTTAATAATAATAAATAATACCTACTTTATGTATGTGTTTACATACAATAGCATGTATTAAATAATCTGTGTATGTACAAGAATATACGTGCACGCAACATTCACATATAACACATTTCAATTTACATTCATGGCTGCTACTCAAATTAATTTTTTTCACAGTATAATTACTTTCATCAGAATTAATAGTCCAATTAGTAACTTCTTGTACAACACTGTCTTGCTCTGCAGCATCATCAGTTGTGATATACATACTGTCGCAGGTAGTAGCAGTTTTCAATCCGGTACATAGGATGTTAGCATGATTATCTTCGATAATGCCATATTTGATTAAAATTATATTAAACACATTGCTATGGAAACGACTGCAAACTGAATTAGAAGTTTCACTTACATTAGTAAAAAAACGTTAAAATCACTGCTAAGACTTGTCATTTTTTCTGTCGCCAATGGTACATCAATACTGTCAAAATGTAACGTCTTGTTTAACATTAAGATCGACATCTAAATGGCGTTCTAAATTTTCATTTTCTAATTTTTCAAATTTTGTAAATGTAAAATCACATTAGTTTCTAAACTTTTTATTTTGCTGACAACATTTTCCACAATGTTATTTTTGTTGAAATATTTAAAATTAGTTATATTTGACTTATATATTGAGCCACAAACATGACAAATAAAAGTATTTTCATTCATTGCTGTATTTCTTTCTCCAGCTTTAAGCTAAAACGTTCTTTTGGTTCACCAGTTCCATAGTACCGTTTAATATGAATCACACCACTATTATTGAAACTGCATTCCTAAGTTTGAATTCAAAAATTTGAATTACTTTGCCTTATTCTAATTGGCTAGAGCGTGGTATACGCTTCTGATTGGTAATTTGACCTATCCTTGTTCTGATTGGCTGTAGGTGGATCTGCAGCCAGACGCTCGTCGATTTCGAGCAAACTGCGCTAAATTTTTCACCTAAAGAACCGGAAGTCACTGGGGTAACAACATCCCCTTTACTTGATTTGACTGCGATTGCCGAACACTTTCAAAACAATCCTTTGTCAGTATCTTGCGTAGTTCCCGATTCGATTTCGCCGCCTAGCGCGACATCTTCACCTGTGGCAAGTCCGTCATCGCCGAAAGCAAACTCATCGCGACTTAAAGTCACGCCTCCTGTAGTTAAGGCTGCTACACACTCCGCGGCCGTGAACGAGATTAAGTCCGTGCCCGTTTCTAAGTGGGGTTTGACTTATAATGGAAATAATAAAGTCCTGTCACTTAATGCTTTTCTCGAACGTGTTGACGAACTTTGTGTTTCGAGGAACGTGTCCGAAATCACGTTATTCGCTTCCGCATCCGATTTATTTCGAGATAAGGCGTTAATTTGGTTTAGGGCTAATAGGAAATTTTGCGATAATTGGACTGACCTCGTTAAACGTCTTCGCGAGGAATTTCAACCATATAATTACGATGACAAATTGTTCGATAAAATTAAGAAACGCACTCAAGGCCCTGACGAATCAATGGGAATTTACACTTCGGTTATGATCAATTTATTTAATCGTTTGAGTGTCCCGGTTACCGAAAGCGTTCAGGTCAAAATTCTTTTGAACAATATTGCCCCTTTCTATCAACGACAATTAGGATTGGTCGAGGTTACCTCGGTAGCACACTTGTTAAGGTTAAGTCGACAGTTGGAAGCTCGTAAATCAGCTGTTGAAGCATACGTTCCGGTTCCACGTAAAAATATGGTCTCAGAACCTGATTTGGCGTACGTACAAGCCGGTGCACCTGTTGTATCTGAATGTAAGGTGCATCCTCCCAAACCTAATAAGACTTTTAAATGTTGGAATTGTCAGAAAATCGGTCATTTGTCTCGAGATTGTTCCGAGCCCTTAAGAAGGCATTGTTATCAGTGCGGTCGTCCCAACGTCACTACCAAGACGTGCCCGGCGTGTTAAAAAAAACTCCAGAACAACGCGCTAGATGATCGGTTAGTACGTTGCTTCAGTATTTCAAAGCCGATCGATCCTTTGGCAGTCCAACCTGTTCTTGACTATGTCTTGGCTCATGCTAAAAATGATGAGCGCCCTTATTTAACCGTGTCAATTTTGGGCATCCCGTTTCTTGGCCTCTTAGACTCTGGTGCATCTCGCACAATCGTTGGCAGTTCGGGATGGGAAGTTCTTCAAACTTTAAACTTACCTTTCACCAAACATGTAACGTCGTGTACCGTAGCGAATGGACAACCCTGTTCTAGTCCTGGTAATGTGGCCACCCCTATACGACTGCGAGATCGCGTAAAAGTCATCGATGTTTTAGTTGTCCCCACAGATCATAACTATAAAAGATGAGTCAGTCAACGTTAAACAGCGAAGGCATAATAAAAGGCGCTATAATATTGGTGCTCGGACGCAAAACTAAAACAAAAGGCGCGGATTATGAAATCCTTTCTCTGTGATTCTATTTTGACGTGTGTTAGATAGCAAGGGCTTCAGGTTTGCACCGCGTCACAAAGGTTTGTTCTTCCTTGTTCGTGACGCGGAGCAAACCGGCAGCCCTTACTACCATGAACTATGGTCGCGGAAGCCTTCAAATTAAATTCTATTGTTTTTATTTTGCGTTATTTGTTGCTTGTATGTCCGATGAAAATTATATCATACGTTTTAGAAAATGCTTATGAAATACAACAAGATGTAAATTCGAGGGAGAGAAATCATAAACACAACACGAAAAGTAATAATGTATTCAAAAGAAAAACACAAAATAAAGTTGTAACATTCATTATATTGTTATTATTGAAAATGACAGTTGTGAACAAGCAATATCATTTAATCTGGAATTTGTAATCTTCCCCTTGCGTTAGGAAATGAATAATATTTATCTATTGCTATAAATACCTACAGTAGGTCCAGATTTTAATTAAAAGTAGTAAAGGAGACTGTGGTTTAAGGAATAATTGAAATTTATCTCCGCCCACAATAATTTTATATCCGTAGATACGTATTTCGGCAGCTAAGCTGCCATCTTCAGTACAATTTAATATTTTAATTAATATAAATTTCAATTATACCTACCAGATTTTAATGACAAATAATAATGACCGATGCTCGAGCATTTTTAATAATTCTTTAATGCTTAAGCATTTTTACGGTCACTTTTGAGACACTTATGGACAACGTTGGGGGACAACGTTGGGGGACGCCGTCTCGCACATTTGCATCAACAAAATGCATACTTCTTTGTCGGCTCACAGCATACATTTTCTTTTTCATTAGAGAAAGCTGATAATACAGAGTCCGTTTACGTGGTGTTAATTGTTTCTGACGAACCACTCCCAGCTGCTTTAATACGCCTTTGGAATGTTGCCCTGAATATACAGATATATAAATATCAAGTGTCGAATAATTATTGTAGTCCTGCGTGGCTGTGGTACCAAATATGAATGTACATTCTTACGGCACAAACAACAAACAAATTCTTGTTTACGTATTTAATGTTTTATTGCAATTGGAAACAACAATTACTTAAAAATGTTTGATTCCACAGCCACTCAGGACTACAATAATTGTTGGACACGTTACATAATATGTAACGGCTCCAAAGTAGTACCTCATAAGCATTGAATAATGATCATCATTTTACAGGGTCTGAAGTTTTTTTATTTGAATGTAGTAATGTAGCGAACGAAAATAATGTGTGTAAAAATTTGCCAACAAGTGGAGAATCAAAAAATTGTACAGAGACTTCTAAAGACTTGATTTTGCTAAAAATTAATTTACGAGCCGTCGATATCCTTTACGTTATAATATCTAACCACACTTGGAAATGTGCCTTCCCGGAGACAGGATGTGGAAATCGATATCGAGGTGATGTTTTATCTGTACACCCTGGTACGCAACATTTCTTGTAACCCATAATGAGGAGCTTAGATTACTGAAATTATAATTACTATAGTATTCATACTTCTACTTTAAATAAAAATTTTAGCACTCACCTCAGCTCTTTCTACAAATTTTCACGGTAATTGTCTCTTCTAACACCTTTAAACAAAAATCCACTACTATACACAAACTATATCTACAATAATATACAAACTAAATAATAATATCTACACCACTAAAGATTTACTAATAATATTCATAAGTAAATTTAGTAAAATCACAAGGAATTATCTATGCAAGGAACACTGATGAACACGTGCAACCACCACATGCAACACTGCAAACAAAGAATGCAAAGAATGAATCATCCGTTCGTTGCGCGCTCCACATCCTTACCTCGATCATTGCGTCTTACGTCTTACTGATCGGCTGCAGTTGAATTCAAAAACGATTCAAATTAATTTTTCGCGGGTTGCTAATAGCGCTTAGGTGCTCGGACGCTAAACTAAAATGAGGATTTTTATTACTCCATTTAAGATACCACCCGTGGTTGTCCCTGAGTTACCTCATTCACTAATCTTAGGAGCAGATTTTTGGAAGTTGATGGGCATCGTCCCTGACTTGCGCTCCGGTGATTGGGCATTCAGTAAAGAATCGACTGACTTGGTTGAACATCTCACTTCTTGGCAACATTTAACTGATTCGCAGCAAGCTCAGCTGGAAAATCTAACTAATCAGCTGTTCGTAAACTCTCCACATGGTGAACTGGGTTGTACTAAACTCGTCGAACACACTATTCACACAGATAGCGCCCCGATAAAACAACGCTATTACCCCATCTCGCCAGCAAGGCAAGCTGTTGTCAATAAAGAACTAGACGACATGTTGAAGCGTGGCATCGTGGATAAATCCAAAAGTGCTTGGTCATCTCCCATACTTCTCGTGCCAAAAAAGATGGAAGTTTTCGCTTTTGTGTGGATTATCGTAAGTTAAACCAGGTCACGACTAAAGACGCGTACCCACTACCTTATGTCTCGAACACCCTTGACAAATTGAAAGATGCTAAATACCTGTCATCTTTGGACATTAAGTCAGCTTATTGGCAGATCCCAGTCGCCGAAGAATCCCGCCAATATACAGCATTCACTGTACCTAATCGTGGATTGTATCAATTCCGACGAATGCCTTTTGGCCTGCACAACTCTCCAGCGACTTGGCAACGTTTTATCGATCGTGTAATTGGTGCTGACCTTGACCCTCACGTGTTCGTCTATCTGGATGACATCATTATTGTCACACAAACCTTCGACAAACATCTCGAAGTATTATCTGAAGTCCATAAACGCCTAACTGAGGCTGGTTTGACCTTGAATCAGGACAAGTGCAGTTTCTGCCTTAGCAAATTGAAGTACTTAGGTTACGTGGTGGATCGCCACGGTCTTCATGTAGATCCCGAAAAGGTTCAGTCGATTTTGAAAATGCCTAAGCCCACAACGGTTAAGGAAGTACGTAGATTAATTGGAACCGCTTCGTGGTGTCGTAGGTTCATCCCTGGGTTTTTCACAATTATCGCCCCTTTGACCAAATTGCTTAAGAAAAATTCTAAGCATCGGTGGGACGAAACTTGCGATGAAGCGTGGGAAAAGATTCGTGAGCATTTGGTTTCTGCTCCAGTCCTTTCGTGTCCGGACTTCACCAAAGAATTCACGATTCAAACCGATGCTTCTGATTATGGTGTTGGAGCTGTCCTTACTCAACAACTTGATGATGGCGAGAAAGTCATATGCTATCTAAGCCGCTCATTATCTCGAACTGAGCGCAATTACTCGACGACTGAGAAAGAACTCCTTGACAAATGACGATCGAAAACCCAAAAAGTGAGTATCAACTTTGTTATTTTAAATGGAACACTCAGTATATTTTCTCAAATTATGAAAGATATTTTGTTGCTAATTCCAAAACTATATAGTTTGTCTATATTTGGTTTCATAGTTTCTGCAATATTTAAGTTTGAAATTATTATTGTTATTTTGATAAATTTATATTATATAGTACGTTTACTTGTTTTAGTTGTTAGTGTTTTGTCTTATAAAATGTCCCAGATGAACAGTCTTTTAATTATAAGTAACACTTGTTACATAATAACATTTTTATTAATCAAAGTAAATTAATTTTTTTTAATGTCAAACTTAAATATAGCAAAAAGTATGAAACCAAATATAGACAAACTACATATTTTTGGAATTAGCAACAAAATATCTTTCACAGTTTGAGAAAATATACTGAATGTTCCATTTAAAATAATAAAGTTGATACTCATTTGTTAGGTGTCCGATCGTCATTTGTTTCTTTTTTAGCAAATTGTGGCGGTTTAGGTAAATCCCTAAAACTTTTTTATTTATAATTTTTTTGTATATCTAATAACAAAATGTGTAGGTACCGTTCAAAATATAAACAAAATCCCTGTACATAAAAATGAATTTAGATTTTTAACACATAACTTACAATTTTGAGATTAGCTTTCTCAACTTCGAAACTGTACATTTTTTGCAAGATGTAACTGAGAGTTTCTTACTTTTACAAAAACCTGTAGAATTAAGATTAATGTGTCGAGTAGACCTGTAAAATTGTAAAAATGTTTTACATTTGTAATAATTATTTGTGCAACGCCTGTAATGGTACATAGTGCAATATAAGTGCCTGTAATTGTAAACTTGTACAATTGTAACTTGTACTTGTACTTGTACGCAATAGGTACCAATATGTATTACAATTTTATTCTTGTGTGTAAAACTGTAATTTGTGAACTGTAAAATCTCTTCGGAAACACTTGTAAAATAATAAAAATTCTCCTGTAAAATTGTAAAATTCTTTGGAACTTACAAGTTTGTACTTTTTATTTATGCAACGCCTGTAACACAAATTTTTACAAATTGTCTTGGAAATATGGATGTTTGGCCATAAGAAAATTCAGTATTTCTTTTAAGAAAATTATATTGACATTCGATGCAAAATTACAAAAATCAACAACTGTGTTTTATTTATGTTCTAAAAATATTAAACATAAGCTTGCTATTTCTCGTAGCGAAACTGTATTATATAAAACAAAAGACAAAATCCGAATTCCAACACTTCCCCTCGATGCGAGAATATTATACATTCAACAACCATTCTTGATATGTTGCATCCCGGACAGGTTGATACAGTTTTGTAGTTTAGATCTGGGGAGACTATTTGTAAGCATGTCAGCTATATTGTCACTTGAAGAGATGTGTCGAATTTGGAGATGCCTGTTGCTAACAGCTTCACGAATGAAGTGATGACGGATATCTATGTGCTTGCTGCGACAATGATAAACCGGATTCTCGGCAAGTCTCATCGCACCAAAATTGTCGTTTAGCACGACTACTTCCGTCAAATCATTGAACCCTAATTCGCGAAGTATAGAGTTCCAATATATGACTTCCTTGGCTCCTTCAGTCAAGGCCATATATTCGGCTTCGGTCGAGGATAGAGCGACCGTCCTCTGTTTCCGTGAATCCCAGGATATCGGACTTCCATTTAAAACAAATAAATCCTGAGTATGAGTGTCGATCGTCAGGGCAATTTCCCCAGTCAGAATCAACATAAGCTTTGAGTGCATCACAATCTTTCGAATATGTCAATCCGAGATTTATGGTGCCTTTGAGATATCGTAATACCCTTTTTGCAGCATTCCAATGGGTCTTACCATAACAATAATTAAACTGCCCAAGATAGCTCGCCGCGAAGCTTATATCTGGTCGAGTTGCCAATGCCAGATATGTTAAGCAACCCACAAGTTCCCGATATGGCATATCTTCCGGATCGTCCATCTCCTTGGTCAGTTTAGAACCGACATCGACAGGTGTGCTTAGTGGTTTTGCATCATTCATGTTAAATCGCTGCAGAAGGTCGTTGATATAGCCTCGTTGATTCATTGTGATTCGGTCTTCATAATGATCGAATTTAATGCCTAAACAATAATCAACGGGACCTATATCTCTGATGTCGAAATTATCCGACAGTTTCCTCCCAAGTTGCGTGATTGATTTCGAGTTTCGTGAGGCAACTAGGATGTCGTCCACGTACACCGCGATAAGGACGATTCCTTCCCCTCGGCCCTTATAATATAAGCATGGATCGCCTCTGGATGGCGTAGCGCCGCAATTCAACAGGACCTGTTTTAGCTTCGCATACCAAAGGTGCCCGGTTCATTTTTCCCTTGATGCAAACCGAACATTCAAGTCCATCACCCAACTCATCGCGTTTCAGTCTTCTCACGGTACCTTTACGTTCCGCTTCGCGAAGGTCTGACATGTTCAAATGTCCGACACGTCGGTGCCATGAGATCCTCGAAGCACATGTGATCTTTCTGGGAAATTCTAATTCGGATGCGGTAACTCGAGCGCACTCTTCGCGTTCGCGCGCGTAATAAAGTCCGTGAATTCTATCTGCAATTAATTTTACGTTACCATTTGAATCCGATACAAATGCGTTATGCTTATCAAATTTAATTTCGAAACCTTGAGCGGCAATTCTACCTACGGACAAAAGATTTGTGCGTAAATCAGGAACGTGTAAGGTCCGATCCAGTGAAATGTTCTTTACTGTACCGCGTACGTTTGCCGTGAATCCGGCGGTACCTTCAGCAACACTTTGCGTTATTGAACTGTTCGCTAGACTAAGAACACCACGCTTCGAATCATTTATGTCCGAAAAGAACGCGACGTTATTACATAAGTGTGAGGTAGCGCCGCTGTCCAAACACCATTTTTGTGCACGTTCTGTGGATTTTACATGAAAAGTTTCAGCGCATAACGACACATTTTCGGCACCGTTTGCTAACTCATGTTTAGTGTCTTTAGTGCGACATTGCGCGGCTTTATGCCCGAACTTTTTGCACTTATGGCACCGAATCTTCAAACGATTTTTGTTTTTCATGTCCGTCTTCTCATTTTCCGATTTTTCAGTCCTTTTGTTCTGAAAATTTTGACCATGTTTTTTATTTATATACAAGGCACTTGATGACGATGAACGTTCGTTCCTATGAGCGTCATATTCCTCGATGATCTTGGTCCTTAGAGCCTCCGGCGTGGGCAAATCGTCATGGGACTCTATTGCAACTCTAAAGTTCTCATAACTGGATGGTAGACTGTACAATAAGGCTATTGTTAGCACGTCCGGATTAATATCTACCTCCATATCTTTTAGTTTGTCGACAGCGTCAAAGAAACGACCGACGTGTTCGCGTATGTCGCCGTTTTCTTCCAAGCGTTGTAACATCAATTGTTTTAAAAGAGATGCTTTCCTTGCTGGTCCTTTTGATTGATATATTGCTTCTAATCTAAGCCATACCTCTCGTGATGTATTTGTAGTGAAGTTAATTAAATTATATACACCAAAAGATTGGTTTTATTTAACGGAAATATGCACAATATAATAATAAACAAATAATGTTTTATAAACATAATTTTGACAATAACAAGTATTAACTAACTAGATCATTTATATTACAATCTCCCCATCGTAAAACAAGAATAATCCTGAAGCCATTTCGGACGTTGGGGAACACGGTTAGATCGACGAGGACGAAGGTTGGTATCGCGTTCTTGATTTGATAGAAGCAGGTTGGTATCGTCAACGTCACTTTGTGCTTCATCAGAGACAGCTTCATCTTGAGTGTTGCTATCTTCATGAGTCTTAGGAGTTGTAAGGTCTTGAAGTTGTAAATTAATTTCATTTTCTCCAAATTGAGCTGATTTAGATATTTACGGAGCTGGAGTTACAGGAGTTGGAGCTACATCATCCGCAAGAATTGGAATTATGTTATCCTCACTTTCGCCGAGAGGTGCTAAATATCGGTTGGATATACTAGTTTCTCGGCCATCAGGTAAGCGGATAAATGAATAATTTGGATTAGCTTGTAAGAGTTCTACTTTTTCCACCAAAGGTTCAAATTTACTTCTGCGAACTGGTCTTTTCATGAGAACTACACCAGGTGAAGATAACCACGTCGGCGTAGATTGTCCACTTGTTGACCTACGATTATGGTAAAACATGCGTTCGTGCGGAGTAACATTAGTAGCAGTACAAAGTAAAGATCTAATTGAATGTAGTGCTTCTTGGAGAACAGATTCCCACTGTGTCTCTCTCAAATTTTTAGAGCGAAGAGTTAATTGTATGGTTCTCCAGAGAGTTCCGTTGAGTTTTTCTACTTGTCCATTTCCTTTAGGATTGTAGGCAGTGCTATGACTTGTAGCGATTCCTTTAGAATAAAAATATGTTTTCAGTTCGGAAGACATAAAGGATGAACCACGATCAGAATGTATATATTCAGGCATTCCAAATATTGAGAAAAGATTATTGAGATGCTTAATGACAGTTTCTGTAGATAAATCTGAGCAAGGAAAAGCGAAGGGAAATCTTGAGTATTCGTCAATTATTGTGAACATATATCGATTATGAGAACAAGTGGGTAAAGGGCCTTTGAAATCCATAGCTAATCTTTCAAAGGGGTGAGTAGCTTTAATTAAGTTTCCTTGAGTTTTACAAAAACGTGGCTTTACTTCAGAACAGATCAAACAGGAATTTGTCATTCTTTTAATTTCATCGACGGAATAAGGCAGGTTTTTGGAACGAACCCAATGGATCATTCGAGTTATACCAGGATGACATAAACTTCGATGTAAGTTGCAAAGTTTTAAGTCTGATACAGAACTAGCACATATTCTGGATAATGTATCTGCAACTGTGTTTTCTTTCCCAGGACGATATACAGGGTGAGTTTTTTTCGATGTTTAGCATTGGGATCTTGGAAACTAGCAGAGCTAGAGAGACGGTTAAATGGGGAAAGATTTGTAGTTTTAGGAGCCCAGTTTAATGCAGCTTTTGTTTTTTTCTTAAAGTTCATGGCTGGCTAGATATTTTGAAAAAACTGATTTTTTATAAATTCGTTAAATGCATATAGCTCGGTTATTCTTGATTTTAGAGAAAAGTTGCAAGACAAAAGTAGTACAGAATTATGTTCTTAATTAAACAGTCGAACTAACTTTTCCATATAAGCTCTTATTTTTCAGTTATGACATAAACATCAGTTTTTTTAAATGGAAACCATAGTAGGCCATGAGTGAAAAAGAAAGGCCTCTTTTTTACCTTTTCAACGATGTAACATTCGATATGGTTATTTAAAAAAACGACGGAGATACGGCAGTTTTTCTCTTTCAAAATTGTTAATATGGTTGGCCATGGAAACAAAAGTTTATTGACAAATGCAAATTATAAACGATGAGCAAATAAAAATCAGATTAGAGTAGGCGCTGCAAAGAAAATGTATATCTGTGATTAATAAAAAGTACAGTTATCGTAGTAACAGCGAATCACAAGACTCTATTTTGAATTTTAACGTACCCTTAAATTTTAACAGCCTGTTAATAAGTTACAGAATAGCCCCTAATGACGGACGTTCTACTAGGAAAGCAGTAAATTCGATTTTAAAGAGGCGTAATTTATGTATTGCAAATAATGGTGGTCTTTTTGAACATCTTTAGAAATATTTTTAGTTTATTTTTGTTCTCGATAGTTTAGATTTGTTAAAAGGTTGAAGGTATTAGAGTTTTGATTCTGAAACGTATGTAAAAAAGAAATGGCGAACAAAACGTCAAAGTAATAAAAAGTGAGCAAATAAAAATCAGATTAGAGTACGCCGTGCAAAGAAAATGTATGTCTGTGATTAACTGAATTAATTAATGTACTACATTCATGGACTGTCAAATTTATTGACTTTTCATTTAATCACAAACATACATTTTCTTTGCACCGCCTGCTCTAATCTGATTTTTATTTGCTCACAGGTTATAAGTGAGCAAATAAAAATCAGATTAGAGTGGGCTCTGCAATGTTTGTGATTAACCGAATTAACTAATGTAATACATTCATGGACTGTCAAATGTATTGACCTTTTATTTAATCACAGACATACATTTTTTTTGCAGCGCCTACTCTAATCTGATTTTTATTTGCTCACCATTTATAACTTGCATTTGTCAATAAACTTTTGTTTCCATGGCCAACCATATTAACAATTTTGAAAGATCCGTATAAAGATGCCGTATCTCCGTCGTTTTTTTAAATAACCATATCGAATGTTACATCGTTGAAAAGGTAAAAAAGAGGCCTTTCTTTTTCACTCATGGCCTACTATGGTTTCCATTTAAAAAAACTGTTGTTTATGTCATAACTGAAAAATAAGAGCTTATATGGAAAATTTAGTTCGACTGTTTAATTAAGAACATAATTCTGTACAACTTTTCTCTAAAATCAAGAATAACCGAGCTATATGCATTTAACGAATTTATAAAAAATCAGTTTTTTCAAAATATCTAGCCAGCCATGAACTTTAAGAAAAAAACAACAGCTGCATTAAACTGGACTCCTAAAACTACAAATCTTTCCCCATTTAACCGTCTCTCTAGCTCTGCTAGTTTCCGAGATCCCAATGCTAAACATCAGATCTTGAACCACCAAATGTAACTTGAAGAGCAGAGTGTTTTTCTAATATATCATGACCTATGATTACATCTGCACAAAGGTTTTTCATAATTAGTAGCTTTACATCAGAATAAACATGATTATCTAATCTTAACCGACACAGTACAACAGTCTTCAACATTTGAAATATATGTTAAACTTGCCATAGTAATTTTATCAGAACATGACAGTTTTCGAATGTTATATTTATCAACTAGTGCAGCATTTATAAAACTCACGGTACTTCCTGTGCCTCCATTTTGAAGTTATTAATGAAGATGGGGACTTTAGTCTTCTCAAGAGGTGAAGAAGAAGCAGCGATGATATGTGAGAGAACTTCTGTAGCAGCAAAGGTATTCTTCTCACTCTTACAGACCTTCGCAAAATGTCCTTTCTTATTACAATTTTTGCAGGTAACATTCGATGCCGGACACAAGTATCTAGGATGCAATTTATTTGCACAAAAGAAACATCTACGTTTATCATTTCCAGATTTGACTGAAACTGCAACATGATCTGATATATGAGAAGCATTACTTGAAACAATTTCTTCATTAAAATTTTTAGAAACGGCATTAATTAGATTGTCAGAAGTAGTGAAACTTACAGATTGTAGATGAGCCATTTCCAAAGAACGTGCCTGGTTAAAAGCTTCTTCTAATTGTAGACAAGTATTTTCTAAGAGACGTTGTCTGATAGGAACTGATAAAGGACCAGATATGAAAGCATCTCGAATATAATAATTTTTATTCTATTCAGCTGTCACAGCTTTGAAGTTGCAATCTTTGGTAGCAGTCACACCGAACAATTGCAAGCAAGCAAGCGCAAGCGATTAAATTTCAAACGAATGCATTTCTATGTCGCTGGTCCCACTGCCGGCAGCAAGCACCATCGAATGCAGTCGTATCATGTCCAGCCATAGACAAATAAAAGACAGCTCATTCCCATGCTTTGACACTGGCAATGAGTGAACAGTGGCGGTGACGCGGGCGGTACTACCGAACTATTCAAATAGCGCCACTTTTAAAATATGGCTTCCATTCAGAATTTTATTTTATCATTTAATTTAATGTCAAGAAAAATATAATGATAAGAAATTTAATTTGAAAATATGCAAAGAGTAACCACAGCAATAATATTATTACTTTGGTTAATCCTTAATCATTTTCAGATTAAATTTCTTATCAATATATTTTTCACGACATTAAATTAAATGGCATTATGGCAAAAAAACGTTGATTTCCATGTTTTAGGACGGTGATTTTATAAAACACAAAAAAATTATGGATACAAATTTATTATGCATTATGAATATTGAGCAATCAGTATAAAATTAATGTGTTTTGCTATTTTTATATAAAGAAATCAGTAGCATATTCAAATGTATGAAATGATAAGAACAAAAGCAACGGTTTATGAATATTATTGCTTAGTAATAACATTGTAGTACAATATTGAAGGAACTAACTAATGCAGAAGGAATTAACAATATTGTTAGGTCCTTATGCATTTACAATAAAAAACAATACAATAGCTAATTTAATAATGCAACATTTTAGAAAACATTATACATATATTATACAGTTTCTTAAATTACAACTGTTCAACTATCAACCAAAATATATACACTATGTACTCAAAAGTGTACAAGGGACAATCACACAATGAATACTTAACCACAGGTCGAAAACTAAATTATTATTATATTAAGAAAAAAAAATATCTGAACAAAAACAGAGATCCGTTTGTATATTGCTACCAACATTGGCCCATATCATAATCGTTTCACTAGCTACTTGAAACACCTCCAAACAAATTTTTAAACTAGACGTATGAATCTGTTTAGAAATTAAATACGTAATGAATACATACGAAAATATAATTGCCCCTTTGACATTTTTGAGTAGTGTACTTACAGTACAAAGTTTACAAATGTAGTATTTTTTGATATTTTGATTTGCTTTGAACCACAAACGATCTTTGCTTATCTTCCGTGAATTTATGCAAAATACAATTACATACGATATTAAAAAATTTGCTTGTAATACTTACTTTATGAACGTCACAATTAATGAAAGAAGTATCTACATGCTCATATAAGACTTCAAGAATATTTTGTTTGATATTATTAATATGGGGATGAGTTTCTAAGCATTTGTGAATTATATCATAAGCAACGGTTACACATCGAATCATGCTATTGTTGCAGTAAAACAACTTAAAATTTGTCGGATCGTTTTCTTTGAAACTAATAAAATTGTGTACCGTTTCAATACTGTCACTTTTAAAGCACGATGAACATTTTTCACAATCTGTCCTTAATTTTTTTATAAAGAATCCACAAACATACGCCATACTTTCGGCATCAAAAGAATTATGATCAATACTAATGTTAACCATATTAAGTAATTCAGATGTTACAACGGGTGGTGTATGAATATTACTTGCAGCTCCCAAAAAATCTTTTAAATTAATCAACATTTGACATTCATCATCTTCGCAATTTTTCGCCAACGTTTTACATGATGATAAATTATTGACTATTGCAGTTTTCAAATAACTTAAGAATTGATGCGGAGTCGGATTAATGTTGGCTGCACCATATTGACGCACCGTACTGAAATATGAAATAAATATTATATGGCTATCATTAAATGATATCATTAAATCAGTTACCTAAAGAAATTCTCTAATGGATCTTGTTGTACGCATCTAGTTTTCAATGTACCTTGCTCACTTTGGAAATAGTGAGCATAAAACTCTTTCATGGAGTTCATCGTGAAGATGAGGCCCTTGATACAACGAGGAGCTTTGCATTGGACGCCATTTTTGAAAAACTTCCAATTTTCGAATTTTGGAATAATGGTATTCCAAAACTTAATATGCCCACTTGAGCGACTTATCGCACGTTTCAGAGGTTTTCCTATAAAATCAAAACACAGTTTGTTAATATGAACACAACACTTTAAATTTTCGTAAATTACCTGGGAAATCTCTAATATTACGACTATTCAATGAATCAAAAATAGAGTCCATGAGATGTGCAAATTCTGCAGTATATATTGCCTCTGCTGGCAGATTTGCAGATGCCACCATCGATTCTATCGATGCTGCCACTGTTGAACTGAAAATTTGGGCAGCAAATGAAACTTTCATTTTAACAAAACTTAGATTTAGTTTGAAATGTAACGGTTTAATTTTCCTCATTGCTAAAACAAACAAAATCAAATAATAAGATAACGATAATTAATGCTTTTATGTATCCACCTTGAAAGCGTCTGGTCAAGTCAATTTTGTATGCTTCTTCAATGTGTGCCCACTTGGCTACCTTATTGATATCAAAATGAATATCATATTGAAGTAATGTATTCCGGATGTTCTTGATAATATGGGGAGTATCGTAGAACATGAATATTCTTCTTCCATTAATTACGATATGATGTCCTCCTTCATTTGTACTATTAACTAATTGGCTTACTGCCGCTACATTCGTAGTCCCTAAAAATAAATATGTGTAATGTTTTACATTCTGAACACAACAATTTAAAATTGACTTTTACCTTGGTCACAAACACAACCAACTACATGAATGTTTCTTTCAATTAAACAGGACAAAATGTCAATTAATAATTTCTTCAAAGAAACTGCTTTAATTTGATCTTTTGTGAAATAAAAAGCTATAGGTTGCTTCCACTTTCCAGATAATGATGACAGCATAAAAACTAATGCATGGTTTGCTTCTTGGTTGGATCTTCCTAAATGTCCAAGATCTACATATCCAACAATTTTATCATGTGCCTTATCATAGGTTAATGTCTGTTTTAATGCCATTTCGTCGAATAATAAGACACATTGTTTCAATTCTTCTGAACAGCGAGCCAATCTTTTTTCTAAACTTATGATAATGTGCATATTAATTCCTACTGTTAAGGGAATGTCCTGTAATAATCTTTGTAATGTTGATCTCGATGGTAAGTTTAAAATATTCCTGAGAAACGGGTAGCGTTTTGGTCCACGCTGATACACAGCTAATGCAAAAATTTTGTCATCCCGGTCCCATGAACGTTTATTCTTTTTAAAATTTCTGAACTGATTTCTAATTAAATTTGCCCTAACATTATTAAAATTTTGTTCCAACTTCCGAAACACGTCAGTGTAACTGGCACGAGATAACATTTTTAAAGTGTTGCGTGATTTCTGTAATTGTGATTTTAATTTGCATATCCTTCCCTTTTGCACCGTATATTCTTTGTACAAGACCTTCTTGCGAGGTGATCAAATATTGAACCTTTTCTCACCTATCTTCCTCAAAATAGATTTGCGTGCTGTAAATAATAAAAATAAAATTACAATTCTGTGTCAATATTGCTACTAGTCAATAAACAAATTATAATTAAAGCTGGTTCTTGTCCGATGAAAATTGTATCACAAACTCTTTTAAACGGACACTAAATGGCGCATAAACACTTAACGTTTCGCAGTAGTTCGACAGCTTCGTCAGAAGTGAAAAATATATTTTTCGAACTGTCGAACGACTGCGAAACGTTAAGTGTTTATGCGCCATTTAGTGTCCGTTTAAAAGAGTTTGTGATACAATTTTCATCGGACAAGAACCAGCTTTAATAAAATTAATGCTAATTCAACTATGCGAAAAGCGCATTTCGACAAGATCGTGGCCCTATAATTATTTCTGATTATCTATAAGTTATTTTACTAAGAACTAATATACCTCAAAATGATTAATCAAATGAATTGATTACAAATGTACAAATGCGCGCCAACACCACTTCTACTCAGTACGGGGCTTTTATATGCTTTCCAAAGATGAATGAAGCTTCCTACAACTTTTTGTAGATTTTAGTTAATTCCCTTGCCGTTCGTTAAAACGCTTCCATCGCTATGGAAATTGGTTACAGATCACTAAATTTTTACGAATTATTTACGCAAGATAGAGACTCAAAATTTCCTATTATAATAATCTCACTATATACAGGTTGAGTCAAAAAAAAAACGCCTACGCGAATAGCGACGGTGTTTATTGTCGTATTTGGGCGGTCAAAAAATCAAACAAAATGGCAGAAAACACTCAGCTGTCAACTTTTGTTTTTTAAATGCAATGGTATGATTACTGTAATCAATATCGAAAGAACTTTTTTTTCTGCGATCAATGATGTGCTGCAACAAACACTTATTTTTCAAAACAATAGAAAACAATAAAAAGAAATAAATTAATTATTTACATGAAATGTCGTAACCTAAACAGTTGGTGAACAATAAATAGAGAGTTTTAGCAATTTTTACGATATGGATAACGTTTACGCTAAATGCTGTAAAAAGACTAACGCGCTTGCTCATATATTTGTGAGCATGCGCATTAATAGTTTTGTAGCATTTAGCGTACACGTTATCCATATCGTAAAAATTGCTAAAACTCTCTAATGATACATGTTTTACGGTAAATAGTGTAGTATCTATAAGTACTTCCTCATAGGCAAAAAAATGACGATAACTTTCAATTTCTTTTTTGTTGTTTTTTTTTCTATTGTTTTGAAATATAAGTGTTTGTTGCAGCACATCATTGAACGCAGAAAAAAACGTATTAAAGACGCAAGGTATGGTATTTTGTATTTTTTCTGCCATTTCATTTGATTTTTTGACCGCTCAAATACGACAATAAACACCGAGGCTATTCGCGTAGGCGTTTTATTGGACTCAACCTGTATATTTAAATATTTTCAATTCCAAAAGAAGCTTTAGAAATTTCCTCATTCAATAGCAAACCAGTATTTTAGGAAATGTAATTTGTGTGGTTGTAAATTATGAACTTACCTTATACGAAAGATAGCTACTGCTTTGATAAAATCATAATTATTGGCTGCCAATGTCAGGAAACGTAGTTATGTAACAGAATTTTTGGTATTTCGGAGAGACGTCAAAAAAATGTCCGAAATTTTCTGTCCGCAACTGTACATTTTGTTTTTTATTTGGTAATTTAAATGGAATTTTACCAGTTTACATCCCTGATGATGTCTGTGGTAGAAAGTCAAAAGGGCATAAATCACATTTTCTGTAAAACGGAGTTGTGTACGTAAATGCATTCAAAAATGAAATTTGTTAATATTTCGTCCGTTTTGATCGCCCGAATGTGAAATACTATAATGAACAATTATAGTTCAACCCTTATGTTGGACGAAATATTCACAAATTTTATTTTTGAATACATTCAAGTTCATAACTCCGGTTCGCAGAAAATTTGACTTTTGCCCTTTTAACTGCCTACCACAGATGTGTTAACTACGTAATTTTCTCTTCTGGCATTAATAAAAAATCGAACGCATTAATTTTTAAAACTACATTAATGTATTAGTAATAGAGATCGTGTTCTGAAATTCCATTAATAAATAAGCAAATAGTTACATTACACTAACAGAAACATTTTTGACAAACGCCATAAGTTAGTTTTTTCAGCCGATAAATGATTAAAAAAAGTAATTCCACCTTAGTAGTGAGTTACGAATTATTTAGAAATATTTACATTTATAGACAATATGGTATAATTAGATTTAGAAATTCTCGGCATTGGGGTACGAGACAGAATATTACGAGCAATATTCAATTTCGACGAAGTAATATTTTTAATTTAATTCATGCACAATGCTAATGCGTACTAAAGATGAGTATTACCGAAAAATGTTGTTTCTAGGTTTCATCTAAGTATGTTTCAATTAACTAACATGACACTTACACATTACATACTTTAAATTATTTTCATTAAGATATGGTCAAAACACTAGCACTCACATATTGTCTGTAATTAACCACAAAACAAGAGGTTCCGTGTAAAATTCAAAATAATAAAATTTAGAAAATATGCATCCAGCATTACACATATGCATTACAGATGTCGACATCTCGCATTAGTCAGGATATTCAGACACAGCTATTGCAGTGACACCTATTTTCTATAAGTCGATTATTTTCGTCTGAAAACACCATCATCAGCGCCCCCCTTGTGGGTACGCCCAACTATATTCACGTTGCCAATTCCGTAATCCCTTTGGGACGTCTTATATTTGTCTATGCCGCCACCCGTTCGCCAGTCTTTCACGGACACTCGAATGAGAAGCATGCGTCTCGTCTCTCCGCCGCTATTTACGTATCGCTGCATCACTGGTTTGTAACTAGGATAAGATATTGCACCTAAAAATGTATGACTTCGAACCGAGAGTAATCGAATATTACCGATGTTTTGAAAATATCTGCTACGAACATTTTGAATCATTTCTATATTCATATCGGTGATTCATATACAGCGTGTCGCTAAATTCCGTGGACATGGTTTAATCACAGACTCCTCAAAAATAAGATGATTTAACCCAATTTATCTATATCCAAAATTGCTTCATTAAGGCAGTATTCTGCTTCAAAGTTGTCGGAAAAAAGTTAATTATTCTTATAAAAAAAGAATGCTTGAACCAATTTGTATGATATTTGGCATGAGTATCTACGGGAAGTTAAGTCATATTTTTAAATGGGTTTAGTAATTTGGAGTAGACAGCTGTGCAGCTAGTGTGAAAGTTCTTAGAAAGAAGCGTTCATTGGGAAACTTTTTTGCGTCTTTGTAATTTTTGATACCTACTTCTTACGGTTTAGTCACAAAATAGAAAAATCTAAGTGGTTGCAGCGCCTCTTATTGAAAAAAATGGCCCATACACGAAGAACAAATACCTTCTACAGGATGGGGCATAGGAACCTGACGATTTTCGTAATGAAATAGCACACACAATTTGCAAAATTTTTATTTAGTGTTTGTTTTATAAGAAAGGTAACTTTATGCCATTTTATTTTTTAAAGAGAACATCAGTGAGCTGGGCTCTACGATTTCTTACACACTGTTTTAATCTTTCTCGAAGGTTTCTTATTACTCGCTCAATCATCTGCGGAGGAATGGCTGCAATTTCGTCTCTTATTCGCTGCTGTAAGTCTTGAATAGTGGCGGGCTGAGGAGTGTAAACTTTGTTCTTAAGGTAACCCCACAATCAATAATTACAAAAGGTTAAATCGGGAGAACGAGCAGGATAAGGAACATCACCAAATCGTTAAATTAAATGTCCAGGGAACATTTCTCGCAACACAGACATTGTTCGCCTTGCCGTGTGGGATAGGGGAAAATGGGGTAAGTGTGCGCACGGGGTAACTGTACGCACCCATTCATCTCAAAAAGTAATAGACTTACAAGAAATTACTGCTCATGAAATCTATGTTATCCACCCACAACTCTAATTTTTGAAAGCCCTAATAGTATCTGCTTTACCAATCAAGTTCGGTATATCGTCATAACAGCAATGAGATTTCAATGTATGTTTGGATTCCGAAAACTTAAGCCGTAAATAAATTAATTATAAATATTTTAATTTAAGTTTTATGTTACGATATTCAGTAACATTTAAAGAATGCATTGCGCATTTGGTATTTATTGAAAAATTCTTTTTTACAGTTTTGTGATAATAACAATAAAATAATGTAGGTACGGGGAAACTGTGCGCATTGTGAAGGGGTAAGTGTGCGCGCGAAAAATTTATATTTATGCAAAAGTAACTGAACTCCAGAAGAGGACGCATACCTCCACAGATGTGAAAAGTTGCTACTTAAAACTGAACAATGGTTTAGGTGTATTCTCTGCTCTAGATGGTTGTATACATACAACTACCGGTGCGCGATATCTTATTTTCAATATCGGTTATCGGTAACTTAAAAATATTGATATTTATTAATACACCGTTATTATTAGTAGCGAAAAAATATAACTGTTTTAAATGGAACACCCTGTATATTTTTCCAAATTTTTAATCCTTGAGTCACCCTGATAGCAAACATACACTGTCCATGAGACACTGTATATAAATATCGTGTAATTGGTTTACTAGTTTTTGTGTTATTCGTCAATTTATTGAAAACTTTTAAATACTTTTCAGCCTACCTAGAAGTATTATTTTAAGAGATACGAACAACTTTAAATACAATAGTTGTGGGACTTTGTACGTAATATCTTTTAGAGCTCTCACAAAAAACAAAAGCGCATCGCAAAGGGGAGAAAAAATAACAATTTTTGTTTTTTTTTAAATGGAATACCCTATACATTGTTCAATGTAGTGAAATATCATTGTTTGCTGATTTCAGAAATATATAACAGTTTGATACTTGGATGAGCGGTTTGTGAAATATTTGATTCTAAAATATCAATAAATGAATAATTATTTAAAAAATCAGGAAAAATATTGTTAATAAATTTTGTATCGTTTCAAATTATTTGAATACCTCTGTAATAATTTCATTGAAGGTATGTATACAATATAATTAATTTATATTAACCGCGTACTCAACACAGGTGTGTACAGTCTTATTGTGATTTGATTTTAATGAAAGATTAAATATCATCGTTTAACCAAAAAATACGATTTTTCTTTCAACATATCGTATTTATTTTTGCTTCAGTTTACTTTTCAAAACCATTTTATATTATTAATATACGAAAGTGACTGTTCTGTCTGTTATTGCAAATAATAGGTATCAATATGAAATACTGAAAATTTGATTGTATCAACTTATTTAATATAATCTTGTCTCACAAGTAAGCAATTTACTAGCGAAGTTTTAGATGGTAATTGTAAACTTACGTTTCGTAAGTTACATAAATGCGTATTTAAAATTGTGAGATGTAAATCTGTAAATAATAGATATTTTACAATAGTTATTATTAGCAAATTTCAGGTCTTTTTTTCCGTTTTTTTTCCTATCGAGAAAAATTTGACTAATCTTGTTTTGACATCAACTATCGCCTAATATATTTTCTTTTCAGCAATATATATTTTTTTAGAATTCATAAAAGCTTGTACAGAAGAAAAATATTTACAAAATAGTTTCTGAGACAGTTCCTACACCTAATTTGACGAAAATGCAACTGAATTGCTTTTTTAAATACTTTTTTTAAGAGAAATATCTAAATTTGATTTCAATTTCTGACGATAAAAAAGTGTACTGCATTTAAAGCCATCTACATATTATAGCGCGCAAACCTTACACTGCGAGTGGTTGTTGTCCAGGATGTAATTTCGACGAATACATGTAAGTACGCGATAGTGGCGCCAAGTGTATTGCTGCCGGGGGAAGTGGGGGTGAAATCGCTTCCCTGGCTGAGGGAGTTCCGGCTCTTAAGAATTTTATTTATATCGATTGGTAAAGTACAGTAAAACTCGGATATAACGAGGGCTCAAGGGACCACTCTTATTGCTCGTTATATGCAAGTGCTCGTTATAAATGAAAAAAATATATGCATATGTGATATGTTCTATGAACACCAAAAGAATCTGGTACAACTGTACTCCTGCATTTTTGTGTTTATTTAATAAACTAGTAAGTTTGAATACAATTTTAAACAATTTATTTTGCTTGTTTTATGGTAACGTAAAAAATACGCAAAAAAACAAAAAAGAATTTTTAACAATTAATTCATCGTATTTAGATTTTTGTCGGGCATAGTACGTACTTCTACATCAAGCAAAAATATTTTAAAATTTTTTGAAATTAAGCTCGCTATATGCAAGGTAAAACAAAAGATTTTGTGCTACAATTTTCATCGGACAAGAATCAACTTTAAGTACTCGTTTTACACAAATATTTACCTATATATGTAATTTACCATATATAGAAACAGGATTTTTTAATTTCCTCGGTATAACCGAGTTCTCGTTATAACCAGTGCTCGTTATAAGCAAGTTTCACTGTAATGTAAACGCTGTTCTATCTAAAAAAGTGTCTTTTTGACTTTATCTTATAAACGCTACTTTCCATTGTTTTTCTGACTGCGTCAGTGTAATCAGTGTGAAAACTACTGCTAGTTTGTTAATTTAACCGAATTTGTAGCTTTTGTAATAACAAAGTTAGTAATAGTACGGACTTAAGTTTGAACAGAATGTATAATTATATACTTTTTACATAATTTTATAGTTTAAAATGGTTGAACAGAAACACACTTCGCTTCGGAACTTCAGGGTTGCTCGAGGGCTCCCTTGAGCCTGAGGATCCCGGTGCACTGCACCACTTTGCCATATGATAGCTACGCACTGGACATACATAGAGATTTAACATGAGAAAACAGAAATTATTTTATTTTATCTGCTTAAATTCATATGAATTTGTCGGTCGTAATCGGAAAGATTTTGATTATTAAAGCATTTTGGTATTAAACTTATGACATTTTAAGTGTTAATTATTTATAAATTAAAGAAAAACTAATTAAAATTTTTAATTATACTTAATAGCATATTTTAGCAACCAAAATTAATAATACTCGTGGTCAAGGTGTTTAAGTTCAAAATTCGTAACCGTAGGGTTGTGAGATCAAACCCAGCCCATCACATTTTTTTTACTTTTGACATTTTTTCAGACTTCATTTTTTCTTTAAAACGTTGTAATATTCTATCAGCCTTATTTTGTTTGTTTCAGTTTTTTTAAATTTTTTATTTTTATGAACACAGATTTATATTTCGATATCTTAATTTCTAATTAATATTACCATTAAATATGCATTCAGGAACATTTTTACATAGCCATCCCTCTAGCGCACAATTCAAATTAAGCGCCAACGCCCTCCCATCACACGAAGTCATGTACAATCTACGATTTTAGCCGCTCGTTATATTTGTGGTCTCATTTACATATAATTTTCCTTACAAAGTAGGTACGGTTCTTATCTAGCATGTCGTTTTTTTATATCGTTAGAGGGAGCCATCAGCTTACCGGCAAAGTGAGGGCAAGACGCGAAGGGGTGCGGAATAGGTAGAGTCACGCATTTTTATATTGGGTTAGGTATCTTAATACTCTTATAATCATTGGTAGTATCTATTGGGATTCCAGATTAGTTCAAATCACTTCGAGTTCAGGTCACTTATGAAACGAAAACGCCTAGTATGTCTGGCCATCAGTATTTTCCAGTGCGCAGGCGCGAGGCGGTGACTCCGAACCTCACATTTGTACCGAGTGACTTTTAATGATTGAAGCAAATTAACATGTTGGGAACACTGAGGAATTGGCATTACTTGAAAGTTCGTTAATTTTGCGGGAATGCGTAGCTATAGGTTAGAGTTGATGTTTACATTGATGATGAAAACTGTTTAACAGATTATTAATAGGTGTGTTTGTTATCCTGCACTAGTGCAAACCAGTGTACACTTTTTTCTTAATACCTGTTTGGTATTATTCATTGCAGTTACACTACCTTGTTTGTTATGTTAGTGTAGTGTATTTCGTGTTACACAAACTACACCAGCACGGGAGAAAGAGTAACGAGTGCAGATAGGGTAGACATGCGCAATAGATTATTAAACGTCATTTGTGTGATCGATTGCACGTGGATATGTTTTGCTAAATCTCACAAGGAAATGCAAAATGATTTATTCAAAACGTAAAATACTCGTTTACAAAGGTTTTATTTTCGCCAGATGCGTTTACAACTAAAATAGACTGCCATGTATGCATTTTAATTCTATTTTGAAATAACATGTAAGATTTTAGGTTATAGTTGATGTTTACAAAGTTCAACGATTATAACACGTGGAAAAATAAACCGCACAAACTACACTCAAGCAGTTTGGTAGCACCAACTTCACCGCTGTACACTTCCTACACTCGCGTTACTGCACTCGTTACACGAATGCTATCCCGTGTAATGTTACCAAACAGACCTATTATTATTCAAGACCTGGAAATGTTAACCCCCTTTGCGTAAGCAGCACCGAATCCTTTGAGATAAGTTATTGAAGACATTATTAACGTTTTAGGTTGTCCGATATTTGCAATTGCCTCTTCAATTGCCTGCTGCACAATTCATCCAAATTGTTTAATACGTATTCTGAACACCACATTATTGAAATGAGGAAATAAGAAGTCCAAATTTAATTGAATATTAGAGCACATCTTCAAGCCCCTCTTTGCGTAAGCAGTACCGAATTCTTTTGAAATATGTTATTGAAAACATTAACGTTTTAGGTTGTCCGATATTTGCAATTGCCTGCTGCAATTCTTCCAAATTGTTTAATACGTATTCTAAACATCAAGTTATTGAAATAAGGAAGTAAGAAGTCCGGATTTAATTGAATATTAGAGCAACTAGGCCACCAACCAGCACTGATTAAACATCCTGGGAAAAACTCGGCGTTAATTGTTTCCCGGAAGAATATTGGTCCAATAATTCTTCTCCAAGACATTGCCAACCAAACACCAATTTTAAGCGGATGTAGTGCCTTTACATCAATCACATTAAAGGGATTATGTTCTGACCAAGTCCTGAAATTTTGTGAATTGATAAACACAGAGAGATGAAACCAGGCTTTATCAGAAAAGAAAGTTGTATCTTGTTGGTCACTATTATTTAGCAGATTATTGTTATACCACTGACAAAACTGAATTTGTTGAAGAAAATCGAGTGGGTGAAGTTGTCGAATCATTGAAAATTTGTATGATCGGAAATGAAGGTGTTTTTTCAAGATCTTCCGAGTGGATTCGTATAGGAAACATGAGGATTCTGTTGTACAGTATCATTAACATTTTCTACAATATCGAGTGTTATTATATGTTAAGTTCGGAAATTCACGCGGTGCAAGCTCTGAGTGAAAAGTAGAGTGAGAACACAGCTGTTTTGATATACGTAAAAGTGAGACAAAAGTGCTCGAGGAGTGAATAAAGCAAGCACGGAGCAATTACCGAACACAGCAATAGTGGGGCGACCAGTGAATTTTCCTTTTTCTACATTACTGGTTTGCAAGAAACGTTCATTTATTAACTGATTTTGAACTGAACTAACTTTAAAGTGAATAGAGAGACTCATAAAAGGAATGATGTTTTGGACTAAAATTAACATAACCTCAAAATACGTATGAAATCAGATGAAATTGCTAACTGATTTAGAAAACCAGCTTGTTCAGTATGGTGTGCGGAAGGGGAAATTCAATCACTTCCTCATCACTGGTCGCCAATTGAATAACTGTAAATGGAATGCAATCAACGATTTTTAAGTGAATTTGAATCGATTCGTGTTTGTTATAAATGAAGGACGGCTATTCTAAAACAGTGTTGTAAAAAGAGGCAAAACTCAATTTGTTGTTCAGTTGAGACTGAGCACTCAATTCTGCTGAATGAAGTTCACTCATCATAACATGTTCCAGTCAGGTAGCGGAGAAGTTACGCTACAAGAAATGGCGACCCCTCCAACTCATCAACTTATGAGAGGTCGCATTCAGCAGAAATTTGGTCAACAGTTGCACAACTTTCGGGTCTGCTGAATGTGCCCATTTTCATTTTGTACTCCGCTTCGAAAATAAGCCATTACTAAAAATGTATTTTATTCTGTGCTCAAAACCATTTTGGTAATAAATTGAGATAATTAAATATCTGATTTATTTGGTTTTCTTGATTCGACAATAAACGAATTTATTTGAGTTTGACAATCTAGTGCAGTAACCTAAATTTTGAATTTTTGAATTTGAAAATCCAGCACACCAACACAAACATTGAAAAGTGTTGCCAATCTAATAAAATAATTTTCAATCATTAAAAGTCACTCGGTATATCTGTATGTAGTTACTTTTAAAAAAGAAGTATATGTAACTGTATCGAGTTACAAATTCGGGTAAGTATCTGTATCTGAATCTAGATACTTTCAAAAATATATCTGTTACAACACTGTTGACAACTAATCTCTGGCTGCTAAATGATAAAAGTTTTCGATTGTTCAGTACTGGCTTTTAAAGTAACTAGTTCCAATAAACGGGACGTCGCGATAGAGTACCCGCAAAGCGTTAAACGTTATAGGGACCACGCTGCGTTCAGCGCCGCCTGGCGATGATTTATGCATTAGTGGTATGAAAACATTGTTTTTAGGTTAATACACCTGTGACACGTTGAAGTGACGTTATTAACTCTGTAATTTTTAATTTTGCAATTACAATGGATGTTGAAATATATTTTAAAATCTTGTTTATGTAAGTGGTCGACCAGCTGGTAGTGGCCGGCCATCAGGCGCAGTCACCCTATGCATAACTTCAATAGCCAAGCGAAAATTTTGGTATTTGCGGAAGAAATTTTGCATGGCATTGATGGTCAATAAAATTTTTGGTTGTGCGCAGATTTGTTGTTATTTCTTGTAATTGTATTAAAAATATTTAGGGCTTTTTCTAAATTTACTCAAATCTTGCAACAAGTTTTATTGTTTGATAATCTGTACAATTTCTAAATATGCAAAATTTATACAAATCCTGCATGGTGTCACTAATAGATGTGAAAATATATTACAAATTGAATTCTATTGTTTATGAGCACGGTATTTCAGAAAACACATCAGAAGATCGGCAGTTGATTATTGTTGGACATGTGCGTTTTCCGTTATTTCTAAATTTTTCGTTTCAAACACGGTGGATTTTAATCTCCGTACACAAATTTATGGAAATTTGCCTAACTGGAACGTGTTCTTCGCTCTTTTACACCCATTTGTATAAATAAAATGGGTAACGAGAATGACTCATAGAATTAATGTAAAAGTGCTATAAATTAAACAAAAATCTGAGTACAAACCTCAATTTAAGAAACATCACTAATATAATCACTCTTTTAATACAATTAACACAAAGTATTCTAGTTAAATAGTATAAAACATGTTCCACATTTGACATGAAGTCGGTCTGACGATCGGTTGGGGCTATTGTTTAAATTGACTTCTTCACATGAAACGCATACCATCAGTATCCTGACCGTAAATGTATTCACATTACGAAGACTAACTATCCGTTAATCATCAACCGCATTTGAAACTGGCCTACATTTGTTGACTTGCTTTCCGACTTCTATTCATGAAATTCTTCAAACTTTCATTTCATGAGTCTCCTACACATTTTTCGAATAGAGTACGTTGTACGTAATGACTAATCGATATTGAAATCTATGAATCACTTTCAAAACGGCATACAAACTTAAATGTTTCAATCCATATATATTTTCTTCCTACTGTCTGGATAATTGTAAAATTTAACATTCTTCCTGTTACTATAACTCTTATGACAATTTACAGTTGTAGTACATAATAAGTATTTGACCTTCTGGTATGAAATTAATTACAAAATTCAAGTTCAAATGTACACTGAGCATTTGAAATGACAGATGTACATTTGAACTGTCATCACACTGTCACTCGTGTTTTCAACTTTTCATACCACTTATGCAAAATATGGCCATTGGTGGCGCTGTCATCGCATGTGCATGGTCCCTATACGTTACTCAAAAACACGAACGCTTTGTAATTTCTCAATTCGCGACATACGCGACATTGGAACTGGTTATTTTAGAAACCAGTAACGCGAAGTAACGTTACAAATTTATACCGCGACAAAATAACCGTTACAGAAATACCGTCTCACCACTAGTTCATATGAAAAATCATAAACCGTTTATGAAATTTTCCGTCATCTGAACGAAGCCAATGATTGTGTTCAGTATCGGTGGTTAGTGGCACATGGTCATTTGTTTTTTAGAAGTAATGCGATATTAGAATCATTTATAGAAACCTTGTACTATTAAATATTGCATAGGTACCAAACTTTTATCGCATGACATTTAATAGCGAGTTTTCGCAACCATCACGGTAACTTACGGTAAACGTTAAAATTACATGGCCCCATTCATTTTCCATTGGATCACATGATCTTAATTTAGAATTTTGGTAGCGAAATCTGCGACTTTTGTTTCTGATTGTAGCGATATTTCACTCCAAGCGGTTGGCAACACTGGTTGCTATTGTGTTGGCAGTAATACCAAACAGAGAGATGGCGGGCGTCATTATGTATAGTGTGGTATAGTAGTCAATATAGTGATATAAGTATAAAATAAACATTAACTGTAGCCCTGATTGTGACTTCATTAACTCATGCAAGAATTTCATTTTCAACGAACAATTTATGTCTTATGCAACAGTGCGGCCAGTTTGTCAGGAAGATGTCATTTACAGAGAGAGGTGATAATTTAATTAATTGCTATGCTGCTTGAGATTTTGAACATTTAACACTCTAACACATTGCAGGAAATTCGGAAGCCGTCGAAGCTCTGATTAATACGTTAAGTATTGACGGTGCGACTCTCACCGAGGCTAACTTGTCCAGCTTGAGCACCAGCGATTTAGAACAGCTGGCCGAGCTTTCACAGGATCTGAATGTGTCCTCAGACGCAGAGAATCAAGGTAGATGCAATATCAAAAGAGGAAATTAGTTAGTTAAGACTGGTTGCATAAAGTTCAGTTTAAATTGAACCAATCATTAATGCCTGGTTTATACAGCCACTAATAACTAAAATTCAAGGATTAAAAATTACCATGTATTAACTAATAAAACTTTAAGCGTTTATACATTAATTAACAATTAATAATTGCGCAGATGTAGTAACTAATAATGGCTTAGTGAGCAATGATCGAACAAAAGTAAAAGATTTGAAAATAATAGCATTTTCGTATAACATATAAACTTCAATTTAGGCCCGATCTTTCCACCTCCTGATAAATTAATTTGACGAATAAATTTACGAATCACCATGGAAACCATTCATAAAAATCAAGTTATTTGCCAAATAACGGGAACTTTATTAGGAGGTGGAAAGATCGGGCCTTATTGTAAAAATGTTTATTAACAGGGTTGCCAATCCCTAAACAGTCATTCCCTACGCCAATGTTTAAAATTCTCGCTTTTACCCGCAGTCGAACTTTAAATTTCCCGAATAGTTTTTTCTTGGCTGACAATTCAAAATAAAACACAAAATAAAATTAATTCACAACATTATTTTTTTTCAAATGTTAACATTTAACATGGTTTTATTTGGTTCCAATTTTATTATACCTCCTGCTTCGTGCAGCCCCCTTCTTTGGTGTATAATAATGCAGAAATTGTATGTATCCGTATGCAGCTTATTGCGATTTTCTGTCTTAATATTATTTAAGTGACTAAAAATGCGTTCCACTGAAGCATTAGAAAACGGTAGTATTAGTGAAAAATTTATAACAATTCTTACATTTGGAAATTTTGGAACTCCAACCAAGTTTTTAAGCTAAAAACATAGTTCCAATACTGTTCTGTAGGTTTTGATGGATCCAATTTAAGTTTATCAAAGTCAAGAGTACCATGCGCCCTCTATTCATTGTCCAATTTCTGAATATTTACATATTGTTTTAAAACTGAAAATCTTTTTGTCACTTTAAGAAGTGATTTGTGGCGAAAAGCTTGTGCTGTACCGGGGTTCACTATGTCCATAGTTTAAAAAATTTCATCTTTAAAGATGAATCTTTGTTTTATTTGTGATACTAATTCAATGTAAAAATATAAGCAATTACACTAGCCTGCGAAAGAAATATTTTTTTTTGTGGATGAGATAAAATTAGGTGTTTTTGAATGTTTTTGACATTGTAAAGAAGAATCTGTTATTAGTTTTTTTCTATCACGTCAAGTTTAAAAAAAAAAAAAATGAAATTACCGTGATGGTCGGCTATATTGAACCCATTTGAAATGAACTCTTGGTTATAACGTACTATATTTCGAGCAATTAAATACATGCTTCGTATTTATTTACCGGTTATAGGAAACTTTGGATATAACGAACCGGTTTTGGTGCATTTTTTGGATTCGTTATAATATAACTAGACTTTACTGTATACAATTCTCCCCGGATCGAGTTGACAAGAGAAAAAACTTTTTTAATATCAATTTTACGTATAAAAGTTATTCTTTACAATAAGTTCTGCTTCTCAAGAAACTGCAGAAACAATGGTTAAATTAAAATTTTTAACTACAGTCTGTTTATAAAATTCAAATTTCTTAGTTTCATATTGCACATATCAAAGTAACGTTTTTATTATTGACTTTACATTCTTTACAAAAAATTCTACTGTTCGAGCACCTTCAGAAACCACACATAAATTTAAGTTTTTTGACTACATATACAAATACATTCTGTATAAAATGATTCATTTTCTCAGCAAATCTCATAAACCATACTCAAATTCACGAAATACAGAGTGATTCGGCTAAATTCTAGTAGGGTTGGCTACATGAACATGACCTTAGTAGTTAGAGCCTAAATTACAAGGAGTATTCCGCAAGCCGATATCTTACCCATAAAAGGGGAAAAAACAGTCAGTTTCTCGAAAATTATGTTTGGAAAACGTACTTTGAAATATTGTATTAAAAAAATGGGACGTGATGAAAAAATTATTACATTTCTTTCGAAACTAGGAACACCAAATCTACTACATAAACTTAGTTTTATGTCATCCGCCAAACCTTCGCAGGTTAGTGTTATCTAGAAAAAGGTTTATATCCTTTTCAGATGCACCAGTATCTTCTTTAAGCTCAACGAGGCTTTCCATAACCATTATTCCTAAATAAATATCATTGCGATGCAAAAAGTGATTTCGATTTTTATGATCAATTATAAATAAGTTTTCACCTGTAAAGGAACTAGAATTCATATAATTGGCGTACAATACTCGTAAAAGCTGCTCCGTTTCTGACTTGAGTTTATACAAGAGGGGGGTTTCATTTTGGAACATTTTGTTAAAGTCACACAAGATACCCAAAGTATAACTCATGAATTCTAAATATATTGTAACAATTTTTAAAGGTTCTGTTATTTTTATTTTAATCAAAACACGAAATAGTTAATAATCTAATTTATTTAAAAGTAACACTAATTAACACTAACTTAAACAATAATTTATTTATAAACTAATAAGTAATTTATGTTAACAGCCGAGCGAAAATTTATAACGCCACTTCGATTCTGCACTGTCAACTCCGAATTTATTTCGAACTGTCTCTCGTTCGGCTGCGTGCATTTTTATATGCCGGGGTTGTTTCTCGCGAACATTCTCGCTCGCGACGGAAAGTCTCAGATCATCGATGACGTGGAATACGAAGCGACCGAAGCTTCTCGTCTAAGTCGCGTCGGTGTTGACGCATCAGACGGGCTGGGACCGCAATCGTCACACTGCCTCCTTCTTAAAAACGTTTCGTCTCGGAACGTTCCTTGTGATAGCCTTGAAGGAGAATGTCGAAATCGGCATGCTGGTCCCTCTTTACAACATTCGGTCTGGAAGAAATAGCAGTCTACGGTTTTCCTACTGCCAACAGCTGCCTGTGGGTGGTGACTGCAGACTAGAACTTCAATTCCCGTTCCTTTGAAGATGACTTCTATCATGCTGCGAACGACCCTCCAGTCCAGCCCATCTAGTCCGCAGCCTATCTTGGGAATGGCGAATTTCGTCTCCTTGCCTTCCACCAGCTGTCTCTTCAGGTTCCATAAAGCTCTCCAAATACTGCGATAGTCAGGCTTACCGCTTGATGTCTTCTTGGTGACTAAGTAGTACATGTATCGTCTTTGTTCCGCCTCCGTGTGGATGATCTGCAGACTCTTGCCCACCATGGGGTGCTGTCTTAGGAGTTCCTCGACCTACCAAATTTCTTCCGGAAGACTTGGGCTATCCCCTTGGACATCCTTAGGTCTTCTGCCACACAGTGGGCCAGACTGTACTCTGGTGACACTTGAAAAAGGTCTTGCTGTCTCTCTGTGGTCACTCCGAATCGCGCCTTACTTCCTGTGGCGTGATGAAACATGAAGGTTTCGAAGTTTACTTCGGAACCTTGCGTCCGTTGTACTGTCCCCTCATTTTCTTCTCCGTTGTAAGGAGCCATTCGGTTGAAGTGGATAACTTTGGGTTTGCCATGCGGAACCTTCCTGATGCGGTAGATGACATCGTTAATCCGTTTCATCACTCTATAAGGACCTTCCCAAGATGTCTGCAATTTTGGGGACAGACCTCTACGTCTTTGAGGATTGTAAAGCCAAACCAGTGCTCCAGGTTGGTATCCCCCATTCTGAGCATTGATGTCATAATGCTCCTTCATTCGGTCGCTGGCCGTCTGTATATTGTGACGCACTTGATTGTGAATGTCGTCCATTTTCCTGCGTAGGCCGCTAACGTAGTTCTCGTCGGCAGGGACCTCACCGGGCTTCACGCCGAACTTCAAGTCGCAGGGCAGCCTTGGCTCTCGCCCAAATACCACTTTCGCTGGTGTCTTTCCTGTTGTCTCATGAACGGACGAACGGTATGCCAGTAGAAAAAGGGGAATGTACGTGTCCCAGTCTCTCTGATGATCGGAGACGACTTTGGACAAATGTCGGTTGCAAATGCAAATGAAGTGCAGTGGTTCTAGTTTTCCGGATGCCGAGCAAAGTACACACGTTCTTAAACAAAGCCGATTCGAAGTTCCTTCCTTGATCTGAATGGAGCTCCATGGGCGCGCCATATCGACTGATCCATTCACGGACAAGGGCTTCAGCAATAGTCATCGCCTCTTGGTTTGGTAGGGCGTATGCTTCAACCCACTTGCTAAAGTAGTCCATCACCACGACGATGTACTTATTTCCACTATTCGTTTGTGGAAGTGGGCCGGCTACATCTATGGCAATTCTTTCGAAAGGACTTCCCACGTTATACTGTTTCATGGGGGCCTTGCCTCGTCGGTGGGGGCCGTTACTAGCTGCGCAGACTACGCACTTCCTACACCAGTCCTTTATGTCTTCCTTGCAGTTCACCCAGTAGAACCGTTCGCGCACCTTTTCCATAGTCTTCTTGATTCCCAGATGCCCTCCCGAAGTTCCATCGTGAAGCTCCCTCAGAACTTCCGGCACCCTATTCTTGGGGATCAGCAACTGTGTCTTCTGTTCCGTGCCTTCCTGGTTCTCGATGGTTCGTTTCAGAAGACCATGATCCAGCACTATGGAGTCCCACTGCGCCCAGTACGATTTTACGGATGGTGCACATGGTGCTACCTCTTCCCAAGTAGGCCTTGCCTCCCTACTTTTCCATTCCAGCACCAATTTCAAATCCTGATCGTTCTCCTGGTCTCGTCGCAATTCTTCACCTTGCCATTTGTCGTCTATAACGGCCGTCCTCGCAGTCGTGGCTACTTTCTCCTCCAGACGACTACAATGCTTACAGTCTTCAGCACAAGGTCTTCCCGACAGAGCATCGGCATTTCTATGGCTAGTTCCGGCCCGATGCTGGATTTCAAAATCGTATTCCTGAAGTCGTTCAATCCATCATGCGACTTGTCCTTCGGGATTCTTGAATCGGAGGAGCCATTTTAAAGCGGCATGGTCCGTCCTCAGGAGAAAGTGTCTGCCATACTTGTAGAAATGTTCTAAGGACTTTACCACGGCTGTAACCTTGGTTCAGCACAATAACGTGAAGCCGATGTTCTTTTCTTTTTTGTTTTAGCTTCAGTAAGGAAGTTCACTTTGTCGTTTATATTATGAAAATAATAGTCTAAAAAATGGCGCACGTATTAAGTCGGCAGAAAACAAATTAGCATCAAAATATTTGAAATCTCTGTAGGTTTTAATTTGGAGCTGAGATTTATGAGAAGATACCTTAAGAGCGTTTTCACACACACCGGCAAAACCGGAGCCGGTGACGGCTCCGGCGCCGGATACAATGCAATCAAATTAATGCTTTCACACATAGCCCGGTCCGGCAGATTTGCCGGTCCGGCAGCCGACACCGGCAAATGCAGCCGGTGTTGATCTCGACAAGCCGGATGCCGGACCGATTTCCGATTTATCGATTTCAATGTTTTCTTACGTACACTTTTCCACACAGGTCTAAACGTGCCGGTGCCGGAGAACTGTTTGTTTAATTTTACTTCAGTATTGTCATTGTCCTCAAAGTAATCAGAGCGTGTTTTCATTTTATAATTTTCGTACATTTTTAATTGTTCGAAAATCAGTAAATTGTTTAAGTACGATGTTGTCAGCTTAATTGAACTCGTTGAAAGTAAACCTTGTCTGTGGGACAAGACAGCAGATTGCTTCAAAGACAAGGTTGAAAAACAAAAAGCGTGGATGGAAGTGTATGCGTCCATTGAGAGCTGCACACATAGTTCTTTAACCACGTTCGGAAACTGACTGGTATTAATAACGGCACTGTCAATGCCGGAGCTTGTGAAAGATGCCACTGGCCGGCACCGGCGACGTCCCCGGCACCGGCACCGATTTTGCCGGTGTGTGTGAAAACGCCCTAAGGGTGCAAAATATTAAATCATGATCAGATATGTGATTTAGAGGTAAAACATCATAGTTATGAATTAGACTTATCTGAAATTAATATAAGATCAATTAATGTTACCGTTGAGAAGGTAATTCTGGTAGGAGTATCTACAATCTGAGATAAATTAAAAGAATCTAAGAGAGAATAAATTTTTTTTACTGTGCTACTGTCCTAATTTAACAGGTTAATATTAAAGTCTCCCAAACAAATCAGTTCATCATAAGCAGGGAATACGGTTGTAAGTAGTTCTTCAAACATATCTAAAAAGCAGTTATCATTTAAATTCGGTAACTTATATAGAACTCCTACTGCAAACCAACGACCGCTAAGAAACATCTTGATCCATAACTGTTCAATTGGATTATCTGTATTTACAATATTAAACTGTATGGTATTTTTGACATACATGCCAACCTCTCCTCCTCTTCTCCCATTTCTGTCTTTCCTAATAAAATTATAACCGGTTACAATCAGAAACGCACTGTCAACATGCGGTGTTAACCACCTTTCTGATATACAAAAAATATCATAATTTAAGATGCAATGTACGCCCTTAAATCGTTTAACTTTGGTACCAGCGACCTAATGTTTATATGTGCTATAGTTAAAAAAGACATTCTTTATGTGCACTAAGCAAAAGTTACGACCAAACCCTCCGGTACACACCAAAAAACAATGAACAATAATAAGTAAATTTAAATATGTTCAAACGTATTTATATGTATATAAAGGTAAGAAATAAAGATACTAAACAACTTACAAAAAAGGCAGTTTGCCTAAAAACAGTAAGAAAGTACAAACTGATAAGTGGATCTCTATAAATAACAGAATAAGCGCGCTCAACCGTTGTATTTTACGCTCCCTCCGACATTTATTTTAAATTATCACTAATTTTCTGTTAGTCTTGCAGCGAATTAAAGCCAACCTTTTTTCCATTCACCGTCGCAAACATCTTCCCATCCATAGTCCAGATATTCTTCTTGCCAAAAATTTCAGTGGCACTGTTTACTAAATTAAGACGCGTCTTCGTAAGATCTTCATGGATTATTATACCCGAATTTCTGAGATTTTTTTTGTTGGTATTTGAAGTATAGAACGTGTTTTCTTATTTCCTTGAGGCTTCCCCGCACGATGGCAACGATCTATATCATCCGCAGTTACATGAAGTCTTAATGCCAAAGCTTCTGTATCTTCGGATGATTTTTCAGCAACACCGAATAAGCGAATGGAATTTCGGCGTGTATATTGTTGACCCAAGTTATCATTCTCAAATAACAACTCGGCATTTTCTTCCTCTAAACCAGTAATTCTTTTTTCCAGGGATTTAACATCATTTTCAATTTTAGTAAACCGGTCTTGCAATTTTTGGGCGACTCGGTCAACAAGTTTATTGGCGAAATTTTCCAAAAACTCAGGCCCCCACCACCAGGAGCCATCAGACCTCCAGGTGGACCCCGTCTTTAACTCATTATGAAAGTAATCAATTAATGTTATGGTTAATACTGTCTAACATAATATCCTTGATGACGTCTTTCAACTCACTTTTTGCAAAATCTTGAAAGTCACGTTTTTGAGACTGTGTGAGCACCATTTTTGCACTTTAAATGAGTGTGATAATGATAACTGATCAATAAATTATTAGTTCAGACGATGACTGCTTGCAACTAAAACACTGCCGGAGCGAGGACAATACACGTTTATCCAGCACCACGTCCCATGCTCAACTTGAAAAAACGTCGCTGCGTTTATAGTGACGGGTATGAACATACATGTATGATATGTAAGTACGTACATGATTTCATTATTGTTTAGGTTATTTTCGCGACCCCCCTTTAATATCACCGCGACCCCCAGGTTGAGAAACGACGCTTTAGACCATAGATACTTTTCTTCAATTTACAGATCCGGTCAGTACCATCATTGAAGCGTTCAGGTTGATACATGAATATTTCTTCCTTAAGGTCGCCATACAAAAAGGCTGTTTTCACATCAAAAGTCGTCAATTTCATCTTGTTCGAAGCTGCAAAACAGAATTAGTCAGATTGATACGTGACGTGCGACGGGACTAAAACTCTCTGAATAGTCGACCTCTGGCAACAAGTTTGGCTTTTAGTCGACCATCTTGCTTTTGACGTAATACCCAGCGACAAGTCAAAGGATTTACATTGTCAGGGACTGTCACTAGATTCCAAGTTTTCATTTTAGCGAGAGATTGGAACTCTTCAGACATAGCTCTATACCACTTTTTATCTTTCAGAACCTCTGAGACACGTATATCTTCAACATCTCCTATCATGGCCATATTTGTGTTATTTGCTTTGGGAATAAAGTTTAGTACACGATCAGTGAATCTGGTAGGTATCCTCATTGTTCGACGATCACGCAAATTTGGTTTGTTTCTGCTTGAAAAAACATGGATCATCCAGGTCTTCAGCGTTGCCTTCTGAATCGTCATTTGATTCCCTTCTTGAATTATTTGGATCTTCCGTAAAGACTACGTTGTCAGAGCTGATAACATCACGTTCATCAGTCAGATAAATTCTATAACAAGGAGAATCCAGGTCATAGCCGCCAAAAAACCTTCTTTTGATTTCTTTTCAGTCTTAGCTCGTTTGTGGTCCGGAATTTGATTTGCATCAAAAACTTTTTAATTTCTTTACATCTACTCTGCGTGCAAAACATAGTTGAGCTGGATTTTTTTCTTCTATTGAACTGGTTCCAGTTTGATTGAGTGTAATTTACAGATTGAGCCCTTAAATTTTCATTTAATTCTTGAGCATGTATGACGGATCGAGCTGCCTCAACAATTGTTCGCATTTCTCTTTCTATTCGAGAATTTTGTTGTGGTGTGTAGGCATTCGATTTAGTGTGAAAAACTCCAAGCTCTTCCAAAGGACTTTTGGTGTTGGCATCCTTGATTTCAGTTCCATTATCTGATCTTAAACACTTGACATTCCTTCCGAATTGATTTTAGACGTGGCCTCATCTTTCGTTTTTAAAAAGTAGGTAGTTCTAAAATGTGAGGAGTCATCCCTAAATAATAGGAAATACTTGGCTCTTCCTAGAGGCAAAATATTCATTTCACACAGATCGACATGAATTAGGTCTAGAGAATTCTCGGCAACTTTTGAATTTTTGGGATGAGATACACGATGTTGCTTTCTGTATACACATTTCGTGCAAACGTAATCATTTCAATCGTCGATGTAATTTATACCATTTTTATTTAGAATATCTCTGACATATTTGATATTTTGGTGAGCTAATCTCTCATGCCATACTTTAAGCCGCTTTCTTTTCACAATGCGGAGCTATTCCGAGCTACTCGGTGCATCAACGCGTTATGTTCTTTTCATTTGGGCTTCAAGCTCCTGGAGCGCGAATGGCGGATACTCCCCATACCCCTCGTGCTCTTGCTAACGAGTTGGTGCTCGAAGCTTCAAAATATTATTTGAGGTTATGTGACATGTCAAAGACTGTTTACGTTGTTTGTGAGTTTGATTTTTCGCCGGTAAAGTAATCTGAACTCACAAGGTAGATGCAATATGACTGCTGAAAGTGTTATTAACTGTACACAATTAAATTTAACTGATCCTGAAACTCAATGTACATGTAAAATAGAGTAGCGTCGGCCATGAATCGCCATCTGATCGTCAAGCTCCTATTTATTGTTCTTGGCGTGTTCTTTTCAGAATAGCTCTGAGCTGTACCGCGTTTCGAGCCCGAAGGGCGTGACGCTCATGAAAAGAAAGCAGCCTTAATAGAGGTAGTCAGTAGACAACTGTCAGGTTTTTCTTGACGAAACATCATTTTATATAACTTTGCATCTCGTTTGGCAATTGCTAAAGTCTTCTTTTCATCTAACGTTTTAAATATTGATTTGTGTGCATTTGCAGTCTGAATGTAACCTTTGTCTAACATTTGTGTAGCAGAGAAAAGATTGAAAGTTATTTTTGGAACGTACTGTGACGATTGCGGTGCCAGCCCGTCTGATGCGTCATCGCCGACGCGTCTTAGACGAGAAGCTTCGGACGCTTCGACATCACGTCAGCGATGGAATCAATCTGAGACTTTCTGTCGCGCACTCGAATGTCCCAGATAAACAACCCCGGCTATAAAACACGCGGCCGGTGAGTTCGAAAATGAATTCAGCATTTGACAGTTCAGAATTGAAGTCGCGTTATAAATTTTCGCTCGGCTGTTAACATAAATTACTTATTAGTTTATAAATAAATTATTGTTTAAGTTAGTGTTAATTCATTTGTTCCTAAATAAATTTAGTTAACTATTTCGTGTTTTGTTTTAAAATAAAAATTAATAGAACCTTTAAAAATCGTTACATTGGTGTCGAGCGGACGTGCAGATTTAACTAAAATATTAGACGAGAAATTTCGAGAACAATCTGGAAACTTCAAAGATGAATTGCTGGAACAATCCAGAAGTTTGGACGAGAAATTTCGAGAACAATCTGGAAATTTGGAAGATAAATTAAAGGAGCAATCCAGAAGTTTCAAAGATGAATTGCTCGAACAATCCGGAAATTTGAAAGACGATCTAGATCAACTAATGGAATATTCTAGAAACACGGAAGAAAATGTGAAAATTTTAGAGGAGAAACTTGAAAATAAATTAATACAACAATCGACAAATCTGGAAACTAAACTGCTGGAACAATCTAGAAATTTAGAAGACAAACTTCGAGAACAGTCTGGAAATTTGAAGGATGAATTTCTGGAACAATCAAAAGGGCTCGAAGATAAACTATTTAGTAGTAAAAATATCGGAGGAGACAAGAAATCTGCAGGAAAATGTCGAAGAAATACTATTCCAGCAGGATAATAAAATTAAGAATCTCGAGCAAGTCATGGCAGGGTTGCGAGTGTTCGGGGATCCGTCACCAGCAGGAATACCAGAAAATAATGAGGCCCAAACTGTGGTAGGACCAGCGGAAACTTCTAAATTGAAAATAAAATCACCGACGTTAGATGGGAAGTCTTCTTGGCCTAACTACTTCAAACAGTTTGAAGCTGCAGCAAAAGCGAATGGATGGACGGCCAGTGAAAAAGCCACTTCGTTAATTGTGGCTTTGAGGGGGGACGCTAGCGATGTGCTACAAATGATGCCGGCAGAAGAACAAGAAGACTTCCACAAGCTGGTGAACAGGCTGGAGATGCGTTATGGCCAGGCGCTTCCGACTGACGTGTACCATGCGCAGCTGAGAAACCGTTGCCAGAAATCCGGAGAGAGTCTTCAGGAATTCGAGGCTGATGTAGCGCGCCTAGCCCGGTTGGCATACCCTACAGCGCCTGATGAATTCCTGCAATGTTTGACGATGCAGGCCTTCGTAGATGGAATCCGTGACCCGGACAACCAGCAGGCATTGAGAATGGCCCACCCTAAGACATCCAAAAACGCATTGGCCTACGCTTTGGAATACGAGGTGGCGAAGCGAGTCTCAAGAGGACATGTCAAGGTACGAGCTGCCATGGACTCCCAAGAAGAAGAACCCGCCAGCGTCCAGGTGCGATCTGCTGCAGAGGAGCGGCCCAAGGATTATACCACAGAGGAGGATATTCGCCGCATTGTGGAACAAGTCCTGAGGCAGAAGAATCCGCTGGTGTGTTGGAATTGCCAAGAAGATGGACATGTTCGCAGGCGGTGTCCCAAGGCCAGGCAAGATCCTCCACGAAAGAAGCCACAGGGAAACGAAGCCGGGCCGGTGCAGAGGGGCAAACGTCGACCCGTATTCAAAGGCCCCCAAAGACAAGAGCCACGAAAGTAATAGCCCTGCGGCGATTAACCAGCAGTGTCTTCGTGGATGCCACCATTGATGACATCCCTCACACCATGTTATTGGATACGGGTGCGACGAAGACTATCTTGAGGCCCGATGTTATCAAGTCATCAAGATGCACCGAGCCGACTAAATGGAGACTGAGGACAGCAACCGGAACATCAGCGACTGTCCGTGGTGAAGTAGAGGTGACCATTACGATTGGAGCGACTCTCATCAAACACCGTGCGCTGGTAGCAGAAATAGAGGATGAGGCGATTCTGGGCATGGACATCATGTGTGCCCATGGGTTCCAATTGGATCTGAAGCATTGCGTAATGGCGGTTAACAACGAGGAGTTGGTTCTACATCAACGAGAGGACGTGGCCACTCGAGTTGTTCTCGCAGAAGATGTCGTATTGCCTAGCAGAACCGAGGTTATAGTCGATGCAAACCTAAACGGCGCTTTCCAAGATGGGCAAGTCATTATGGTCGAACCTAACACTGACGATCAGAAGATTGGAAAAGGAGTTCTCGTTGGAAAAATGTTGTTGACAGCAAAGAAGGAAATACCAGTCCGCCTAATGAATGTGAACTGTTTCCCTGTCAACATCAAGAAAGGTACGATCTTGGGAAGCTGTGCCATGGTGTCCTCCATCTCCCGCCAAATAGGAGCAACAAGAGACGAAGGTCCCGAAGAAGTTGTTGGAAATGGTCATGTCGACGGCCCAGGAACTGACTCCAGAACAGAAAACAAAAGCGAAGAACCTGATCTGTCAGTATCAAGATGTGTTCGAGGTAGAAAATGGACCTAAGGGAAGAACCGACATAGTCAAACACAAGATAGAGACCGGGGAAGAAAGGCCCATCCGTCAAGCTCCAAGGAGGTTACCATTGGCGAAGCGTGAGGAAGCAGAACGCATTATTCGTGAGATGGAAAAAGACAATGTAATTGAGCCATCGAGCAGCCCTTGGGCGTCACCGGTAGTGCTTGTGAAGAAAAAGGATGGATCCACACGGTTCTGCGTAGACTATCGATTGCTCAACAACGTCACCAAAAAGGACAGCTATCCTCTGCCACGGATTGATGACACCCTGGCCGGTTCAAAGATCTTCTCAACCTTGGATCTAAAGAGTGGTTATTGGCAAGTGGAACTAGCGCCCGAAGATCGAGAAAAAACGGCGTTTTCCCTTGGTATGGGTCTATGGAAATTCACGGTGGTGCCGTTTGGGTTATGTAATGCCCCAGCGACATTCGAGAGGCTGATGGAGACGGTTCTGAAGGGTCTGTCCTGGACAACGTGCATGGTATACCTGGACGACATAATTGTGGTGGGGAAAACTTTCGACGACCATCTGAAGAATCTGGAAGGAGTGTTCCAGCGGCTTCGCGGAGCTGGACTAAAGCTTAGTCTCAAGAAGTGCCACCTGTTCCAGAAGGAAGTTAATTATCTAGGCCATATTGTTAATGGGAATGGCATCGCCGTGGACCCAGTAAAGATTCAAGTCGTGAAAGACTGGCCAACTCCCAAGAATAAACACCAGATAAGGAGTTTCCTAGGCCTATGCACTTACTATCGTCGCTATGTTCCCGGATTTGCGGACATCGCTAAGCCGTTGACAAAACTCACCGAAGAAGGTCGTCCGTTTGAATGGGACCAACATTGCCCAATTAGTTTTGAACAACTAGAACAGTACTTGATAAGTGCTCCTATTCTAAGTTACCCTCTCCCAGAAGGCAAGTTCATCGTGGACTCATGTTGGTATCGGTGGCGTACTGTCCCAGATACAAGAAGGGCAGGAGAAGGTGATTGGCTACTTCAGTAAAGTCCTGTCAAAGCCGGAACGAAATTATTGCGTCACTAGAAGGGAATTGCTAGCCGTGGTAAAGTCCATAGAACATTTCTACAAGTACTTATATGGCAGACACTTTCTCCTGAGGACGGACCATGCCGCTTTAAAATGGCTCCTCCGATTCAAGAATCCTGAAGGACAAGTCGCACGATGGATCGAACGACTTCAGGAATACGATTTTGAAATCCAGCATCGGGCCGGAACTAGCCACAGAAATGCCGATGCTTTGTCGAGAAGACCTTGTGCCGAAGACTGTAAGCACTGTAGTCGGCTGGAGGAGAAAGTGGCCACGACTGCGAGGACGGCCGTCGTAGACGACAAATGGCAAAGTGAAGAATTGCGACGAGACCAGGAGAACGATCAGGATTTGAAATTGGTGCTGGAACGGAAAAGTAGGGAGGCAAGGCCTACTTGGGAAGAGATAGCACCGTGTGCCCCATCCGTGAAATCGTACTGGGCGCAGTGGGACTCCATAGTGCTGGATCATGGTCTTCTGAAACGAACCATCGAAACCCAGGAAGGCACGGAAAAGAAGACACAGTTACTGATCCCCAAGAATAGGGTGCCGGAAGTTCTGAGGGAACTTCACGATGGAACTTCGGGAGGGCATCTGGGAATCAAGAAGACTATGGAAAGGGTGCGCGAGCGATTCTACTGGGTGAACTGCAAGGAAGACGCAAAGGACTGGTGCAGGAAGTGCGTAGTCTGCGCAGCTAGTAACGGCCCCCACAGACGAGGCAAGGCTCCTATGAAACAGTACAACGTGGGAACTCCTTTTGAGAGAGTTGCCATAGATGTAGCCGGCCCATTTCCACAAACGAATAGTGGCAATAAGTACATTGTCGTGGTAATGGACTACTTTAGCAAGTGGGTTGAAGCATACACCCTACCAAACCAAGAGGCGATAACTATTGCTGAAGTCCTTGTCCGAGAATGGATCACTCGGTATGGCGCGCCCATGGAGCTGCATTCAGATCAAGGAAGGAACTTTGAATCGGCTTTATTCAAGAACGTATGTACTCTGCTCGGCGTCCGGAAAACTAGAACCACTGCACTTCACCCGCAGTCGGACGGAATGGTGGAAAGATTCAACAGAACCATCAACCGACATTTGTCTCCGATCATCAGAGAGACTGGGACACGTACATTCCCCTTTTTCTACTGGCATACCGTGCGTCCGTTCATGAGACAACAGGAGAGACACCAGTAAAAGTGGTATTTGGGCGAGAGCCAAGACTGCCCTGCGATCTGAAATTTGGCGTGAAGCCTGGCGAAATCCCTACCGACGAAGACTACTTCAGCGGTCTACGCTAGTGTTGTAAATACTCGGATGATTTTGATATTCGAATACTGCGCATTCGAATGAACGAAATACTCGGTTTGTTCGAATTCGAATACAACTGCGAAAATTAATTCGAATGCGCATTTGAATGAAAAAGATAATCGGAATCATCCGCATTCGAATACTGCGCATTCGAACACGAAATCCTCGGATCAGACGAATTCGAATGCAACATCGAGAGAGGGGGATATGAATACACGTCGCACAGTTCAATTGGAAGGGAAGAAATTGTAAACTAAAATAATATCATTTAATTGAGTCATTACTTATTTTTAATATTTCACAAACAATTATTAAACCACCAATCCTTTTTGCCACTAATCTACAGATCTATTCATGAACATAGAACATTCACAAAATTACAAAACAGTTTCTAAATCACAAAAACAACTGACGGTATGTTATTTTTACTTGGAAAAGTGACTGGAATTAATGTAATAAACGATCTTAAATAATTGTTTTACTTGTTTATTTACTAAGGGAAAAAGCATTCGGAAGAATTCATCTAGGTATCCGAATACTCGGTTAATTCATCCGAATATCCGAGTACTCGGTTTCAAGTGGAATTTAATTCGAATTCGCTTCCGAATTCATACGAGAGAAAATAATCGGATTAATATTAATCCGAATATCCGAGTACTCAGTTCCAACGAATATTTTAATTCGAATTATTTACATCACTGGTCTACGCAGAAAAATGGACGACATTCACAATCGAGTGCGTCACAACATACAGACAGCCAGCGACCGAATGAAGGAGCGTTATGACATCAACGCTCAGAATGGGGGATATGAACCTGGAGCGCTGGTCTGGCTTTATAATCCTCAAAGACGTCGAGGTCTATCGCCAAAACTGCAGACATCTTGGGAAGGTCCTTACAAAGTGATGAAACGGATCAACGATGTCATCTACCGCATCAGGAAGATTCCGCATGGCAAACCCAAAGTTATTCACTTCAATCGAATGGCTCCTTACAACGGAGAAGAAAATGAAGGGACAGTACAACGGATGCAAGGTTCCGAAGTAAACTTCGAAACCTTCATGTTTCATCACGCCACAGGAAGTAAGGCGCGATTCGGAGTGACCACAGAGAGACAGCAAGACCTTTTTCAAGTGTCACCAGAGTACAGTCTGGCCCACAGGCAGCTGTTGGCAGTAGGAAAACCTATTTCTTCCAGACCGGATGTTGTAAAGAGGGACCAGCATGCCGATTTCGACATTCTCCTTCCAGGCTATCACGAGGAACGTTCCGAGACGAAACGTTTTTAAGAAGGGGGCAGTGTGACGATTGCGGTGCCAGCCCGTCTGATGCGTCATCGCCGACGCGTCTTAGACGAGAAGCTTCGGACGCTTCGACATCACGTCAGCGATGGAATCAATCTGAGACTTTCTGTCGCGCACTCGAATGTCCCAGATAAACAACCCCGGCTATAAAACACGCGGCCGGTGAGTTCGAAAATGAATTCAGCATTTGACAGTTCAGAATTGAAGTCGCGTTATAAATTTTCGCTCGGCTGTTAACATAAATTACTTATTAGTTTATAAATAAATTATTTTTTAAGTTAGTGTTAATTCATTTGTTCCTAAATAAATTTAGTTAACTATTTCGTTTTTTGTTTTAAAATAAAAATTAATAGAACCTTTAAAAATCGTTACAGTACATACATTTTTCAGTACTACTTCATTCCAGTTTTCTCTATCAAAAGCCGACGTTTCGTTCTTCTGCAATGAAGAACGGAACGTCGGCAGTAGAAGAAGTCAACGTGACGCGGTTCCAACCGGAAGCCAATTCAAACATGGACGACGGTCGCGGAAGCCTTCAAGTTAAATTAAATGACCCTTCTGATTACAATTGTTACAAGGATAATTATTTTTGCAGTACTCTAGATATTTGGAGCACGGTTTATTTCTGCAATATTTTTTACGTGACCTTTCATACCACATTTAAAACATTCAACAGTTTTTTCTTGAAAATTTGCCTTACTATTTAGGTTTCTTATTATGATTTGAAACGAAAGCATTTTGAGACGTAGATACAGTTGATTGTTCACTTTCATTTAGTCTGTCTTCTTCTAATCGTAGACGTTCTAGCATCGTATCAAGATTTTTGTCTGCTCCACATTATCCCAAGCAGTATGAAAATGATGAAGTTTCTGTGGTAATACTCTCAAAATTCTTGTCATGATCCAACTTTGTTTCACCTCTTCACCTCCAGCAGCTAAGCCTTCGGCATATTGTTGATTGATCATACAGTTCTCAACTGCTGACTTACTGATATCATATTTGAAACTAAAAAACGCTTCTGTAAATCCTCAATAGTGGGTGTGCTTTATTGCAAATGTCCTACTCGATCTAGAACAAGTCGAATCGTTTAACCAATAAAACGTTTTGCAGGATAAGAGGATATGACAAGACAAGTTGGCGCTGCAATTTAAATTTTGCAGAAAGACAGAAAAAAATACCCCTGCCCCTGACCTTTAATAAATTTATTGTGTGATCATGAGTACTAGCAGATATATCCTGGATGATGGGGAGGAGCTAGTACCAATTATTGATGACATTATTAAGAAACACTTTTCATTTCACCCGTATTTGTCACTTCTATGACCGAACCTAACCAAATATTTTTTGATTCTACTCTTCACTCCACCATTAGGGAAGGAGTGGAAATCTGGAATGAAGGGTGCAGAATTTCACAATAAAACGCATAGAATGATCATTCCAGAATCAAAATGGTGCCAATAAAACGCGTCCAGTGAGATCAGACTTTTTGCCATACAAAATATTAAATTTTTCCAACATTTTATGTGTTGACTTACAATTTGCAATTTTTTTAGCTATGCTACTATCTACATTTAATCCTATAAAAATTTGAGCATCTTTTTTAATCCAAGATTTAACTTATAACTATATTTGTGCTACAGAAATTAAAGAAAAAAAATCCCAGATTCAATTCGTTTGTAATTAATCATTACATAACAGATCATTTCCCAATTTTATTAAACATTTCACAAGGAGTAAAGTACGAGACTTCAGAAAATATAAACACCTGCACGAAAATAGATTACCACAAACTTAATCAATTACCAGAACATAATTCCTGGACTGAAATATTGAATAGTAACGACCCAGAAATAGCTACAAATAAATTTATAAATGAAATGTTATTAATGATAAAAAAATCTAAAATAACAAAAAGATTTAAAAATAATATAAATAAAATAAAACCCTGGATAACTCAAGGTATTATTACTTCAATTAAAAAAAAGAGACAAACTGAAAAAATGTTTATTTAAAAATTTTAATCTTGAAAAAGAAGGTGAATACAAAACGTATAGAAACATGTTACAAAAACTCATTAACATATCAAAAAATAATTACTATAAAACTAAAATTAATGAAAACTGCAACAATACCAAAAAAATTTATCAAATAATATCAGAAGCAACTAATGAAACAAAAAACAATAAACAACCGCTTCAAATATTAGACGGTAACAACAAGAAATTTAATAGTGAAAAAGATATGAGCAACTACTGCAATAAATATTTTGTAAATATAGGTACAGAAATGTCAAAAAATATTTCCCAAACATTACACGAAAGTTATATAAATCCCACTGTAAATTCTTCAATGTTTATCAAACCTATCAATGAAAATGAAATCATTAAATATGTTAGTGAATTACGTAATAACACAGCACCAGGATGCGATGGTATAACAACAGAGATTATAAAAGCTATCCACTTACATATCATGCATCCACTAACACATATTTACAACTTAGTTTTCAAAACTGGTAAGGTACCAAATCATTTCAAAATTTCTATTGTAACATCAATATATAAAACTGGAAATAAACAAATAATAAATAACTACAGACGAATAAGTTTAATAAACACTATAGCAAAAATTTTTGAAAAATGTCTAAAGAACCGTTTAGTACAATTCTTACAAAATAAAAAATTTCTTTCTACACATCAATTTGGCTTCACAGAAGGATTCAGTACAACTGTTGCTATATTTACTTTATTGAAAGAAATTAACAGCAACTTAAATGAAGACAAAAAGTGTATAGGAATATTCTTGGACCTTGCAAAGGCATTTGATACAGTACCTCATAATATACTGCTTCAAGTACTACACAATTCAGGAATTAGAGGAAATGCTCTAGACATATTTGAAAGTTATCTAACCAATAGATTACAGTATGTTAAAATCGGAAATACTTTAAGTGATCCTGAAAATATTCTGATGGGAATCCCACAGGGTACTGTACTAGGCCCAATTCTATTTAATACTTACATCAACTCTTTAGTTAAACTTAACGTAGGGGGTAAAATCGTATCTTATGCCGATGATGCAGTACTTACTTTTTCTGGTAAATCGTGGAACCTAGTTAAAGAAAAGGCAGAAAATGGAATAACACAGGTAAAGTCTTGGTTAGATGCATTTAAACTGTCCCTAAATGTTGATAAATCTTATTATATTGCGTTTTCTATAACGATGGCGAACAGACCTGATTATAATACAATCCAGATTAATAACTCAATGAAACGAATAAAAGAAGTAAATGAAATAAAGTATCTCGGAATATATGTAGACAAACATTTAAAATGGAACAAACAACTACATTATTTTCTACCTTCTGGTTTTATTACTAAACCCGTTGCTACAAAAAATAAATCTTTCGACTTTAATGTTAAATCTAATTTGAACCGCCATGCCAAGAAATGTACTTTACAAAACCCTGTGAGTCCTCAGACAAAATTTCCATTTGCGACTTAATCGAATCCATGACAATCAAATTTAATTAACAGACTTTGTTAATAATTTTATAAAAAAATACACAAAAAGGGCTTATCTATGTATGCGTTGATGCACGTTGACTGCTGGCTGTTTTCTCCTCTCGGACAATAATGCGTATTTATGTGTTGATGCACGTGGGCTGCTGGCTGTTTCCTCCTCTCAGACAACAAAACAATCGGCTCATAACTTGAAGTTATAAGTTATAATTTGACACGAGGAGAGAAAAACAAAAAATACACTTTCAACTTAACAAACGTTTATTATTAACATGGCCTTCTAAATGAAAAGCGAGTTCTATCTGGCCTGGGCAAAAGTGCAGTTCAGGCACAGAATAATAAACGACCAGAAGATTAACTAATAGTGATGTCAATATTGTAACTACCGGGTAAAAAGTACCTGTTACTCGGCGAGATCCGAAGTAACGGGTAGTCGATACAAAAAGTACCCGGTACTGAGATGGAACGGCGGTTCTGCGATGAAATTTGATATCGCGTTACAGCCGTTACAGGTAACTACTGTCGTGTCTAGGACGCCTCGGTACTCGGTATATGAATATCGGGCGTAAATTCGGCGCCGCGCATACCTAGCACAGAAAATGTGTGTTGTAGATCAGTCGAACGGTCCTTAATGGCTAGAAGGAACAATGTGCGTGTTTATTTTATAGATGTTAGATTTTTTTATAGCGGCGGCTAGTAGGGAACAGCAATATTTATACGTCGTGACTGCATTATGTGTAATGTATGAAATATATGTACACGTTTTGTCGTTATGAGTTTGAATAGATTTTTATGCCATAAATTAATAAGACAGAATATAATAATGAATAAATGATAATTAGTGTATTCGTCCATATCCGTGAAGCATGACTCGCTTCTATATGCATCTGAACTTCGGTAGATGGGTAGTAGTAGATACTAGCATTGAATTTAAACCTAACATAGAACGGCAACGCAATGCTTAAAACTGGCAGCCAGAAATTGGAGGTTTACGCGATTAACTGATGCATTATTTAGTAAATAATCTGGTTGTCGGATAATTTGCAAAGGTGTAGAGTCTCTATATTATTATACCTACACCCACACCTTTGCAAATTATCCTATATATCCAATTATCCTTATGCTGTGAAACATGCGAGAAACCAATGGTTAATTTTTCTTCTAAGTTATCATTTTTGAACTCGCGCGGACCAGTCACCACTTTCCCACCACAATTCAAAGCTAAACAGCGGACACAAACATCAAAGGTGCTGACAGCCAGTTGTACTTCTGGTCGCTTATTATTCTGTGGTTCAGGCGTGCTCCGCTAAGCACTGCTTACGGGGCTTTCTTAACCTAAAATCTTGACAGTTCTGTCACATGTGAATGGTGGATGAGTTCGTGTAAGAACAATTAATGTTATAATTGTAAAAATTTGAGCATACTGGATATTATTTACGTCGGAATAAGGTGGAGTATTTATGTCCAATTTCGACAACTTAATTTACCATTAAACTATACAGAAAAGCACGTAAGTTTGCAGTTACGTCATAGACGTAAACCTATAGTACGTTTATAGTAGTCTACAAACGACTAAATAATTCGAAATTTGTGGCGCGAATTAAAAATAACTTACCAATAATTCTTAACACGTTCGCTGCGATAAGGGACATTATAGGGACCATGCACATGCCTGCGTTCAGCGACGCCTGGCGGTGATTTATGCATTAGTGGTAGGAAAACATTGTTTTTAGGTTAATACACCTGTGACACGTTGAAGTGACGTTATTAACGTCACTCTGTAATTTTTAATTTTGCAATTACAATGGATGTTGAAATATATTTTAAAATCTTGTTTATGTAAGTGGACGACCAGCTGGTAGTGGCCGGCCATCAGGCGCAGTCACCCTATGCATAACTTCAATAGCCGAGCGAAAATTTTGGTGTTTGCGGAAGAAATTTTGCATGGCATTGATGGTCAATAAAATTTTTGGTTGTGCGCAGATTTGTTGTTATTTCTTGTAATTGTATTAAAAATATTTAGGGCTTTTTCTAAATTTACTCAAATCTTGTAACAAGTTTTATCGTTTGATGATCAGTACAATTTCTAAATATGCAAAATTTATGCAAATCCTGCGTGGTGTCACTAATAGATGTGAAAATATATTACAAATTGAATTCTATTGTTTATGAGCACAGTATTTCAGAAAACACATCAGAAGATCGGCAGTTGATTATTGTTGGACATGGGCGTTTTCCGTTATTTCTAAATTTTTCCTTTCAAACACAATGGATTTTAAATGCATGACCTCCGTAAACAAATTTATGGAAATTTGCCTAACTGGAACGTATTCTTCACTCTTTTTTGCTCTTTTACAGCCATTTGTATAAATAAAATGGGTAACGAGAGTGACTCATAGAATTAATGTAAAAGTGCTATAAAATAAACAAAAATCTGAGTACAAACCTCAATTTAAGAAACATCACTAATATAATCAGTCTTTTAATACAATTAACACAAAGTATTCCAGTTAAATAGTATAAAACATGTTCCACATGCATTTGACATGAAGTCGGTCTGATGATCGGTTGGGGCTATTGTTTATATTGACTTCTTCACATGAAACGCATACCATCAGTATCCTGACTGTAAATGTATTCACAATACCAAGACTAACCATCCGTTAATCATCAACCGCATTTGAAACTGGCCTACATTTGTTGACTTGCTTTCCGACTTCTCATGAAATTCTTCAAACTTTCATTTCATCAGAGTCTCCTGCACATTTTTCGAATAGAGTACGTTGTACGTAATGACTAATCGATATTGAAATGTATGAATCACTTTCAAAACAGCATACAAACTTAAATGTTTCAATCCATATAGATTTTCTTGCTACTGTCTGGATAATTGTAAAATTTAACATTCTTCCTGTTACTATAACTCTTATGACAATTTACAGTTGTAATACATAATAAGTATTTGATCTTCTGGTATGAAATTAATTACAAAATTCAAGTTCAAATGCACGTTGGGCATTTGAAATGACAGATGTACATTTGAACTGTCATCATACTTCACTCGTGTTTTCATACCACTTATGCAAAATATGGCCATTGGTGGCGCTGTCATCGCATGTGCACGGTCCCTATAGACCCCGTATCGAACTTTCCTTCGGTGCGCAGGTTAAAAAGTTAGATTTCCGTACGGTGCGTTTGCAGTAACTTCTAAATTATTTTATATATAAAAATTTTAATTGTAGCTTTAGTATTCATTAACATTCCTCTATTTTTTAATCAAAGAAAAAAATACGGGGCACATATGTCTCTTATCGCACCAGCCGAGAAAATCTGGTCTGCGTGCGACACGGGGTCTGCAATATTTAATGAACATGCGTAAAATGTTCATGAAGTGCTTGCTGCAGTAAATGTGAATCTTACTTACAGACACTCTATCAATACATTACATTCTATATGTTAAATGCTGAAATAATTTATTGTATTTTGCTTCCATTGGATTGGTACGTAATACGTCACTAACTACGTAATTGCAAACTTACGTGCTTTTCTCTATATTACGGTTTTAGATTAAAATCTTACCTGCATATACTCAGAATTTCTATGGTAAGTTACAACATGTATAATAAAGCTTCTTTTTTCACTGTGCGTAATTATTATCGCCCTTTTTAACGCGTTTTATTCATAACACGAAAGCTTTTTAAAATGACAGTTTTTCTTTATTGCGTAAGCATACTTCACTCCGACGTGATCAAATGATTTGTGCAGGAATCTATAAAGTTTATACTATATAAATTATTTTGTATTACAGTAATTACAATATTAATTAATTTTGCGTGAACTCACTTTGATTGACAGTAATGATAGTGCACTTCACTCAGTGCCGTCAGTGCCCCGTAACCAGCGCCAAACTGGCGACTTTTGGCGTTTTCTCGAGCACAAAAATTCAATGTAAATTTTTCAAAACGGCCAGGCCAGTTAGAACTCGCTTTTCATTTAGAAGGCCATGATTTTTAATAATTGGAAGACACTTAGTTTACGTACAACACGCTACATTTGACAATTTACAGCCTAACTACTAACATGGAGCAAGCGCAATGTATAACAATGTTTGTATAGGCGTTTGATTTTAAGATCGCAGCGCTACCGCGGATAAATCTGTAACCTCTGTAACCTCTGTAAGCTATTCGGAATTTTTGTAATGCACGTGTTTAAGTGCGTACCAATACAAATACACAAGTTGATTTATGTAAATATCACATATGATATAACACAATCCTGACACATCATATACTCAGAATCGACGCCAAAACACGAGATGTTATGTAGCATACAAGAGTTTGTTTAGTTGACACCAGGTGGCGAACGCTTAGCTGCAAACAGTGCAAACTTCAATTGTTGAGTGTTCATTGGAGGCGGGAATATTTGAAATTAAGGATGGATTTACAAAAAACAAATCAAATATTTAATTGCGAATTAAACTAATTACGATTAAGTTGCCATAAGAATTATGGGAAAATTTTTGAGAAAAAAATTATTGAAAATGAAATGAAATATGTAATAATATGTAATTTAATTTTCGGTTAAATGACGAACCATGATTACTCGACTTGAAAAGACTTTGATTAAATGAGTTTTGAGTTTTCTTTTATTGTATGTATCATTTTGGTTTTAAGCCTACTTCATTTGTAGGTAGTAGATGGATTCATTCAATTTCAATAATTTTTTCTCAAAATTTTTCCCATAAAACATAAGAAATTTTTGATGTGGTTGGATAGAGAATTCAATGAGCTATCAGAATCAAGAAAAAAAAATGGGGGTTGCTATTTAAAAAAAATGTCGCTGACGTCATTACTCGAAAACAAATGACTGTCAAAAATTGATTTTCACTTGAAAATGTGTGCTTTTTAAAAACAAAATTTACCTGTCCGAGCGTTTTTTCGAAATGTCAAAAATAAAGAAATTACGAATTTTATTCCATACTTTAGAGGCTTACTGTATATTAAATTATTTGACATTTCATAGGTTTAATTCGCAGATTTTTCAGAAATGAATAACATCTTCAAAATTTTTGTCTGTTTTAAAAAGTGTTAAAAAAAGTAGGTATTACCTGCAAATAAATATTTATATTCGTTTCGGGACCCTGCAATTTAAGGAGAGCCATTTTGTATGTATTGTATGTATGAGATGTCGCATTCGCAAACATAACCGAAACAAAAATGCTTTTACCAGCTTTTACGGATTTTTGTTATCCCCTCTCTTTTTATTCAAAATGATAAGTTTTAAAAGTAGGTGCTTGAGAGGACGGACGCAGGTAAAACAGGATCAGTTGGTGAAAACTACTCTTATCAAAAGGAACATGTTGCGGATCAGTTAGAGCTACTCTGAGTAGCTCCGACGTTTAAAAGGAAAGCGCCTATGGAAAGCACCTCAGATCTACGTAGCCGCATCACATTAGATTGACAGTCGTCGAAATTGCAAGTGTCATTACTGATAGTACAAAACTCGAGATGTAAAGCAATTACGCACTTGCGGAATTACTTCATTCGCCGCTGCGCGGTTCATGCGCAGCTTTTCCACCGTGCGTAATTTGCTATTTACAACTCTCGATATGTAATATACCGATATGTAATATACATCTGAATGTCACTTTAATTTTAAAGTCTCCTTTAAATTTCGTTATAAAACTGGTTCTTAATATCAAATTAATTATCCGTGTCGTTGTGGTTATACATGGGTTATACGTAGATTAAGATCAGCATATAATAAAAAAATGAACTGTAATTCATCATTCATGCAATCCCATGTTAATTCCCCGTAGCTCAGATTGCCTGAGATGAACGGTAGAATATTAGCTGTTCTTTTTGAAATATTACTTTCATTTTGATAACAAAATTTGTTTTATAGAGTGCTATTAAGTTTAAAATAAAAAAAATTAATAAAAAGGTAGAAAGTTAATGTAACAATCTTATATGCAGTTTCCGAAGAAGATATCTCAACCATGCAAGTGGATGAATCTGAAGAGGTTGTTGAGCTCGTGCAAACAGAATTAGGAGCACAGGAGATTGAAATCGAAACTGAACATGACAACTCACCCGAGGAAATATTACCAGAAGCCAAGCCTAAAACTGTACCGCCGTTACGGCCTCTTACAATTGCACCAAAACCTACAAAAGTTCCAATTTCTTACAAACCTGTGGCGGGACAGCAACTCTTTTTGGTACAAGGTATTTGATATATTTTTTAAAACTATACTCAACATTTTTATTCTACAACCGTGTCTAAGTAGATACTTTAAATAATGTTAATTTTAGTTTGTAAAATGTTTTTAAAAAGTAGTGCATAAAAAGTTCTTTACAAACTGCAGTGTATAAAAAGTAAAATGGGTTGACTATTTTCAACTGTTTCATTAATATATTCAAAGCATTTTATAACCTAAATGTAGATTAAAGTAAAAAATCAGAAAGAATGTAATTACCAACATAAATAAAGCAGATTATTATTGAGTAAATATAATATCTATCATGAGTGACGACTACACCAAACTCATAAACAAAGCAGTTGATAAAAAATCTGAAATCTGTTCAGTTGTAGAATAATAGTACATACCACGTGTCCACCGAGTGTGGTTTTCTTTTGTGGCGTTTAAACCGTTTAATGTAGACAAAATTTTCAAACGCTATCATCCTCTAATAAAAAAACTCTATACGTTAAATTTATTTGCAATTACACAGGGTATTCATTTTATAAGTGTCAGCAAGTACCTTTAATATTTCAAATGGAATGCCCCATATATTATTACGAATTCTGATAGATCTATCAATTTGGAAAGTATTTTATTAACATATTTCTATACCTAAACCTAGTATTTACCGAGATAAATGCTGTCAACGAAAAAACATCTTAAATGCAGGCCCTATTAAATTGCTTCTAACTTGCTTAGTTGAAGAGTTTTCGTTATCTATTATTAGCGTGTAATTACACAAGTTTTAAGCTAAGTAACACTATAGTAAACAATCCTGAAGACTACGCAGATTGTTGTTGGCTGGCAGTTCTTTTCTGCTGAATTTAGAAATGAAATATTTCAAGTTTTCCCAAACAAAGTCCTATACCTAAAACCCACGGTTTGTGAGATAATTCTGGTTTTTAATTACTTCATGATTTTTGTCATTTTTAGGGTGTTAAGTTAATATTATTCGAAATAGCATTTGAAACACTGCCTGTTCTCTCAAATTTTTCCTATAATTTACGAAAAGTCTTCGCATATAGAAGGCAGCCATATGCGAAGACTTTTCGTAAAATACGGTACATAAAATAACTTTTTAATATGATTTCAGAGTAAAAATGTAAAAAGTTTATTATAGCAAAAAAACTGTAAGGATTAGCTGCAGAAAACCTATAACAACATTGAAGAGGAACACTATCTATTCGTGAAAGGGGGGGGGGGGTTGCATTTAAAAAAATTGAATAACGGCAGTTTGAAAATCTGACAATTACATAGGCTTGAACATTTAAAAAAAACAAGTAAGACCAAAAGAATTTATATCTAGGTTATTCCTTATACTTTAATTTATAACACTACCGATTTTTATTGCCGTACGATAGACAATCGGTTTACAGTTAGTATTTCAAGAGTGAAAATCAGAAAAGTTGAAAATCAGACCGTTTTCAATAAAATATTAATTTACTCTTAGTTGGTTAATTAAATATAAATATTTTATGCGCTACTGTTTAGAGGATCGAGTGTTATGTCTTTCTATAAGAAAATACACAGGGTGTTCCGGTTAAAAAATCCTGCTACATGCTGCCATTACTTTACGTAACACTCTATATGTACCAAAATAATTTTAGGTTATAATGCTCAATAGGTAGAATGTCTGTGAAAGAAAGAAAAATTCTATCTCGTTCTATAGATGAGCTATGGAAGAAAGGGCATTACCATTACTTGTTGAATTATTACTGTGTTTGTTGACTAGAGCTTATGATGCGATGTTTGTGAAAAAAGTATTAAATTCATCACAGGACATATCGCAGACTGATTCAAGATTTTGATTTTGATTGCATTTCTTTCGATGTTGGTTTATAACGTTCCACTTCGCTTTTGTTTTATTGCTGGCTGTCGCTATTATTTTTTCATTATATATTAGCTTTTTTTGTTTGAATTTTTTCCCTGTATTGTTTTTTGTAGATATTTTTTTGCTTTTGATGTTTCGCTTGTTTTAAGCCTATTGTTCATTATGGATTTTCTTTTGGGAAAAACTTCGTTGATATGATCTTTAATTATTTCTATAGATGTAGAGAATTTAGACTTAACATCTGTAGTTTTTGATTGAATAAAGCTCCAGTCAGTAGCAGAGGGGCCCTGATAAAGTTGATTTTTGCCTTCAGACGTTATTGGCCTGATTTTCTTAGAAATTGGATCTATTCTGGCAGCTCCTGGCAATTGGAACTTTAGACAAATACCTAGGTGATCAGATAAGCATGTGTCGGTGGGGTCTACATTGTATAATTTTAAGTTCTTACTTATAAAGATGTTGTCTAGGCAAACGTCGCCGTCGCTCCGTGTTGGAAAATCAACTATACAACCGTAGCCGCACATAAAATCTAATAGTGTGTCTTTAAGTGGATCTTTTCTATTGAACTTTATATTAAAATCGCCACCTATAATTATTTGATGGTTAAGAAGGTCAATATGGTGGAAAATATTACTTAAGACGTCCAAAAGTAATTCAAAATTACCAGATGGTGGTCTATAAATGTTAATAAAGAGGAACGCCGGAAACTTCACAATGGTTTTCTATGGAGAGTTGTTCTAGTTTCATCAGACGAATGCAAGAAATTTCTTTGTTTGTCATTATCAGCGATCTGCCATGGATTGAATTTTCCTAGAATAGTGGGAAGTCGTAGAAAATTCTTGAATTTGAAGCTCTTCTGCCTCAGAAGTTGTCAACCAATGTTCGCTCATTCCGATGACGGAATAGTTTCCTTCCACTAACAATACTCCAAGTTCTTCAATTTTTGATTTTAGTGACTGAATGTTTATAATTAGAATGTTAATTGTATTACAGTTCAAGATCACGTCGCTAGCTTCTGTTTTAGATGCTGGTGAAAAAACTAGGGATGACGACGGGTACCCGGGTACCCGGGTACCCGTTTATTTAATTGGAACCGGTTCCCCTTTATGAATACCCATTACCCGATAACTACCCGGGTACCCGGTAATTACCCGATACTCGGTAAATGCCCGACAACCAAGGACCTCCTTTTAAATTTAAATTATTATAAAACAAGTACTTGGAGCGTTATTCTTGTTTTTTTCTTCTTTGAAAAAATAATTTATTTGCAGTTCCTTGGAATATTGTTTTGAAGATTTTGAAATTGTTATTCAATAGTTATCGGATATGCAGATAGTTATTGGGTATCGGGTACCCGGGTACTTATCGGGTACCCGGGTACTTATCGGGTAACGGGTAATACCCGGGTACCAATAACGGGTACCCGGGTAACAAAATTATCGGGTATCGGTATCCCTAGAAAAAACCGATTTACCCGAGTACCAGGTGGCCAGATTTCGGGCTTCATCACTGTTTCCAAATGTTTAAACTCTACTGTTATCTTGAAGTATCGAAAGTATTATCTAAAAATTTGAGAAGTGCTGCCGTTTCGGCAGCCTCGTCAGGGAGACTTCTTATTAAAGATTATTATTATACATTAGCACCTTCTGCCAAATTCATAAAAGACTCTACTGCTTAAAACTTGCGCACACAACGACACCTTCATTTTATGAATTCTATTCGGAATGACATGAATGTCGGTCAATTTATACATTGATCGTAAACTTCCCCTTGACCTGTCAATTTGATATGCATTTAGGATGTGAGACCAGGACGCAACTAATATCTTGCTGCCGTGGATGAAAACTAAATCTTTTCTTAATAAATTATTTCTAACGTTTTTTAAAAGATGAGGAGGATCAAACAACGGAATTATTTTTTGATTGTTTATAATAATTAGGTACATGGTCTTGCATTTTCTCACCCTTTAAAATAAAATTTCTTTTAGGATCTTCTAGAAGCAAATTGATAGCTTTTGAATTAGTTCCACCCTGGTCACTTATAGAAGCCATAATATGTAAACCTGCTTCTGTGGCTTCTTTTGTAATTATTTAAAAAAATTGAACTATACTTTCTGCTTTCATTGTGTTCTTAGTGAGTGCAAATGCAACTGGCTGTTTCCAACGCTTAAAAATTCCTCTCAACATAAAAACACAAGCATGATCATTTTGAGTTCTTTCAAATCCATCATTCTCAAAGCCTATTATTCGATCCTCGTGAGGCAAATAATGCAAATGAGGTTGTAGTGCTATTTCATCTAATGTTATATTACAATAACTGAAATGTTTCCTTTGCACTACATCTGAAGTTTAGATTATTTGTTTTTTCAGAATTTGAAAAATAGACTTTGAAACGCCAGGATGCAATGGAACTTCGTTCAAAGTTGCTTTCAAGGTAGAAATAGATGGTAAAACAAAAATTTTTGGTAAAAATCTATATGTTTTTGGACCACTTTTCCATATCGCAATGGCATCTGCTTTTTGTTCAAGAGTAAATTTTCTGCCCTTTTTGGTGACTTTCAAAAAATCTCTTCTGGACTGGTGTTAAATTTTGGCACATCTTTTCAAAATTGGGTATCTTCGTTAAGTGAATGGCTGAATTTATAGATGCTTTGTTGCGTTTAGCTGTTTCTGTAAACAGCTGGCCTCCTGATATAAAGTAAATTCAGTGTTATTTAATGTGGTGATGCTTTTCTGGATGGCCAAACGTTGCAAAATCCTTTCCTCTGCAAAAAACATATTAATATTGTCGCGAAGGGCCTCCGTAAGGGCGCCTTCACCATGTCACGCTAAGGGCCTCCACTATGTCACGAAGGTGGTCCTTAGCTTTTGGGGTTGATTGGGATGCGTAGGTTTATCAGAGGGTAGAGCTTTAAGACAATGATTTAAAAAGAATTAATACCTCTTTATTACGTTAAATAATTAATTTAGTTGAGGGTGGTTTGTCCGTTAAATTGGGGATGCGGTCCTGGGTCGTTCGCGGCGACTGGGGTTTGTTGATTCGTCTAAGACGGAACAGCGGGCGACGTTTCCTTAGCCGGGGAAGACTGGCGAAGCTCGAGGCCGGTCCGTGACTGGAGTGGTTGGTCAAGGTCGGTCTCGGTGACAACGTTCCTTGACTGGAGTGGAACACGACACGTCCTTGCTCAGCCTATGGGTGATTGGGTTGGAACAGCGTGGCCAGGGCAGGCTCCGGTGGCCCTTCTTGTCTTGGACAGCTGGCGAGGGAGATGGTCCTCGTTCTCTTAGGACGGGTTTGGAAATGTCGGCGGCAGTGGCAGATGATGTGGCTGCAGCGACGCTGATGCTGAGGTGGTGACGACGGCGATGTTGGGGGTCCCCTCGTTGAGTTGGCACTAGTGCCCACTGAGTCGGTCCGGTGGCAACGACTTCTCGACTGCCCGACTACCTGACTGGCTTCCCAATTTTGGACCGCACTTTAAAGACACGTTTTTTGCCTATTCGAGCGTTGCATTTTTTCGTCACCTGCTTTGTGTGTTTGCGCCATTCGTATACGCTACTGTACGCGCGTGGCCCCGTTTGTAACAAATTCCGCTTATGAAATCTGAACCTTAAAGGTGCGTTTAGACTTGAGCACACACGCACTGAGCATACGCGCACGGTATTCGTTCGCGCTCGCGAAGAGCGTTTAAATTAAAATTCATTTTCCAACGCATGGGCTGATTCAATTGTTCGCAAACGTGCGTTGAAAATGAGCGACAAAATAGCAGCAGCCGCGTTTATTATAATATTTATATAATATAATATTTAATATTTAATATAAAAAAAAGAAATTCGAAAACGTAGACGTCGTTGGTGGCAAACGCCAATTTTTTGTAACAGAAAAAATAATTTATTAAACAATTTAGTGTCAGAGTGTCGTTATGACCAATTCAGAGACTTTACGAGAATGACTAAAACCGATTTCGAATATTTACTCAGCTTGATAGCACCAAAGATTATCAAAAAAGATACAAGTTACCTCGAACACACGCCGCAAATTCAGTAATGTACAAATTGAGCATTCGCGAACCAATTAATTCTTTTGAGCGTGTACCCGAGACCGACACCAAGCGGATCGCGCTCGCTGCTATTCGCGCATAGAAAAACACATAGTGAGCGTGCGCGCATATCCGTTTACACTTGAGCATTCGCGGTGGATCAGTGCGTGCGTGCTCAAGTCTAAACGCGCCTTTACGTTATATCGGTTACCTCCTTATTGTGTTTACATTTCGACACGGTCGCAATTTGCCCTCGATTACACAAGTTCGCGTGTAAATACTTTTTATGTTTTTTATTCGGGGAACACAGAAAAAACCCCTCGTGGTTTTTAGAAAATCCCCTCGTGACAATATGTTTAACAATAAAAGTGTATATACTATAACTAACTTTTAGGAGACTTTCCTTTTAATATTAGTGTAGCTCTCTTAGACTGCAGCGAAATTGAAGGCTTCGAGATTCCTAAAATACTTTCAAGTTAACTTCCATCGATTGTTGCAAATCAATATTAGGTACAAAAGTATTTTAAACAAAATTGAAATTCCTTTAAAACTGGAAAAGTAAAAATTTAATAAATCAGTTGAACAAAAGATATTTTCCAAATTACCTACCAAGACATTTACTTTCTGTTGACTGCCGAATGAGAATACATTCCAATTTGTTTTGAAGATGACGGTTCAGGTTCCATAATTGCTTCATAGTCTGAAAACATACAAACATAAATATATTTATATATATAATTATATTCTTCAACAGGGCTGCAGTCAATATACAGTGAATTTTTTTTAAGTGTGGCCATAGGGATTTTGTTGAAGAAATAAATATAATATACTCACTTGAGCTGATAAGTTAAAGTTGGCTGTTGTTTATATGTAACTAATGTATAAAAGTTTGTCATTACATGTACCTAAAATTTTGCTCACATTAAAAGTTATGTTCTCTACTTAACTGGGCTTTCAATCACACCCGCTGCAATCGCTAACAGGTTATGGGCCCAGATAACGTTCAAGAAGTGATTGGAAGTGATTTTTCGCATTAAGTGCGAAGGAGTAAAAGTGAGCGACATAGACATTATAATGGCAGGTACAATTAGAATCGAAGCATTAACGAAACACAATTACGACACCTGGAAGATCCAGATGCAGGCACTGTTAGTGAAGAATGATGCCTTGCCATTCGTTAACGGGATGAAGGTCAAGCCAGAAGTTATGGATGGTAACGCGGAAACAATTGCAGCCGAGGCGGTATGGATTGAGGGAGACGATAAAGCAAAGTCAGATATAATATTATCAATTCACCCGTCTGAACTAAAACAAATTAAGGGATGCTCCACGTCGCGTGAAGTTTGGCTAAGGTTGGAGACAATTTTTCAATCTAAAGGGCCAGCGCGAAAGGCTACGTTGCTAAAGCAACTTACACTTCAAAAAATGAGGGATGGCGAAGATGTGCAAATACATTTGCGTAAATTCTTCGATGCCGTCGACAAGCTCGAGGAGATGGGAGTGGAAATAAATCATGAACTCCTATCGATTATGCTTCTCTATAGCCTTCCGGCAAGTTTGAGATTGAGTCGCGCGATGATCTGCCACGACCAGAGGTGCTACGTGTGAAGATCGTTGAGGAATACGAAGCAAGAAATAATGACAGTCGTCAAGATTCGGTGCCAAATGCGATGGCCGCAGAAAGACATAATAAGAAATTTTTTCGGAAACCGGAGAAACGTGAATCTGAAAGTGTAAAATTGACTAAAGTGAAGTGTTTTCGATGTCACAAATTCGGACACAAAGCCTCACAATGCAGACAGAATGCAAATAGAATCGATAAAGAGACGTTGTACGCGACACCGAAAGCAAATTCTTGTCGAGAAAATTTAAATCGTGACCAAAAGTGGTGCCTCGATAGTGGATGCACATCACATTTGTGCAAAGATGCAGACCGCTTCGTAGAGATTTACAGAGGCGATCAAGGAAAACTGAAGTTAGCTAATAGCTCGACAACGGCAGTCAACGCAAAAGGTACAGTTGAAATGACTACCAGCGTTAAAGGACGCAAACAGACATTCAGTTTAAAAGACACTCTTTGTGTACCCGACTTGAGGGCAAATTTATTGTCCGTTGGAAAGATAGTCGATAAAGGATATAAAGTATTATTCGAAAAGGAAGTTGCGAAGATCATTGATGTCGACGGAAATGTGAAGATAATTGCGAAACGAATCAACGGTCTATTCTACGTCCAAGATTCAAACAACAACAGACACGAAACTGTGGTTCAATTTGGTGAAGACGAGAAAAAGTCAATTAACAATGAAAGACGTTCGGACGAAGTAATCGATGTTAATCGGCGTAGAGATGTAATAAGAAAAAACGGTGGTCTCAACGGTGAAGGACAAATCAAAAGGCGAAAAGGCACACTGATGGAGTGGCACAAGAAACTTGGTCATCTCAACGCGAAAGATTTATATGAGGCATTCAAGAATAAAACTATACTTGGATTGGATATCACTGACCCTGGATCTAAAATCGAATGCGAAATTTGCTTGCAGGGAAAAAGGAAGGGAAGGGTGACAGAACTTGGTGAAATCGTTCATTCTGACGTATGCGGTCCGATGAAAATTTTATCAAATGTAGGGGCACGCTATTTCGTGACTTTTATCGAAGATGCTACTGGTTGGTGTGAAGTCCGATTTATTCGTCACAAGAACGAAGTGTTTCGAGAATTTGAAAATTACAAGAAGAATGTAGAAACTCAGCATGGGAAAAAGGTCAGAATTTTACAATCAGATAATGGAACTGAATACGTAAATTCTGAATTTGACGCATTTTTGAAGCGACAAGGCATGCAGAGGCGATTGACAGCACCGGGTAATCCGGAACAGAACGGAGTTGCCGAGCGAAGAAATCGAACTCTCGTTGAATCCGAATGTTAGTTATTTCAGAGAATTTGGTCGAGAGGTATACTGCCTGAACCGTTCATCAGGACGCAACAAATTTGATGCTCGTTCGAAGAAAGGAATTTTCCTTGGTTATGCTGAAGAATCAAAGGCATTCAGGATATGGATTCCAGAAAATCGCAAAGTGGAAATTACTCGAGATGTAAAATTTCTTGAGAAAACATGCAGTAACGAAGATTATCCTTTTGAACATTTTTATTCAGATTCAGCATCGTCCTCCGAAGATGGACAACCAGAGTCACATCGCGAAGTGGAAATTGAAATGATGCCTAATAGATCTTCTCGTGAAGATGTTATTACCGACATTGAAGACAACTTCGAAGAACCAATTAGAGAAAACGTAAATTTAAAACGTGGACGAGGAAGACCGCGGAAGTCAAGGACAGGGCGACCTGGTAGACCCCACAAGGAATACCGTATGATAGAAAATGAAACTGAACCACTGGCTGCTAATGACGAACTAGTCGAGCTTGCCTTCCTGGCCGAAATACCTATCAAGCAGGCGATGAATGGTTCTGAGTCACAAGAGTGGATGAACGCTATGGCAAGCGAATATGAGTCCATTCTTAAAAATGACACGTGGGACATCGTCGAGCGACCGAAGGATAGGGCTACTATTGGTAGTAGAATTGTACTTAGAAACAAGTACGGTGCTGATGGAAATATTTCCAGAAGAAAAGCACGAGTGGTCGCGCGGGGCTTCTCGCAACGTCCAGGATTGGATTTTCATGAAACGTTTGCCCCTGTGGCACGGCTTAGTTCAATCAGACTGGCAATGGCACTCGCCGCTTGTAAAAATATGTACGTGAGACAATTTGATGTAACTACAGCGTACCTCAACGGATTTGTTGATGAATAGATTTTTATGGAGGCTCCTGATTATACGATAGATGTACTTAAGTTCATTGTACGAAAGAAGTACGGATCCCCAGGAATAGTGACGAAGGCGAAGGAGATGCTTCGTGATTTGTCTACTGGAAACAAAGTTTGTCTCATCAAAAAGGCGCTGTATGGGTTAAAACAAGCCGGACGCTGTTGGAATAAGCGTTTGGATCGAGAACTTAGAAATGTCGGCACAGTTCCAACGAAGAGCGATCCAAGTGTATACATTAGAGGCAAGGGAAAGAATATTTTTATAATTATTGTTTATGTAGATGATATATTAGTCTTGTCTAGAAATTCGGAGGAAATAGACAGATTCGGAGTGTTGATGAAGAAAGTATTCGACATTCATGATTTAGGTGAAGTAAATTACTGCCTAGGTATTAGTTTTTCCCGAAGCAAAAATGAAATTAGAATGAGCCAAGAAACATATGTCAAGGACATCCTAGAACGCTTTGGAATGTCGACCTGCAATCCATTATCTACACCAATTGATGCCGGTTCGAAATTATCAAAGTTGGACGTTTGGTCAGAAAAGGACGGGCCAAAACCACCTTATAGGGAAATGGTTGGAGCCCTGATGTACTTATCAGTCGCAACTCGGCCAGATATTTCACATGCGGTTAGTTTGTTATGCCAATTCAATGATAATTTTGGAAAAAGTCACTGGGCAGCCGCGAAACATGTGCTAAGATACTTAAAAGGCACTGCTGATGTAGGTATCACCTTCAACGATGACGGAGACGGACTGCAGGGATTCGTGGATGCAAATTGGGGTGCATGCCCAGATGATAGGAGATCCTTTACTGGATATGCGTTCACGATGAATGGTGGAGTAATCTCATGGGAATCGAAGAAACAGAGAACAGTAGCTCTTTCTTCGACAGAAGCTGAGTACATGGCGCTGAGCGAGGCCTTAAAAGAAGCTATTTACTTGAGGAAACTTCTTGCAGAACTGGACGCAGATATTCCAAAGACAGTGGAATTATATAACGACAATATCGGTGCTCAGAAGCTTGCATGCTCGCACGAAACATATACATATAAGACATCATTTTGTGCGTGAGGCGCTCGAGGCTGGAGAAATTGAGATAAAACATTTGTCAACGGAAGATATGCCCGCAGATGTATTAACCAAAGGTTTACCGAAATCAAGACATTGGAAATGTTTGAATACACTGGGTATTAAAAATCGTGTTTGAAAAACACAGCTCAGTTCGAGGGGGAGTGTTGAAGAAATAAATATAATATACTCACTTGAGCTGATAAGTTAAAGTTGGCTGTTGTTTATATGTAACTAATGTATAAAAGTTTGTCATTACATGTACCTAAAATTTTGCTCACATTAAAAGTTATGTTCTCTACTTAACTGGGCTTTCAATCACCCGCTGCAATCGCTAACAGATTTACATGCTAAACATTTGACCTCATGATCGTTATGGGACAAATTTTAAGTAAATGTTTGTATTTAGTCGCAAATTAAACGATTTACTACAAGATAAACTTTGCTAGAATATCCTAACACGTTTTCCTTAATTTTATTTTACTGTGAAAAGTTGAAGAAAATAGACACAAATTATTGAACGAAAGTAATCCATGTAGGCTGACGTTATTAATACTTTGTCACTGTGATTACTGATAAACCAATTATTGCAACATTAATTATTACCACTTGTAAAAACTATTTCTTCATACCATTGAAAAATAAGTGGAAATACATAATACTACATAATTGATAATTTTAATGCTTGCTTAACAATAACGGACATTATAAATTTGCAATAGACAGACATTCACGGAACTTTTCTTTTAATGACATTTCAGTTACCTTGATTTTTGACTTCGGTTAATTCTATGCTTATTAATTTCAACTTCTAACCGGAAAATAATTAAATAGAACATGTTATTATTATTCTAGCAATGTGCATTTCGTAGAAAAATGTTTAAATTATTAATAAAAATAAAAATTTGCTTCAAATTTGTGCCATAACATACAGTAACATGAGGTCAAATTTTTAACATGTAAATCCCTATGGCCACACTTAAAAAAAATTCACTGTATACAGGGTTATCCACATAAACCGGTATTAAAAGTTTTCAAGGTTGCATTTCACGTAGATATTTGAAATTTAAGGAGCAAGAGTTTTCCGTAGAGATCTCTTTAAATAAAATAAAATTGTCTTTGTATCACTTCCGGTTGCACCGGAAGTCGTATCAACTCGCTTATTTTAAATGGAATGCTATATTTTTTATTACGTTTTTGAATTCTACATGTAAAAATATGTTAAATTGCAAAATATTTCCCTATTTCTAAAATGCATCATTTTTGAGAAATTTTGAATTTTCTTAAAAATTTGGATTCTGTAATCTGATTTTCAAAAAATTATAACACAGCTATGATTGAAGCAATTTTATTTGTAATAGCTGACATTGTAGTTGAAGCTTTTAAGGTTCTTCAAAATTCCATAAGCATAATCTATTAAGCTACAGGGTGTCTAAAACGCACCGCTCCACTCGAAGATATTCAAACACAAAAAAATACTTTTTTTCAAATGGAACGGCCAATATTTTAATACACCATCGTATGTGGAATCAAATGCTGCGTCGAACTGTACTAGCATTCCCTATACCTAACTTTAACAGTTTTTGAATTATGAAACATTTTCGATTTAATTCATAGAAAATTACAATTTTAATAGGTGAAATATTTTTAATTTGTTAAGATAGCATGGAAATTATAACAATGATTACTGTTACTACAAATTTTGTAGTAAACAAAAAAAAAATAGATTTTCACAAATGGAAATTCACAAATTTTAATTGTTCCTTGATCATCCTTTTCTTGGGACGCTTGTGATCTTATAAAACGAACAAGGATAAATTTTATTACTTTAAATTGAGGAATAAAATAGCTGGTAGTTTGCAATTCTCTGCGTTAGCGTGAAAGTGTTTTAAAGTCATTGTCTAATTTTATCTTCGTTATTTGATCTTCGTACATTTTTTTATTCCAAATTGTATAAAGTTAGGTTCAAACTTTCCAAACTATGTTTTATTCATAGGAGACAAGAGGGGTACATTTTATTGAACATACACTCTGCTCTGAACAATTTTAGATCATTCTTCATGAATTTAAAAAATAGATTTAAAATATCAGCGTTTGAATAATTTTGATTTTGATTCTCAACTTTTTTTGGTTTTGCTTAGAATTTGTAGTAACAGGAAACTTTAAATGCAATTGTTTGTTGTTTTCCTGGCTATATCAACAAAATTAGAAATATTTAACCTAATAAATGGTAAATTTTTATGTATTAAATCAAAAATATCTTATAACTGAAAAACTGTTAGAGTTAGGTATATGGAATGCTAATACAGTTCGACGGAGCATTTAATTCCACATACGATGGTGTATTAAAATGTTGGTCGTTCCATTTGAAAAAAAGTATTTTTCTGTGTTTGAATATCTTCGAGTGGAGCGGTGTGTTTTAGACAGCCTGTAGCTTAATAGATTATGCTTATGGAATTTTTAGGAACCTTAAAGCTTCAACTACAATATCACCGATTACAAATAATATTGCTTCAATTATAGCTGTGTTATTATGAAAATCAGATTGCAGAATCCAAATTTTTAAGAAAATTCAAAATATCTCAAAAATGATGCATTATAGAGATAGGGAAATGTATTGCAATTTAACATATTTTTACATGTAGAATTCAGAAACGTGATAAAAAATATAGCATTTCCTTTAAAATAAGCGAGTTGATAGCGACTTACGGTACAATCGGAAGTGATACAAAGACAATTTTATTTTATTTAAAGAGATCTCTACGGAGAACCCTTGCTCCTTAAATTTCAAATATCTACGTGAACTGCAACCTTGAGAACTTTTAACGAACGGTTTATGTGGATAACCCTGTATGTGTATGATTTTTTAGTAATGCCCAGCGAAAACATGTACGTGTAAAAAACGTTGTAGAATAACACGTAACCAAACGTTGAATTCATATGTTATTGTTATGTTGAAACAACGAAAAAATGTCGCGGCAATCAATTTCTTTTAAACGTCTCTGTTCACGTGTAGAAAACGTTGTAGAATAACAATTAATCAACGTTGAATTCGTGTGTTGTTGATACGTTTTAACAACGCTCGAATAAAGTTCTTTTAAACGTCTTTGTCCACGGTATTTCAACGTTAAATTCCAGTGCACACATACGTATAAAAAACGTTGTAGAATAACATGTAACAAACGTTGAATTCGTGTGTTATGGTTACGTTGAAACAACGGCAATGTCCACGTGTAACGTTGAATCAGACAATTACGACATGTATTAATGCTGGGTCTAAAGTCTAAATCATTAGACTGAACAAACATACTATGGCTAATGGTGGAACTTGAACCCACGCCGCCGTGTGATACGACTTTCCAAGTCGGCTAGGCTAGACCGCTAAACCACTTGAAGACTCCAGGTCCGTATCGCTTCCGTGACTGATTCGTAAAGCGGGCAGAGGCAGTGGTAATAAAGCCGAACCGGGGACTTTAACTTACAATAGCTACGCGCCGCCCTCACTCGTTCAATTTCCGAACTCCTTATTACCTACAGTTTCCTTCTAACATCCATATTATCATAACATCATTAAATCAATTTTTCTAATTATTACAATCCTAAGCTTATTTTCTTTGTATATACATTTTAAAAATTCTAAATAATTTATTAATAATAAACATGTAATTCTAAATCGCCTATTTCTAAAAATATTTATACTAACTTAAAATATTCGACAAAACACATTTAATACAGTACTCTCAATTTACTCAATTACTCAAAATTATTTCTTTATGAAAATTTAAAAAAAATTACATGCTGCTCATAAACACCGCAATAGTGTCACGCTCTCTTCGCGCTTGCAATAAATTCAGCTGTTGGGGTAAACGTAGCTCTCGGTAGACGGTTTCGTCCAGGTATGGGCTAAAGGCACTTGCGGGTAGTTTACCGGAATAACAAAGACTTGCTTACTTTGTCCCGGTTCTCGGCTCTAAAAAGGAAGGTCCTCTTCAGAAAAACCACCGCACCATTTTTAGGCTTTATTGAGCACCCTTCGCTATTGGGCCACCTTCCCGCTCGGTCCCCAATCGACTGTCCCGCGCAATTAATCCATTATCCGTAGTTCAGCAAAGTGACCCCGTTAACAATTATACAGAGTGGAAAGTTTAACTGGAATAAATTCTGTAACTTAGAAAATTACCCCCCTAACTATTTTTTTAATGGAAGGGTATGTTGAGTAATTTTTTTTTCTTAAAGCTTGTTCAATTGGGAATACAGCTACGTTTTTATTTTTTAATTTTTCTTAAACAGTAAAAGGCGAAAGAATAAAAAATAAATTTTTGACTAGAACGATTTTAACGCATCAGATATTCAAAATGCTCGCCACCTCTCAGTTGGCAATACCCTAATCGATTATAAATTCCATCCCTAACAGTTTGTAACATTTCCGGCGTTACTCTCCTAATTTCATGCAGAATTTGAAGTTCTGAAGTTCTGCTATGTCGTTTGGTTTAGTCACATAAACTTTACGTTTTAAATACCCCCATAAGAGAGTCTAAAGGGGTGAGATCTGGAGATGTTGTTGGCCACTCAATCGGTCATCGGTTCTCTTCTTCCTATCCACCTATTGGGAAAAACTTCAGTGAGGTAATTATGTACAATTAAAAATTTAGCGCATTGGCAGCGCCATCTATTGGCTGCAGGCAACAATACGATACCATATGGAATGCTTATTTCTTCTTATCAAATAATAAAAAAATGGAGTTCCTGAATTTTTGGCATTAAAAACGATTTTAGTAAAAAAATTCTTTTTTTTATTTTTTACCTTTTACTGCTAAAGAAAAATAAAAAAATAAAATGTAGCTGTATTTTTTCAACATATCATTCCATTAAAAAAAACATAGTTAGGGGTCGTTTCACCCCTCCAAATAATTCAAAAGTTAAAAAAGTCCTTTTGTAATATGCGCCATTAAAAATAAAAATTGACCTGTTCCAAGAATTTTTTTACAAATCGTAATCTTCTAAATTATAGAATTTATTCCAGTTAAACTTTCCACTCTGTATACAGCTATCCCCAATGAGTATTCGTGACAATATGTATGTATAATTGATTGACTATTGCGTTCTTTAGTATTTTTAATCACAGATTTTGGGCATCAAATTCAAACTAACTTCAAAAAATTTGACAGATTACGTCAACTTAAAAAGATGTTATGGTTGACTCGTATGTGCTGTTTCGTTTAATTTCAAAGCTGCCAAGCATGGAGAAGAACCTCATATTTCAGAGATTTTTAGTAAAATTAGACAATCACTGTAAAATTAAGTGTTTTCTAACGTCAACATAACGTTTTGTAACGCATATTTATTCGGTATACGTTAAAATAACGTTATAAAACGTTGGTTAAAAATTGAGTTGTAAATTATGATTTATCTAACGTATTAGTTTCGTTAATTTTTTTCTCATTTATTACGTAGAATAGTAGATGTTGAATTAACGTTGAAAAGATATGGTAATCAACGTACGGTAGATACATCGCATTTACTCATAGTATAAATCACGTCGTAAAAAGACAAAATTATTACATATTTATTTCACGTTATAATTATGTTCATATTAAACTGATTGTTAAAAAACGCGTTATACAAACGTGGTATAATTATGGTTGCTAATTCAACCAAAAAACAACGTTGCATTTATCAACGAATAACGTTATTTCCACCGTAACAACGTGAAATTAACGTTGAATAAACGTACATGTTTTCGCTGGGATGTAATTATATTCATGCAAATACAACGCAAAGTATCTTTTTCACTTCGTATCTCCTGTATTAGTGGAGTAATTCTGCAAGGTTCAATGTCCTGTTCATGCGTTCAGCACTTCCATTTTGCTCTGGAGTGTAGCTATTTGTAGTTCGGTGAACAATTCCAAATTTTGTGAACAATTTTTTTATCTCAGCTCCACAGAATTGTCAGATCTCACCTTACTGTAGTCGTCAGTTGTCACCAAAAAATACTTTAATAGCTACAACCCTTCTTTGGAAAAGATCTTCGAATATGTTTACCTTCGCTGCATATAACACAATTATATTTATCTATTCTAGCTTCTCCATGAAAATTGAGCCCCTTCATAGCGCCATTTTTCATTTTCATTAACATATTGCTATTCAAGTGACCAAACCTGCGATGCCACGTTTCCCCTTAGATGTTTCGGCTAAAAAACATGGTTGCCGAACTTCTGTGTTTAGCTTGTAGACATTATTATTGAGAGTCACCTCTCCAATTACCAAAAATGTTCATTACTCACTGACAGATAATAAATTTGTTGATAATTGAGGCACACAAAGTACATTTTTAACACATATCTCGATAATCTCATGACCTACTCTGCTCCTTATTTCCACATCACCAAAACATACCACTGCTGCTGTACTATTGCTGGCAACTGTAATGTCTGGCATATCAGTTGGTTTTAATCTCACATCCAATAACCAGTCTCTGTTGGGAGTTATATGGGCAGTCGCACCATAAACCACGTACCATTCCTGCGAACTAAATTTACCACTCATGAAAACTGCACTATATACAGGGTGAGTTTTTTTCGATGTTTAGCATTGGCATCTCGGAAACTAGCAGAGCTAGAGAGACGGTTAAATGGGAAAAGATTTGTAGTTTTAGGAGCCCAGTTTAATGCAGCTTTTGTTTTTTTCTTAAAGTTCATGGCTAGCTAGATATTTTGAAAAAACTGATTTTTTATAAATTCGTTAAATGCATATAGCTCGGTTATTCTTGATTTTAGAGAAAAGTTGCAAGACAAAAGTTGTACAGAATTATCTTCTTAATTAAACAGTCGAACAAAATTTTCCATATAAGCTCTTATTTTTCAGTTGTGACATAAACATCAGTTTTTCTAAATGGAAACCATAGTAGGCCATGTAACATTGTAACATTGTAACATGATGTAACATTCGATATGGTTATTTAAAAAAACGACGGAGATACGGCAGTTTTTCTTTTTCAAAATTGTTAATATGGTTGGCCATGGAAATAAAAGTTTATTGACAAATGCAAGTTATAAATGGTGAGCAAATAAAAATCAGATTAGAATAGGCGCCGCAAAAAAAATGTATGTCTGTGATTAAATAAAAGGTCAATACATTTGACAGTCCAGGAATGTATTACATTAATTAATTCAGTTAATCACAAACATTGCACAGCCTACTCTAATCTGATTTTAATTTGCTCACTTATATTACTTTGACGTTTTGTTCGCAGTTTCTTTTTTACATACCTTTCAGAATCAAAACTCTGATATACATTGTTCACGACCTATTTAGACTCTAGAGGGCCATGCATTTTTTTCGTCAAGTTACGTACATGCTATATTGCTTCTTATACTCTACGTTGGCATGAAGAAAGTAAAATAATAGCATTAAAACAAATAAATTACTTGTGACTTTGTAATACTAAGTCAAAATGCTCAAAATCATCAATATTTTTTGGTGTCAGTTTTCAAAAATATAACCATCAAATTAAAATGGAACATATTCACTTGGAGGTACCAACAAAAGTGTCACCCTAACATGGCCTACTCTGAGTCTAAAAAGATCGTGAATGGATTATACCAACAATGGTTCAATATTTCAATAGCCTCCTAGGAGAACCTTCAACCTCAAAACATCAGTATCACTATAATTTCATGTTTTCTTTAATTTTGGAAATTTTTAACATTGATTTAATGTCAACTCTTTTTTGTAAACACTCACTTTATGACCGCCTTTTGTTGAGATAGGGTTCATTTTCATCACCAACTCAAAATACTGTTAAATATCAAACAGCTATGTGAAACATTGAAACTCAAAACCAATAATTCGTACGTATAAATTATTTTATAGTTTACAAACACGAAGCAGCGAAACCTTGGAAGATCATTCTTGTGGTTCTGAAAGGAACCTTTCAAAATTCACCGGATGAACAACTGCAAGTATACCAGGGTCGGAGAATAGGACTTGACCTTCATATTGCTAATCCGAAGCCTTTTTAACAAATCTAAACTATCGAGAACAAAAATAAACTAAAAATATTTCTAAAGATGTTCGAAAAGACCAACATTATTTGCAATACATAAATTACACCTCTTTAAAATCTAATTTACTGCTTTCCTAGTAGAACGTCCGTCATTAAGGGCTATTCTGTAACTTATTAACAGGCTACTAAAATTTAAGGGTACGTTAAAATTCAAAATAGAGTCTTGTGATTCGCTGCTACTACGATAACTGTACTTTTTATTTAATCACAGATATACATTTTCTTTGCACCGCCTACTCTAATCTGATTTTTATTTGCTCATCGTTTATAATTTGCATTTGTCAATAAACTTTTGTTTCCATGGCCAACCATATTAACAATTTTGAAAAAGAAAAACTGCCGTATCTCCGTCGTTTTTTTAAATAACCACATCGAATGTTACATCGTTGAAAAGGTAAAAAAAGGCCTTTCTTTTTCACTCATGGCCTACTATGGTTTCCATTTAAAAAACTGATGTTTATGTCATAACTGAAAAATAAGAGCTTATATGGAAAACTTAGTTCGACTGTTTAATTAAGAACATAATTCTGTACAACTTTTCTCTAAAATCAAGAATAACCGAGCTATATGCATTTAACGAATTTATAAAAAATCAGTTTTTTCAAAATATCTAGCCAGCCATGAACTTTAAGAAAAAACAAAAGCTGCATTAAACTGGGCTCCTAAAACTACAAATCTTTCCCCATTTAAACGTCTCTCTAGCTCTGCTAGTTTCCGAGATCCCAGTGCTAAACATCGAAAAAAAACTCACCCTGTATATGCTTCTTATCTTTATTGTCTTTCTTACTCTCTTTTTCTTTTAATTTCTCAGGACACATAAGCAAAATCCCCTTGTTACGACAGGACGTAATTTGCTTTAAGTGTCGTAACAAGGGGACTTGTTACGACACTTCAAGCAAGTTACGTCCTTTACCTCCTTTTTCTTTTTAAGAGAAGATGAACTGTCTGGTTTGCCCTTAAATTTGACAGAAAAAGCTCCACTCATGCTAGTTTCACACTCCATGTCCAAAAGCTTAGTATTAATTTGATCAGTTGTTATGGCCATACCCGAATGTTCTATAGCCATAATCATCGGCTCATATTTTTCAGGTAGTCCGGCCAAAATTAAGTTTCCAACCCAACCATCATCTATGGCAAAACCAGTATTCTTCAACTTGCCAGCAGTTTCCACCATCTTTGTCACACACTCGCCCATAGAGTCACAGTTTCTCGGCGAATATTTATGAGTGACTTCAATAGGTTAATCTTGCGAGAAAAACCACTGTCGTCGAATAACGATTTCAACTTTTTCCATGAACCTTTGGCATCTTTGGTGTCTTTTATGTGCACAAACAAACTTGTACCGACGGTCAAAATTAACCTTCATTTGGTTTGAGCAATCTTGGTATCATCCTTCTCGGTTCCAAGAATACAAGCCTGTTGGCCTTCAAAAATCAAGTAATTTTCCACTGCAAAACACCACTCATCATAGTTTTCCCGGCCACGTAGTTTTGGCACACTACCAAGGAAGTTTGTTGACATGTTTTACCACAGTTCTGTTAATCATTTAAAATCATTTAAAAACTGCACATAGAAAGTATTAAGGAAGGTTTATTTCATTACACTACGTTACATTAATGAAATTTGGCGGCAAATAATGCAGGGACTTCTCTCAACGAAACTCATTTGAGAATAATGTGTACATTTCTACTTTTTCGGCGGTTGTATACATTATTTTACAGTAAATCAAAATAACAATTTAATTCAATCTGACAATTCAAAATCAGTAGTGTCATTACTAACAACGCCCGGTAACCATGGCGAATGAAATAAATTTGGAAATAATAATGTAATAAAGCTTCTTTTGATAAAATTACTATGTGCAGTCTTATAAGGTTCTCAGTGTATGTTTAGAAGCATCATATAGTTTAAGTTTCTGTAGCATGTTATATTTAATTTTGATGTAGATCAATAAATTAAATTATTATTATTATTATTATTATTATACAATAATTATTGCTGCAAGTGCTTTGATAATGTGTGCTATTGTAGGTTCCAAATTCCATGTTTTGGGTTCCAAATTACGGGATATTTGTCATAAAAAGTCAAAAACTCTATAATCAAATTATTGGACCAAGCTTTATTACATTATTTCCAAATATATTTCCTTCGCCATGGTTACTGTGCGTTGTTAGTAATGAGAATAACACTACTGATTTTGATGAATTAAATTGTTCTTTTGATTTATTGTAAAATAATGTGTACAACTGCCGAAAAAGTAGAAATGTACAATTATTCTCAAATGGAGCTTCGTCTCTGCATTATTTGCCGTCAAATTTCCGGATAGACAAATTTCTAGCTAAATACATGCAATGAATTAAACCTTCCTTAATACTTTCTATGTGCAGTTTTTAAATGATTCAGCATTGAAAATTAAGTAGTAACCATAGCAACGTAATTCTAAAATCCCTATGTGCAATTTTATATAACTCAGAAATGTATTATCTGATCACGTAATTTTCGCCTATGTGCAGCGCTACAAGATTCTCACTGTATGCATCCTTGCTACAGTATTGAAGGTGAGTTTTTTAAAATCGAACATAGGCTTAATATTAGAGCTCTCTATTTCACGTATATATCAGTACACGTGTATACGTGTAATACACGCATCATGATGTTAGTCCGTGTAATTTTAAATACACGGGTACCCGTAAATTTTAATTTCACGGATACACGTGTAGTTATAACAAGCGTCTAAATAAAAACCTGGTCAAGTAGGTTGTGATCGAGAATTTTTGCATTGCATTTACATAATAGAATTACTAAATGTAGCCTACTTGACCAGGTTTTTATTTAGACACTTGTTATTACACGTGTATTTAATACAAAAACATCCGTTGCTAGGTAACCTGGATTTAAACGTACCGAACGGACCCGTGTATTAAAATACACGTGTAATTATATCCGTGTACACGTAGAATAAGAGTTAATTACACGTGAATTAATAACACCTGTACACGTGTACCTTCAATACACGTTCAAAACCGTAGACTCTACTTAATATGTATGTGGGCTTCGTTACTATGGATACCATTCGTACTTGTTTGTCTGGCACTGAAGCTCTTTTTCCGAAAGAGATAAAAATAATCATTAATCAGTTTTCTGGAAGTTTGAGAACATATCCCAAACGGTCTTAAAAATTGTTAATTGCCTTAAACTGGATCCTACTCGATACCAGTTGTAGATTTGTATCCTTTCATTCGTTGAATATACCGTATATCCATCTGACAATGAGACATAGGAATTTAACATGGGAAAACAAAAATTGCATTATAACGAGCGTCTACATAAAAACCTGGTCAAGTGGGTTGTGATCGAGAATTTTTCCATTGCATTTACATAGCAGAATTACTAAATATAGCCTACTTGACCAGGTTTTTATTTAGACACGAGTTATTATCTACCTGAATAGATATACAGTCGCGGACAAAATTGGGGGTACTGCGTTTATATCACTGGTTATTTCTTGGAAACGCTTATCCCTTTATACTTGCTGCAATAATAAATTCGATAAGGGTATTCTAAAAATATCTAAATAATATTTATAGGGTATTATTTCAGAAATGAATAATCCCTTAATGGTGAGGAACGTTTGTTTATTTTGCAGATAATATTACTTGGACAAAATTATGGGTACAAACGATGTAGCTGTAGTTTTACCAGTACTATTCAAGTGTGCACACCATAGTAGTCGATTCATCTGAAAAATAGCATTTTTATTGAGTTAATAACTAATAGTGAAATTTAAAGTTGGTTCTTGTCCGATGAAAATTGTATCACAAAATCTTTTAACCGGACACTAAATCTCGCACTATACACTTAACGTTTCACCGTCGTTCGAAGCTGTCGAACGACGGTGAAACGTTAAGTGTATAGTGCGAGATTTAGTGTCCGGTTAAAAGATTTTGTGATATAATAGTGAAATGTTCTAAGAAAGTTCGTTTTTGAACTAGAAGTTCGTTATTTACTAGCAATGAGTGACAGAAAAGATATCGCTTTGGAAATTCGAAAACGTATTGTTGAAGACCGAAATATGGGTGAAAGTTACGGACAATTAGCAAAAAAATAAAGTTTCAAAAAGCGCTGTCGTTCGTACTTGTAAAAAATTTGCAGCGACTAATAGTATAGAAAATATTGCGGGTCGAGGACGAAAAAGAAAATCGACACCAAGAGACAATGCGCTAATTGTGCGAGAAGTTAAAAAAAATCCAAGTGCAAGTGCGCGCCAAGTGAGGGAAATAGTCAATATAAACGTTTCTACTAAAACAATTAAAAAAAGGATTAAGGAGGCTGGTCTTCAAAGTTTTTTAAAAAGAAAGAAACCGTTCATTAGTGAACGAAACAAGAAAAAACGATTAGCGTTTGCCCAAATATGTAAATAAACCCCCAGCCTTTTGGGAAAAAGTCGTGTGGTCGGATGAAAGCAAATTTGAACTTTTTGGATCAAAACGAAGAGGTAGAGTGTGGAGGCGACCAGGAGAAGCCTTGAGTGCCAAAGCGGTAGAGGCTACAGTTAAACATGGAGGCGGCAATGTGCTTGTATGGGGTTGTTTCAGCAGAAGCGGTGTAGGAAATTTAGCTAGAATAGAAGGAATATCATACGTACAACTTTTACAAGAAAATTTGTACACTTCATTGGAAAAAATGGATCTTGACGATTTCGTATTCCAACAGGATATTGATCCGAAACACACGTCGCGAGTTGCTAAGAATTATTTCCAGGAAAATGATATTGAAGTCCTTGAGTGGCCACCTCAAAGTCCGACCTCAACCCAATTGAACACTTGTGGGCTTATTTAGACGGGAAAATTTCACGGGAAGGGGTAACAAATGCGACATCCTACTTTCAGGATCCTACATCAGGAAATTCCAGCAGAAATAATAACGAATTTAATAGACATCATACCGTGGCGATATGCAGCAGTCATTAAGACAAAGGAGGTCATACCAAATACTAATTCAGTTATTTTAGTGAAATTAATATAATACAAATTTTAAACAGAAATTGTACCCATAATTTTGTCTACCTTTCATTTGAGATTTGATTAAGTTTTTATAATAGATACTTGTTTTTTCGTTTGTCTGCATACTTTGTTTGATAGAATGTTGTATTTAGTTATTAATAAACTGTCCAATAGATTTTTTTTTGTTTATATTTTAGCTGTGTTATGTTCTTTCCAAATATAATGGAAGTTTATTCCTGTACCCACAATTTTGTCCCTGACTCTATATGAAATTCTGGGTTACAATAGGAAAGATTATTGCATTCAAAGTGTTTTGATACTAAATTTGTGCAATTTTAGTTATTAATTATTTAGAAATTAAGAAAAAAAGTTATTATTTTTTTCTGTACAAGCTTAGTAGGTGTTTAACGGAAAGTTTCAAACGGATGTTGAGGTCGATGTAGTTTGTTCGTTCATCACAACTGTAAGGCCACGAGTTCAAATCCGAATGAGGACACTTTTTTTTTCTTTTTTTTTTAAATATTTTTTCAGATTTGAAATCGCTTAAACTCTGAAACTAGTTTATTATTTTATTTATAAGTTTAATATTCATTTTGTAACATAATAAATAAGACATTTAAGTAGCGACATCTTTCGATCGCTTGTTGACCTGCAGTAGGTTGATTGCAGTAGGATTGACAAATTGAAGCCAGTCCGCCACATAATAAGTCATCCCAACGCAAGGCGGCCATGTGCTGTCAAAGCATATGAGAATTTTGAAAATATTTTGTGCAAATCGGTTTTGATTGCAGCGGATTTCCCGAGCAGGCTCTGTACAGCTGTTTCAGGCCTAGTTGGGCCTTCATCAGCAGAACCGTAGCACAAAATATTTTCAAAATTCTCATATGCTTTGACAGCACATGGCCGCCTTGCATTGGGATGACTTATTACGTGGCGGACTGACTTCAATTTGTCAATCCTACTGCAATATCAGGTCAACAAGCGATCGAAAGATGTCGCTACTTAAATGTCTATTACTTTCACATCGCATTGGCGAATAACCCTAGGACATATCGGTTTGGTTTGCAGTGGAGTTCTCGGGCTACGGTTCTGCTGATGAAGGCCCAACTAGGCCTGAAACAGCTGTACAGAGCCTGCTCGGGAAATCCGCTGCAATCAAAACCGATTTGCACAAAATATTTTCATAATAAATAAGGTTATAACTTTAATATCATAAAATTTTGCAAAAATAAACAGAAATGGAACAACTAAAATATCTTACAGAAGATATTCAAACAAACCCCCATTTTCAGCTAAACAGTATCCAAGTTTACCATAAAATGATCGCCGAACGTTCGCTAGTTGCCTATTATTAATTTTTAAACACTCTGTTTCAATTGCTGCTTTCAACTCATTTAAAGTATTGTAACGATTTTAAAGGTTCTATTATTTTTATTTTAATCAAAACACGAAATAGTTAATAATCTAATTTATTTAAAAGTAACACTAATTAACACTAACTTAAACAATAATTTATTTATAAACTAATAAGTAATTTATGTTAATAGCCGAGCGAAAATTTATAACGCGACCTCGATTCCGAACTGTCCACTTGCTTAATTAATTTCGAACTATATCACGTTCGGCCGCATGCATTTTTATATGCTGGGGTTGTTTCTCGCGAACATTCTCGTGCGTGACAGAAAGTCTCAGATCATCGCTGACGTGATGTCGAAGCGACCGAAGCTTCTCGTCTAAGACGCGTCGGTGTTGACGCATCAGACGGGCTGGCACCACAATCGTCACACTGCCCCCTTCTTAAAAACGTTTCGTCTCGGAACGTTCCTTGTGATAGCCTTGAAGGAGAATGTCGAAATCGGCATGCTGGTCCCTCTTTACAACATCCGGTCTGGAAGAAATAGCAGTCTACGGTTTTCCTACTGCCAACAGCTGCCTGTGGGTGGTGACTGCAGACTAGAACTTCAATTCCCGTTCCGTTGAAGATGACTTCTATCATGCTGCGAACGACCCTCCAGTCCAGCCCATCTAGTCCGCAGCCTATCTTGGGAATGGCTAATTTCGTCTCCTTGCCTTCCACCAGCTGTCTCTTCAGGCTCCACAAAGCTCTCCAAATACTGCGATAGTCAGGCTTACCGCTTGATGCCTTCTTGGTGACTGAGTAGTACACGTGTCGTCTTCGTTCCGCCTCCGTGTGGATGATCTGCAGGCTCTTGCCCACCATGGGGTGCTGTCTTAGGAGTTCCTCGACCTGACCAAATTTCTTCCGGAAGACTTGGGCTATCCCCTTGGACATCCTTAGGTCTTCTGCCGCACAGTGGGCCAGACTGTACTCTGGTGACACTTGAAAAAGGTCTTGCTGTCTCTCTGTGGTCACTCCGAATCGCGCCTTACTTCCTGTGGCGTGATGAAACATGAAGGTTTCGAAGTTTACTTCGGAACCTTGCGTCCGTTGTACTGTTCCTTTAATTTCTTCTCCGTTGTAAGGAGCCATTCGATTGAAGTGAATAACTTTGGGTTTGCCATGCGGAATCTTCCTGATGCGGTAGATGACATCGTTGATCCGTTTCATCACTTTGTAAGGACCTTCCCAAGATGTCTGCAGTTTTGGCGATAGACCTCGACGTCTTTGAGGATTATAAAGCCAGACCAGCGCTCCAGGTTCGTATCCCCCATTCTGAGCGTTGATGTCATAACGCTCCTTCATTCGGTCGCTGGCTGTCTGTATGTTGTGACGCACTCGATTGTGAATGTCCTCCATTTTTCTGCGTAGACCGCTCACGTAGTCTTCGTCGGCAGGGATTTCGCCAGGCTTCACGCCAAATTTCAGATCGCAGGGCAGTCTTGGTTCTCGCCCAAATACCACTTTTGCTGGTGTCTCTCCTGTTGTCTCATGAACGGACGCACGGTATGCCAGTAGAAAAAGGGGAATGTACGTGTCCCAGTCTCTCTGATGGTCGGAGACTACCTTGGACAAATGTCGGTTGATGGTTCTGTTGAATCTTTCCACCATTCCGTCTGACTGCGGGTGAAGTGCAGTGGTTCTAGTTTTCCGGACGCCGAGCAGAGTACACACGTTCTTGAATAAAGCCGATTCAAAGTTCCTTCCTTGACCTGAATGCAGCTCCATGGGCGCGCCGTACCGACTGATTCATTCTCGGACAAGTACTTCAGCAATAGTTATCGCCTCTTGGTTTGGTAGGGCGTATGCTTCAACCCACTTGCTAAAGTAGTCCATCACCACGACGATGTACTTATTTCCACTATTCGTTTGTGGAAATGGGCCGGCTACATCTATGGCAATTCTCTCAAAAGGACTTCCCACGTTGTACTGTTTCATAGGAGCCTTGCCTCGTCTGTGGGGGCCGTTACTAGCTGCGCAGACTACGCACTTCCTACACCAGTCCTTTACGTCTTCCTTGCAGTGCACCCAGTAGAATCGCTCGCGCACCTTTTCCATAGCCTTCTTGATTCCCAGATGCCCTCCCGAAGTTCCATCGTGAAGTTCCCTCAGAACTTCCGGCACCCTATTCTTGGGGATCAGTAACTGTGTCTTCTGTTCCGTGCCTTCCTGGTTCTCGATGGTTCGTTTCAGAAGACCATGATCCAGCACTATGGAGTCCCACTGCGCCCAGTACGATTTTACGGATGGTGCACATGGTGCTATCTCTTCCCAAGTAGGCCTTGCCTCCCTACTTTTCCATTCCAGCACCAATTTCAAATCCTGATCGTTCTCCTGGTCTCGTCGCAATTCTTCACCTTGCCATTTGTCGTCTATAACGGCCGTCCTCGCAGTCATGGCTACTTTCTCCTCCAGACGACTACAATGCTTACAGTCTTCATCACAAGGTCTTCTCGACAGAGCATCGGCATTTCTATGGCTAGTTCCGGCCCGATGCTGAATTTCAAAATCGTATTCCTGAAGTCGTTCAATCCATCGTGCGACTTGTCCTTCAGGATTCTTGAATCGGAGGAACCATTTTAAAGCGGCATGGTCCGTCCTCAGGAGAAAGTGTCTGCCGTATAAGTACTTGTAGAAATGTTCTATGGACTTTACCACGGCTAGCAATTCCCTTCTAGTGACACAGTAATTTCGTTCCGGCTTTGACAGGACTTTACTGAAGTAGCCAATCACCTTCTCCTGCCCTTCTTGTATCTGGGACAGTACGCCACCGATACCAACATTGCTAGCGTCAGTGCCCACGATGAACTTGCTTTCTGGGAGAGGATAACTTAGAATAGGAACACTTATCAAGTACTGTTTTAATTGTTCAAAACTAATTTGGCAATGTTGGTCCCATTCAAACGGACGACCTTCTTCGGTGAGTTTTGTCAACGGCTTAGCGATGTCCGCAAATCCGGGAACATAGCGCCGATAGTAAGTGCATAGGCCTAGAAAACTCCTTATCTGGTGTTTATTCTTGGGAGTTGGCCAGTCCTTCACGACCTGAATCTTCACTGGGTCCACGGCGATTCCATTCCCATTAATATGGCCTAGATAATTCACTTCCTTCTGGAACAGGTGGCACTTCTTGAGACTAAGCTTTAGTCCAGCTCCGCGAAGCCGCTGGAACACTCCTTCCAGGTTCTTCAGATGGTCGTCGAAAGTTTTCCCCACCACAATTATGTCGTCCAGGTATACCATGCACGTTGTCCAGGACAGACCCTTCAGAACCGTCTCCATCAGCCTCTCGAATGTCGCTGGGGCATTACATAACCCGAACGGCATCACCGTGAATTGCCATAGACCCATACCAAGGGAAAACGCCATTTTTTCTCGATCTTCGGGCGCTAGTTCCACTTGCCAATAACCACTCTTTAGATCCAAGGTTGAGAAGATCTTTGAACCGGCTAGGGTGTCCAGGGTGTCATCAATCCGTGGCAGAGGATAGCTGTCCTTTTTGGTGACGTTGTTGAGCAATCGATAGTCTACGCAGAACCATGTGGATCCATCCTTTTTCTTCACAAGCACTACCGGTGACGCCCAAGGGCTGCTCGATGGCTCAATTACATTGTCTTTTTCCATCTCACGAATAATGCGTTCTGCTTCCTCACGCTTCGCCAATGGTAACCTCCTTGGAGCTTGACGGATGGGCCTTTCTTCCCCGGTCTCTATCTTGTGTTTGACTATGTCGGTTCTTCCCTTAGGTCCATTTTCTACCTCGAACACATCTTGATACTGACAGATCAGGTTCTTCGCTTTTGTCTTCTGTTCTGGAGTCAGTTCCTGAGCCGTCGACATGACCATTTCCAACAACTTCTTCCGGACCTTCGTCTCTTGTTGTACGTTTGCTTCTATTTGGCGGGAGATGGAGGACACCATGGCACAGCTTCCCAAGATCGTACCTTTCTTGATGTTGACAGGGAAGCAGTTCACATTCATTAGGCGGACTGGTATTTCCTTCTTTGCTGTCAACAACATTTTTCCAACGAGAACTCCTTTTCCAATCTTCTGATCGTCAGTGTTAGGTTCGACCATAATGACTTGCCCATCTTGGAAAGCGCCGTTCAGGTTTGCGTCGACTATAACCTCGGTTCTGCTAGGCAATACATCTTCTGCGAGAACAACTCGAGTGGCCACGTCCTCTCGTTGATGTAGAACCAACTCCTCGTTGTTAACCGCCATCACACCACGCTTCAGATCCAATTGGAACCCATGAGCACACATGACGTCCATGCCCAGAATCGCTTCGTCCTCTATTTCTGCTACCAGTGCACGATGTTTGATGGGGGTCGATCCAATGGTAATGGTCACCTCTACTTCACCATGGACAGTCGCTGATGTTCCGGTTGCTGTCCTCAGTCTCCATTTAGTCGGCTCAGTGCGTCTTGATGACTTGATAACGTCGGACCTCAAGATAGTCTTCGTCGCACCCGTATCCAATAACATGGTGTGAGGGATGTCCTCAATGGTGGCATCCACGAAGACACTGCTGGTTAATCGCCGCAGGGCTATTACTTTTGTGGCTTTTGTCTTTGGGGGCCTTTGAATTCGGGTCGACGTTTGCCCTTTTGCACCGACCCGGCTTAGTTTCCCTGTGGCTTCCTTCGTGGAGGATCTTGCCTGGCCTTGGGACACCGCCTGCGAACATGTACCTCTTCTTGGCAGTTCCAACACACCAGCGGATTCTTCCGCCTCAGGACTTCCACAATGCGGCGAATATCCTCCTCTGTGGTATTATCCTTGGGCCGCTCCTCTGCAGCAGATCGCACCTTGACGCTGGCGGGTTCTTCTTCTTGGGAGTCCATGGCAGCTCGTACCTTAACATGTTCTCTTGAGACTCGCTTCGCCGCCTCGTATTCCAAGGCGTAGGTTGCCTGCTGGTTGTCCGGGTCACGGATTCCATCTACGAAGGTCTGCATCGTCAAACATTGCAGGAATTCATCAGGCGCTGTAGGATATGCCAACCGGGCTAGGCGCGCTACATCAGCCTCGAATTCCTGAAGACTCTCTCCGGATTTCTGGCAACGGTTTCTTAGCTGCGCATGGTACACGTCGGTCAGATGCGCCTGGCCATAACGCATCTCCAGCCTGTTCACCAGTTTGTGGAAGTCTTCTTGTTCCTCTGCCGGCATCATTTGTAGCACATCGCTAGCGTCCCCCCTCAAGGCCACAATTAACGAAGTGACTTTTTCACTGGCCGTCCATTCGTTCGCCTTTGCTGCCGCTTCGAACTGTTTGAAATAGTTAGGCCAAGATGACTTCCCATCGAACGTCGGTGGTTTTATTTTCAATTTAGAAATTTCCGCTGGTCCTACCACAGTTTGGGTCTCATTATTTTCTGTTATTCCTGCTGGTGACGGATCCCCGAACATTCGCAACCCTGTCATGATTTGTTCGAGATTCTTAATTTTGTTATCCTGCTGGAATAGTATTTCTTCAACATTTTCTTGCAGATGCCTTGTTTCTTCTGATATTTTTACAACTAGTTTATCTTCAAGCCCTTTTGATTGCTCTAGAAATTCATCCTTCAAATTTTCAGACTGTTCTTGTAATTTAGTTTCCAGATTTTTCGACTGTTGTATCAATTTATTTTCTAAAATTTTCACATTTTCTTCCGTGTTTCTAGAGTATTCCATTAATTTATCCAGATCGTCTTTCAAATTTCCGGATTGTTCCAACAATTTATTTTGCAATTCCTCCTTGAAACTTCTGGATTGTTCCATTAATTTAGCTTCCAAATTTTCAGATTGTTCCATTAATTTAGCTTCTAAATTTCCAGATTGTTCCATCAATTTATTTTGCAATTCATCTTTGAAGTTTCCAGATTGTTCCTTTAATTTAGTTTCTAAATTTCCAGATTGTTCCATTAATTTATTTTGCAATTCATCTTTGAAGTTTCCTGATTGTTCCTTTAATTTATCCCCTAATATCTTACTTAAATCTGCAGGACCGCCCGAGATTTCAAATAGAAAGGCTTCTGGATCCTCCCCTGCTTCTAGTAGCGCTTGGTGTAGTCTCTCTTGCAAAATCGATTTCTTTCCGGAGATATTTATTTTCACGAACCTCGCATCTGACACCAATGTAACGATTTTAAAGGTTCTATTATTTTTATTTTAATCAAAACACGAAATAGTTAATAATCTAATTTATTAACAAAGTAACACTAATTAACACTAACTTAAACAATAATTTATTTATAAACTAATAAGTAATTTATGTTAACAGCCGAGCGAAAATTTATAACGCGACCTCGATTCCGAACTGTCCATTTGCTTAATTAATTTCGAACTATTTCACGTTCGGCCGCGTGCATTTTTATATGCCGGCGTTGTTTCTCGCGAACATTCTCGTGCGTGACAGAAAGTCTCAGATCATCGCTGACGTGATGTCGAAGCGACCGAAGCTTCTCGTCTAAGACGCGTCGGTGTTGACGCATCAGACGGGCTGGCACCACAATCGTCACAGTATGTTTTGGAGTCTTATAAATTTGAGTTTTTAAGTATCCCCAAAGAAAAAAATCGCACGGAGCCAAATCTGGAGATCTCGGTGGCCAGTTAATTGTACCTTGTCGCCCATCCGTCCATCCTGCAAATGTATGATTTAAAATTTTTTTTGCTGTATTGCATCCGTGAGCAGGACAGCCGTCTTGTTGGAACCATACTTGACCAATATCTGGCACAATTCGCTGAATTGCTGGAACGATTTTTTCTTCTAAAAGCCGGAGATATGAATCTCCAGTGATATTTTGTACAAAGAATGGTCCAATTACATGACCACCTAAAATTCCCGCACAAACATTAACTTTTTCTCGATATTGAGTATGTGTAGGTACAGAAATGTGCGGATTTTTGGTAGCCCAATACCGACAAACTTGGGAATTAGGTGCGTTATTCAGTGTCATTGTGCATTCATCTGAAAAACAAATATTTTTCAAAAACTCTCTATCCCGATTAGTTCTCCCCATCATAATTTCGCAAAACTCGTTTCTCTTCTCACAACCATACTCAAATAATTCTTGATGTTTCTGAATTTTATAAGATTTAAATTTTTCTTCTTTTAAAATGTTATGTACGGTAGATTTTGATATTCCTGTTTCTTGAGATACTTTTCGTACTGATGTTGTTGGGTCAGCAGATACAGTACCGAATACCATTTCTCTATATTCTTCATTTTTGCGAACATTTTTTCATCGTCTTGTTTTACTCTTACTGAACCCGTTTTTATAAATTTTTCCACTAAACGTTGTAAACTGCATACAGCAGGAATTTGAATATTTTCAAACATTCCCATCAAAGTACCACGAATCTGACGATAACTACTTCCTTGAAAGTATAATCGAATAACTAAAATTCTGTTTTGTAAACTAAGGCTTTCCATCTTTAGAATTATCAAGAAACTGGAAAATTAGGTACTTGTGACAAAGATTGAAAGTGTCACATAAAATAATAAATGAAGAATTTGTTCTCGTGATCTGATCTAATGTCACTTGAATTTCAAAATGCAATTTATGATTAAATTAAAAGAAAAACTAAAGGCCTGTGCTAAAACAAAGCTGATAGAACAAATACAAATTAACATTTTTAAAACATTAGTCTAAAAAATGTTTCATTAAAAAAAAAATTGGTGATTCGGATTTGATCTTGTGACCTTTCGGTTATGAAACCCTTAACTGAAACACTAGACCACGAGAATTTCTTACCGTGGCTGTTAAAACATGCTATTAAGTTCATTATAAAATTAATTTCAGACTGCAACTTACAATTTCATAAAAATTTACTCAGGCAGATAATATAAAGCAATTTCTGTTTTCCCATGTTAAATCCCTATGTCTCATTGTCAAATGGACAAACGGTATGTCAAATTGCATTGTCAAATGTGTGAAAGAAAAATAATGACAATTAATGTTAACTATTTCCATGGTTACCACGTACTTTTCGGCCTATATTCGATTTTAAAAAATTCAATAGCACTTATGTATGTTCTACGTTAAAAAATTCTCACTGTATACAGGAATTCTAGGTTAAACCATGTAGTTCACTGTTATACACAGTTTCCGCTGCTACAAATGCTTTTCATCAATACGACTTACGAGAAATTGTGGAGGTGCGATTTAGGCGACTTTACCCTATGTAGTTGCATAAATACCTAACTATTTTAGTTCTAACTCAAGGTTCTCTGAATTGGCAGTAAGTTTCATTTTTTTATTGCAGGAAGTGCGTCTGGTCAGCAAATCAAACTTCTTAGTCCACAAGGAATAAGTTTGTCAAATTTTTCTTTGGGTAAACCTTTAGCTATAAAACCTACGATTAAGACTATATCGCAACCTGTAACCACACAACCAAAACAGGTTGTTATGAAGAAGGTTATCACTCAAGTAGCTAAACCAGCTCAACAAAAAACTACTTTTGGTATGTATACTCTTTCTTCCGCAGAAAAATTAAATGAATGTAGTTGACATTGCACGATAAGAATTTTTTTGTTGTTTTTCTTTGTACACAAAACCTTTAGAAACTAAAGGTCACATGATGGTAGTTCAAAAATCAGAACCGCAAGTGAAGATCGTTAATCAAGGAAGTGTGGCAATTTCTACCCCAACGAAAACCATTACATTAGCACAAGCACAACAAATGGGTCTGCTTACGGGAGCGAAATTAGTGTCCCAGACTTCAACCTCCAAACATGCCCTAGTTATAAACAAAACACAGTCAAAAGGACTTAAATTAATAAATCAGGTATGTATTTTATCCTTGTGATTTTTAATTTTCTATTTTCGCTCTACAAAATAATTTTTCATTTCTAGATTCGCTCACCGACAAAAATCTTACCGGCACCTCAAGTGTCCACTACAAATAAGGTTGCTCAACGTATTTTGTTAAAACCTAACGCCAGTCCTACGCTAATAACACCAAGTCAGCTGATACAGGTTACAGGATCTCAACCTATCACTGCTGGTCAAATACATCAGATTAATATACCTGGAAAAGGAGTAAGTAAAAAAAGTTTGTTTATAAAATTTGTTACTAGAACAAAAGAAATATCAACATGTAATTATGCGGGGTTATTCATAGTGAGTGGCCCCTGGAAGACATCGGCAACTATGCGTAACAAAGCGCTGAAAATTTGTAATTGTAAAAATATTTTTTTTAATTATTTCTGCTAATAACTTATTACATAAAGTAAAATTAATAATATCTGCCAAAATAAAACGAGTAAAAAATCCATGTCACAGATTACAGGGAATATTGTAATTAATAAGAACGAATTAAAAATTTACTCTAATGGTCCGTTTTCACGCTCAAGCAATTTGCGCAAACGGATTTGTGCAAGCATCTGCGCATACAAATTTGCTTGCGTCAATGCATGCAGTTTGCCAACCTTTTTAGCTTGTGCAAGCAAAAAAATACGTTTTCATGCAACGACTTCCTTGTGTGCACAAGCACATTTGCTTGAGCGTGAAAACGGACCATAAAAATCATGTTACGACCTTACGACACTGACAGAAAAATACAACGCGACGTTTTGTAAATAAACTTTCCCGACGTTGATCCACTCCCCGTTATTACGTGGCGTAATTATCAGCTTGTTTCGAAGATTGATATTTCTGCAGTGCGTTTCGCTACGTTTTTTTTTTGTTGCTTGCGGAGTTTGCACGAGCGATGTTTTCTTCGTTCCTTTTTTTTCTGCTGCGTTTTGTTTCACCGACAGTAAGCGTTCTCTTTCTACCAAAAGAGAGAAAAAGAAAACGCTGTAGCAAGATCGTCTTGATTAGGTCGTAAGCCGGAAGTAATGAAACATTTTTTTTTAAACATCTAGAAGAGTTGGTGTTTAAATTGCTGGGGATATTTGGAAATCGTCACAGAACGCGATCATCACATTTCGAAGAAAACGGACAAATTTACAAAACAGTTTATTTTTTTATTATACGCCGATCGGATCAATCTGAGTTAACAATACAGCGTGACCTCCCGACTATAAGCGGCAAAGCTGTTTCACGAAAGTTAAAAGGGAGAGTATATAGAGACTATGCAGGGTGAGTTTTTAAGCGCCCCTTCTTCCATAGCTCGTTTATAGAACGAGGTAGAATTTTTTTTCTTTCACAAGGGCATTATACCTATTGAGCACTATAACTTAAAATTATTTTGATACATACAGAGGGATTTTTTTAAATATGGAACACCCTGTGTATTTTCTTATAGAAAGACATAACACTTGATCCTCTAAACAGTAGCATATAAAATATTTATATTTATTTAACCAACTAAGACTAAATTAATATTTTGTTGAAAACGGTTTGATTCTCTACTTCTCCTGAAATACTTACTGTAAACGTATTGTTTATCCTACGGCAATAAAAATCGGTAGTATTATAAATTAAAGTATAAGGAATAGTCCAGATAATTAACACCTTAACAGTACCTAAAGCAGACAAGGGGAATACAATAGTAATTATACCAAAGGCAGAATATAAAAAGAAAGTACTGGAATTTATTAACAATGATAACATAGAAGAATTAAAAACAGACACCACGAACAAATATCAAACACAAGTTAAACAAACACTCAAAAATTGCAATAGTATTTTATCAGATAAAGAAAAGCGTTGGCTAACACAAATGAATCCTCAACCCCCGCGATTATATGGTTTAATCAAAATTCATAAAAACGAAGCCCCTATCAGACCGGTAGTATCATTCTTAAATCGTCCAGTTAAAAAATTAGCCGAAAAAATAAATAATATTTTTAAAAATTGTAACGTTTTTAAAGGTTCTATTAATTTTATTTTAATCAAAACACGAAATAGTTAATAATCTAATTTATTTAAAAGTAACACTAATTAACACTAACTTAAACAATAATTTATTTATAATCTAATAAGTAATTTATGTTAACAGCCGAGCGAAAATTTATAACGCGACTTCAATTCTGCACTATCAGCTCTGCATTTATTTCGAAAACTGTCTTACGTTCGGCTGCGTGCATTTTTATATATCCCGGCTCTCTCTTCGAGAATGGCCTGGAGACGGGCTGTCCGTTCTAGTTTACTCCGCCGACAGAATTCTCCAGTCGTCTAAGGCGCGTCGACTAGGCGGCGATGACGCAACAGACAGGCTGACACCGCAATCGTCACACTGCCCCCTTCTTAAAAACGTTTCGTCTCGGAACGTTCCTCGTGATAGCCTTGAAGGAGAATGTCGAAATCGGCATGCTGGTCCCTCTTTACAACATCCGGTCTGGAAAAAATAGCAGTCTACGGTTTTCCTACTGCCAACAGCTGCCTGTGGGTGGTGACTGCGGACTAGAACTTCTATTCCCGTTCCGTTGAAGATTACTTCTATCATGCTGCGAACGACCCTCCAGTCCAGCCCATCTAGTCCGCAGCCTATCTTGGGAATGGCTAATTTCGTCTCCTTGCCTTCCACCAGCTGTCTCTTCAGGCTCCATAAAGCTCTCCAAATACTGCGATAGTCAGGCTTACCGCTTGATGTCTTCTTGGTGACTAAGTAGTACACGTGTCGTCTTCGTTCCGCCTCCGTGTGGATGATCTGCAGGCTCTTGCCCACCATGGGGTGCTGTCTTAGGAGTTCCTCGACCTGACCAAATTTCTTCCGGAAGACTTGGGCTATCCCCTTGGACATCCTTAGGTCTTCTGCCACACAGTGGGCCAGACTGTACTCTGGTGACACTTGAAAAAGGTCTTGCTGTCTCTCTGTGGTCACTCCGAATCGCGCCTTACTTCCTGTGGCGTGATGAAACATGAAGGTTTCGAAGTTTACTTCGGAACTTTGCGTCCGTTGTACTGTCCCTTCATTTTCTTCTCCGTTGTAAGGAGCCATTCGGTTGAAGTGGATAACTTTGGGTTTGCCATGCGCAATCTTCCTGATGCGGTAGATGACATCGTTGATCCGTTTCATCACTTTGTAAGGACCTTCCCAAGATGTCTGCAGTTTTGGCGATAGACCTCGACGTCTTTGAGGATTATAAAGCCAGACCAGCGCTTCAGGTTCGTATCCCCCATTCTGAGCGTTGATGTCATAATGCTCCTTCATTCGGTCGCTGGCTGTCTGTATGTTGTGACGCACTCGATTGTGAATGTCGTCCATTTTTCTGCGTAGACCGCTCACGTAGTCTGGACTAGGCGGCGATGACGCAACAGACAGGCTGACACCGCAATCGTCACAATATCAAACGAATTTCTCGGACGCCACATCTATTCAAAATTCTAGTCAACTAGTTAAGAAACTTGAGAAAGAAAAAATACCAAATAATGCAAAAATAGTATCATTCGATGTCCAACATGTTCTCCAACATACCCGCTAAAGACTGCTTAGATTTAATGAAAAATATCATGGTAGAAAAAAGAATAAATCCGTTAATCTCAAGTGAAATTTTAGTTGTTATTTAGTTATTAATCAAAATTATTTCATGTTTTCAAATAAATTTTATATACAAAAAGAAGGTTTAGCAATGGGTTCACCGTTAAGCCGTTACTGGCTGAAATTTTTATGAATTATATTACACAAACAATCCTGTCATCCGATTTAAGTAAAAAGCACATACATTTCTGGTATGGATATGTGGACGATATAATAGCATGTTTTAGTGGTACAACCAGGCAGTTACAAACTTTTTTAAATTATATTAACTCAATACACCCTAATATTAAATCCACAGTCGAAACAGAGGAGGATAATAATTTAAACTTTTTGGACGTAACCATAACCAAAAACAGCAATAATTTAGCATTTGATATTTTCCGAAAACCGACATACACAGATTCAGTAATTCCTGCAAATTCATCACACCCACACAAACAAAAACTTTCAGCATTTAATTCTATGATCCACAGAGCCATTCATCTTCCACTTTCACAAGATAATCTTAAAAAAGAAATAACAACCATAAAACAAGTAGCTATTAATAATGGATACAACAGCAACATTGTTGACAAAATTCTAAAAAATAAACTAGAAAAACAAACACTAAATGCAATATATCGCAAGGTAAATACGAGTAACAACAAACAGTACATTTCACTTACATATTTTGGTAAAATATCAGAAAAAATAGGCAGAATAATTAGCAAAAATCAAGATATATTACTTGCATATAAAACCTATAATAAAATCTCAAATTTGGTTTTTAACACTAAAGATAAAATAGACAAATTTAAAAAATCTGGGTTATATAAACTTAAATGTAATGTATCACAAACTCTTTTAAACGGACATTTTTAAAGCTAACTCTTTTGGAATGTTAGTAAACAAAGAAACAACATCTATATCCAATAGTTTCTACTATAGGTTCTTCTCTATATTTCTTATCAAAATGTCCGTTTAAAAGAGTTTGTGATACAATTTTCATCGGACAAGAACCAGCTTTAATTAAATGTAATGATTATAAACGTGTCTACATAGGTCAGACTGGGAGAAATTTTGCCACACGCATTCAAGAACATACTTTAATCTACAAAAAACCGACTCTAATTTTGCCAACCATTTAATCGCAGAAAAACATTCTTTCACTTCAGACAATGCACAAATTTTACATTACGCAGAAAAAAGTCTTAAACTAAACTTACTGGAGTCACTAGAAATTCGTAAAGCGGCGAGTAATTCCGAAGAAATTTTATTGAACGACCAAACTGACCTTATTCAACCTTCTTCGAAGCTTGTAATTAAAAAATCCCTCCTGATGTTACGCAGTTATTGTCAATAGTTTAGAAGTTAGTTTTCTCGGTGTATGTACAGCTTGAATGAAGTAAGTAGGTTGGCGACGCGTGCCTCGGATGTATTCGAAACGGCCGGCCTTGTCTCGCACTGGGAAGCGAAACGATAAGCGCGTATTTAATAATTTTATTTTAACTAGGATTTCAATAATTCATGTAAAATATTGTTCTAATTGCCGCAATGCATTTGCATAACGCAATTATTATTGTTGGTAATATAATAATGTAGCTAAAAACAGCTCTAAAAACTGCATGCTTCGAACTGAAGGCGTGAGCTGAACCCCCTCTACTCCTACACGGCTTCGTCTGAATTTACTTATATCCACCTAGTTTGAAAATTCAACCTGTATATAGATTAGGTTTCGGTTTAAATTATCAGTTTGAAAATGACATTGTAATGTTGAAACTGCAGTCACTGTGTGACAAATAAATGTGATATTAACAAAGTAATTATCAGTGTTTTTGTTTTTGGAATAGTCCAGATATAAATTCTTTTAGTTTTATTTGTTTTTCCAAATGTCCAAGCCTATGCAATTGTCAGATTTTCAAACAGCTCTTATTCAATTTTTTTAAATGCAACCCCTCCTATCTCTTTTCACGAATAGACAGTGTTCATGTTCTTCTTCAATTCTGTTATAGGTTTTCTGTATCTAATCCTTACAATCCTTTAATAAAACATTATTTTATTTTATTTCTTTCTTTTATTTTCTTTAACACAGCGCTCCCTATTTCATAAAAGGGATAGATAATATCAATGTTTACAATTGATTACGGACTCTTATTACATTATAATCAGAGTATTTTTGTTGTAATAGAGTTCTTTTACTCTGTTGTAATTTACAGTGTTTTAAAATTGATTCGGTGGGAACACAAGAAATTCACCGATTTTCATTTATTTGTTAGGTTATTAATTTATTACTTGTATAATATTTTTAAGTAAAACAATAAAATTTTTACATTATTATATATATTTTGTTATGTCAGATTTTATTAAATCAAATGTTAATTAGGACAACTGAAGCTTTGGAACTACAACGAATCAATTTTAAAACATTGTTAATTACAACAATGTAAAAGAACTGTATTGCAACAAAAATACGGTGATTATAACTTAATAAGAGTGTAATCAATTGTAAAGATTAATATTATCCATCTGTTTTATGAAATACGGGGCGCTGCGCTGTGTTAAAGAAATTAAAATACGGTGCATTAAATATAGTATCTTATAATACAAGTGCATAAGAAAGCCTTTAAAGCACGCGCGACGGATTTAAAAGCGCCACGCGCAGCGGAGCGCCTTTAACGGCGCAAGTGCTTTAAAGGATCTTATGCACGTATATTATACGATATTTTTTATTATACCTGCGCTAAAATGTGAAAATTAGAACGACATTAAAATTTAAATTCATTTTGTAAAGTTGCCTGTGGATCGCATTTTGAATCGTTAACGTGGAGATTGTATGTGTTGTTCCCTAGGCAACTTTAAAACACGGCGTGCTTTAATCGCCCTTTTTCGCACGCTTTTCAGTTTTAAAAACAGGGATTTTGATGCAGGTATAATAAAAACTGTTTAATATAGATTTTAGAGTAAAAATGTGACAAATTTATTATAGCAAAAAAAACTGTAAGGATTAAATACAGAAAACCTATAACAGAATTGAAGAGGAACATGAACACTGTCTATTCGTGAAAAGAGATAAGGGGGAGTATTTAAAAAAAATGAATAACCGCAGTTTGAAAATCTAACAATTGCACAGGCTTGAACATTTGAAAAAACAAATAAAACTAAAAGAATTTATATCTTGGTTATTCCTTATACTTCATAACACTACCGAATTTTATTGCTGTACGACAAATAATACGTTTACAGTAAGTATTTCAAGAGAAGTAAAAAATCAGACCATTTTCAACAAAATATTAATTTACTCTTAGTTGGTTGAATAAATATAAATATTTTATGTGCTACTGTTTAGAGCATCAAGTGTTATGTCTTTCTATAAGAAAATACACAGGGTATTGCATTTAAAAAAATCCCACTGCATGCTGCCATTATTTTACGTAACACTCTGTATGTATCAAAATAATTTTAGGTTATAGTGCTCAATAGGTAGAATGTCCATGTGAAAGAAAAAAAATTCTAGTTTTGTAAATGAGCTATGGAAGAAAGGGCGCTTAAAAACTCACCCTCTACAGTGTGGAGCCAAATTAAGGAACTAATTCGGTATCTTCGAAAATATTTTGATCTTGGAAAATCGCTCAGATAGATCGATTTGGGTTTTTAAATGGACGCGCTTTTACTGCAATTGTTTTTTTTTTGCGGTGACCCAGTACATCAGGGTTGCATAATAGTATATTATTTTACAAGTTTCACAAGAAGGCTTATTGTAACACGAGTGGGGTTGGCCCCAACAGAACGAGTGGTACAAAAATATTGTTAAAAATTGGATCTCCTTAGTATATGGGGTATTTTAGTTTTAATCCGTGGCAACACTGACAACCTTTCGTTTTAAACAAAAATTAAATTGACAAGTTATTAATTTTTCTTGTCCGGCTTCATTGTGAGTATTCTGTTAAATAAATAATGAATTACAGTGCACTCGCGCTAACGTGAACTAATTAAAACCAGCTGTGTTCATGTTTGCGCGATTGTTCATGTTTCCGAGATGCAGTCTTCATCTCTTAAAAACAATTAAAACATGAAACATCACTTTCAACCTTTATTTATGTCCTACATATTAGGTATTTTTGGAAAAAAATAAAGTAAGAAGTGATTCTTTGGACTTTGCGCGATTGTTCATGTTTCCGAAATGCAGTCTTCATCTCTTAAAAACAATTAAAAACATGGCACGTCACTTTCAACCTTTATTTGTGTACTACATATTATGTATTTTTGGAAAAAAATGAAGTAAAAAGTGATTCTTTGGGCTTATGTTGTAAATTTCTATAGTATATAAAGTAGCTGTTCATGTTAGCGACTGTTCACGTTAGACAGTGGCCAATGCTAAAATTTAGGTGTTCACGTTATACAGGAGTTCATGTTAAGCACGTTAGCGCGAGTGCACTGTATTTTGTAATTTCTATTAAAGGTCTTCAATTAAAAATTGACTAAAATTTCACCAAAAACAGTTCTTGTGTTTTTGGTGTCACAATGAGCTCATTGTGAACGCAAAGTAGAAAAACATAATTTTGCACAGTTTTCGTTTGTCTTAAGTTTTGTAGATAAAGTAAGTGTATACTACCCCTTTTTTATTTCCCAATCTTACTTTGTAGATGTTTCACATATTCTGAAAAAAGACGAAAGCAAAAACATTTTTTTTTCCTATGATAGCAGAAATTAAATTGGGTGTCCGGAATTTTTTGTCCTCGAGTGTATTAAAGTAACCCGGTATAATTTGAGTGCCCCTACAAAGTTGAGTTATTTGCTTTTGTCTGTTTCTCAAAATTTGTACAAAATTATTGATGTTGATCCAGTTTCCACTTTTTTCAATTTTGCCTGAAAAGAAAGCATGTAAATTTGTTCGATCAGCCATAGAATTGACCTCATTTCTTCATTAAAAAGCTTCCAAAAATACTTCTTTACGTCTATATTATTTAAAAAAGTAAATACTTAATCCTCACACAGCACTTCTGGAATAAATATTTTCCTATGAAAATATATTTAAAGTTGGTTCTTGTCCGATGAAATTTGTATCACAAAATCTTTTAACCGGACACTAAATCGCGCACTATACACTTAACGTTTCACCGTCGTTCGACAGCTTCGTCAGAAGTGAAAAATATAAACACGTTGTCAAAATAAACAAGGTTGTCAACGGAAACTGAAAAGGTAAATTGATTTTTTTTCCTTTTTAAACATAATAAATATTTTATTTTAATAAATGTTCAAAATTGACAGATCTATATTCTATTTAAAGAATCGAGAAAACTAGAGAATGTATCGTTTAAACTTGCAAAATCTGTACGTTTGTTAATAGAATTCGACGACATTTTTATTTTACACATTTCTATAAAACGTCTCTTAAAAATATTAGACTCATAATATAAAATATTAGTGTTTTCAAAATCAAAATTCAAAACCAATATAAGGTAATGATATGTATTTTTTGTTTGAAGTTTGTTTTATATTATTGTAGATTTTTGAATTTTGTAGATATTTAACACGATTTTTAATTACTGATTCTATAAGATTTATTGGATAAGAATTTTGAACAAGAGTCTTCTTTATTAAATTTAAATTATCATAAATGAAAAGTTTATCTGAAAATATACTTCCTAAAGCGTACCAGTTAAGTAAAGCTACATTTACATTGAGTTTCGTGCCAGCACGAAACTTCTCAAAATGTAGTCGTTACGAAATATTTTCATTAACTTAAGACCTAACAGATGTAACGTGCTTATGTGCGTGCTCGTGCACCTTCAAATTAATGCTAAAAATTTCGCGCCGAAATTTGCATCTTGCAAGCTTCCAATTCGTTGCTTGACAAAATTCTATGCCACCACGTGCAGACAACTGTTAATGTAAATGGTAATATACGAAGGCATTACGGCGTTCATTCAAACGGGATCCATAATCAACGTTCAACGCCAATTTCGACGAGAATCTAATATTCCTCGGTGTGGTAGAATTCCTTCGCGCAACACAATTTTGCAATGGTATCGACGGTTTAATCAAACTGGAAACGTGCACAACATTTACGGCGGTACTCAGAGAACATTGCGTACGCCAGAAAATATTGAAAGGGTACGTCAAGCGGTAACTCTAAATCCAACGCGTTCAGCAGCGCGTCAAGCAACAGCATTAAATATTCAGACAGAAATGTTGTGTTGCGCGAAGAAATCCTACCACGCCGAGGAATATTAGATTCTCGTCGAAATTGGCGTTGAACGTCGATTATGGGTCCCGTTTGAATGAACGCCGTAACGCAAAAATACGTTACTGCATGGGCTATGAATTGATGGCTACTAAAACTGCATAACATACCGAATGATATTCGCCCAGATTATTTTGGTACTCTCACCACAGCGCTCACAAAACCGTCAGTACCTATTGCCGGACCCTGTATATTTGTTGCATTTTTACGTCATATCATATCATTAATTTCAAAAGATGTAAGTAACTTATTAAATCATGGTCTCAAGAATTCATTCTAAATTTGTTTATTTCTTCAACTAAAACAATGTTTTCGAATAACTTTTAGGTACAATATATAAAGTTCGTGACTTCACAACCTGATTCCTCAGTGACGTCGACGACAAATACAACCGCAGCAGCCAAAGTTGCCACACAAAATCTAAGTTTGGCGAGCAAAATTGTCACTTTAACCACCAACACGAGTTCAGAACCTGGCAATATCGTATTGTCAGAAATTAAGGTAAAGCAAGTCCAAAAATTTGCTTAATTTATACCAGAATTTTTTAGACGATTGGCAAAACTAGCGCAATAGCTCCTAAACCCGCAAAACCACCAACGGTAACCCTTCAATCTACAAATTTAAACTTGAGCAGTTCGAGCCAATTAGTTATGGTACCAGCAAGTTACCTATCACGATCTGCGACTCCAAAAATTGCCATTCCCGTGCGGCCAACTCCTGCGAAAACTCCCAACAATGACGCTGTTGTTCCCGTGAACGACAGTGTTAATTTAGAATCAAACGGCATGAGACCAAGAAAACCATGTAATTGTACCAAATCGCAGTGTTTGAAACTCTACTGTGACTGCTTTGCAAACGGAGAGTTCTGTTACATGTGTAACTGCATGAATTGCTACAATAATTTGGAGAACGAAGAGCATCGACAAAGGGCGATAAAAAATTGTCTGGAACGAAATCCGAATGCCTTCAGACCGAAAATCGGGAAGGCCAAGGACACTGGTGATACGCCAATCCGGAAACATACAAAAGGATGCAACTGTAAAAGATCTGGCTGTTTGAAGAACTATTGTGAATGTTATGAGGTTAGTCTTTTGTAAATATTCAAACTGAAATGTAATGTTAGTGAAGTTCAAAATATTTTTATTTATGTTAAATACATACTTGAGTGATTTTTTCTAGGCGAAAATTGCTTGCTCGAGTAACTGCAAATGCATCGGCTGTCGCAATATTGAGGATTCGATGGACAAGAAGAATGTGCGACCGCAAAACATCGACATTGTGTTCGGACGAAATAATCAGCCATCGTCGAAAGTTACTCTGCCAAATGAAAATTCCTTGCAATTGCGATCGAAAAAGATATCAACAAACAAGTATGTCTTAAGTAAATTTTTGTGAAGACACTGCAAACTTTTGTTTCAGGCAAGTTATTAATTACATCAACAGCGACGTTATTGAAGCGACTACTCAGTGTCTACTGGCATTGGCTAATAATGCAGAGATGTCGGAACAAAATGAAGATTTGACAAAGAAGCAGCTCATTGAAGAGTTCGGAAGGTGCTTGACAGAAATCATCGACTGTTCAATAAACAAATCAGTTCATTTGCGTGTCAATTGAAACAGTCAAATAATGTTTGTTGAAACTCTATGAGCAAGAAGTGTGAGGATACCTTGGAGAGTGTACAAAGGATATAAATTATTCCAGGTTTTCTTAAATTAAAAAATGTGTGTTTTTCTCAAGTATGTGTGTACCTACCGATTTTTTGTTTTGCATAAAAATTTCGTATTTATTTAGTAGTCTTAAGTGAAATATTCGCGTTGACTTTCTTAAGCATCTGTTTGATTTTGTTTAATTAGCTGTAGTCTACAAAGTTCATAATGGTTGCCTTTGTTAATTGCTAATTTTGTTTACACTTGTGAAATAATGGACAAATTTCAAATGTAAGAATATTTGTTGTTGAATGCCTGTTACAAATATAGTTATGTAGATTAATCTTTGGAAAAGTTTGGGAAAATAGAAAACTTTCTAAAATCAATCCTTTAATCCTTAACTTGCCGTGTAAGGGAAGCAGCTGGCGGTGACCTGGGCACTCGTTGAAGTCGTGGAACCAGAGAAAAAGGAATTGAATAACCTTCATGAATTTCGTCAGTGTATTTTCCAAATTGTTGGAAACATTATATCAATGGCCTCAAGTCAATACCACGTAAGTGTAAAAAAATTACCATTTTAGAGGAGGCAAATAAAAGGTTTCATTACTATCTGCAATGATATTGGTAATAATAAAACATAATAATAATATAAAAAAAAATTCTATCGACGTATTTTTCAAAAAACTTCTTAATTTTTAATTGTATTCGACCTTAATTGTAAGGGAAATGTGGACAAAATGAAATATACGGGTAAAATGAATACTGTCAAAATCTAATGATTGTTATACATTAGGTAAGTAGCGATACATGTAGCATATGACTTCAACGTTGAAGCTGACACTACATGAAAGCCAGTCACCTTGTGGTAGCAGATCGCATAAGAAATGTACCGTTGTATTTTGAGCGCGCATAAAAATCTATTTCCTTTAGATTTACGGTTATATGGTAAGTTTAACTACATATTAGTTTTGTTTTTATTTTTTTAAGTCGTTATATTATTGTATTAGTTTATGATTTACATATTTTTGCAATGATTTATCTTTGTTTACATTGATTAATAGGTTATAAAAAAAAATTATACAAGTTGGGCAAAACGACATACAATGTGAGTGGACAAAATGAAATACATATGTCATTTTGTCCGTAGTCATTTTTATTTTACATCATTTTCAAATATTTCTTTTTCCATGCAGTTCTTTTAAAGATGCCGCGAAATTATAAGCCAAGCACTAATCGACAGTCTTGGGATCAAGAGTGCATGAAAAAAGCTATTGAGGCTGTTAAGAATAACAAGATGGGATGGCTGGCCGCTTCTAAAAGATTTGGTGTTCCTCAAGCTACCTTGCGTAGACATGCATTAGGTTTAAATAAAACATTGGCCCCTAGTACCAAAGGTTTAAAATTGACGTTTCCTGCAGAAATCGAGAGACAACTTGTTGACCATTTAAAATTCCTGGAAACTCGTTTGTTTGGGCTAACTTGTATCGACGTACAAGAATTGGCTTTTAACCTTGCAGAAAAGAATGGTGTGGTTAAGTGGTTTTCTTAAGAGGCACAAAGACATATCACTGCGGAAACCAGAACCAACATCTGCAGCCAGAGCGCAAGCATTTAACAGGCCACAGATTAAACGGTTTTTTAGAACATATCAAGAAATTTTAGACGAGAATAATTTTCCTCCAAGCAGAATTTACAATGTTGATGAGTCCGGCCTATCCACCGTACAGAGACCACAAAAAATTCTTGCTACAACGGTCAGAAAACAGGTGGTTGCGCTTACTAGTGCCGAGCGTGGCTCTAATGTAACCGTCGTTTGCTGTATGAACGCTGTTGGATCTTTCATACCTCCCTGTCTTATATTTCCTCGCAAAAATATGAAGAATGAGTTGCTTGATGAAGCACCTACGGGATCGCTTGGCATAGCACAAGAGTCAGGGTGGATGACAGCCCAAGTTTTTCTTAAATGGTTGCAATATTTCCAATCACATGTGAATGCAACTGTTGATCAAAAAGTACTTCTGATCGTAGATGCCCACGCAAGTCATAAAGGCTTAAGCCTAGTCCACAATTGCCCGGGAACGAGAACGGGAACGTTAAAAAAGTTAAATCATTTCATAACCGTACAAGTGTCCACAATGCATCGGTAAATACGGTAACGCTAATAAAAAGCTCCGCAACGGAAACGTAAAAGTTGATACGTTCCCGTTGCGGAGCTTTATTAGCGTTACCGCATTTACCGATGCATTGTGGACACTTGTACGATTATGAAATGATTTAACTTTTTTAACGTTTCCGTTCCGGTTCCCGTTCTCGTTCCCGAACAATTGTGGACTAGGCTTTAGAAACTTTAGAATTTGCAAAAGCTAATGGTATTGTTCTGCTTTGTTTACCACCACACTGTACCCATCGCATTCAACCATTGGATATTTGCTTTTATGGGCCTCTAAAAACTTATTTTAATCAAGAAATTTCTCGTTGGCTTAAAGCTCATCCAGGACGGGTTGTCACGCATTATCAGATAAGTTCATTATTTAAACAAGCATACGGCAAAGCAGCAACTGTTCAAAATGCTAGCAGTGGATTTAAAAATACCGGCATTTGGCCAATTAATGCCGACATTTTTCCAGATCATCCATACGAACTTGCTGAAACTACTAACATTCCTATGGCGTTAAATGAAAAACCGACAAACGTTCTGAATATTGAATCTTCTCTTTGCGAGAGCAATGCATCAACACCATTACCATCCACATCACAAATAGAGAATAATAAATTTGATACAGGAATTTGCTGGCCCCTCTCACAAAATCTTAAAAGTTCCAATAGAAGTTTTGTCACCTATTCCAAGAGAGACATTTATCAGCGGCCAAGGTAAACGAAAAATCAAGAAGACACAGCAGAATTTAGTCTTAATATCTGCCGCTAATATGGAACAAGTGAAAGCAAAAAATACTCCAAGAGAACCATCCAAAAAAATGCAGAGAGTCGTTAAGAAGACTAAGTGACTTGTATTCTCCATCTAAGTTTGGAGAATGTTAGAGATGCATAACGTGTAGACATTGGGCTCACACATTCTGCACTGAAATACCAAAGAATACTAGTATTTTTGTTTGTGATTTTTATTTAAAATATAATGTCATTTTGTCCATGAGGTATGGAGAAAATGATTTTTCGTTCATCTTATTAAAAATATTTATAACTTTGTTTTTGTTTTTTATTTGTTAAGAAATGTTTCATGTTTGTTTAAATAAAATAATGGAGAACAGTTTCTGTGATTTTTATGTTTCTAAATATTCAAATTAATAAACAAGACTAAGAAACCAAAACTATTTCATTTTGTCCATGTTTCCCCTATACGTATTACTGATTGCTTTTTTTGACTTACGAGGTATTGATTTGAAACCATCGATATCCTGATTTAATATACTTCAAGTCAATTAATGGGCGCCAAAAAGATTTGCTCCATTAGGGATCGGTATTTTATTCACCTGTTAACTTTAATCTTTGATTTATTTCCATAGAAACAATTGAAGGCATGGGAATAGACCATTAAAATTAATCAGTGACTAAAGTACCGGCCATAAGTATATTAGTCATCAGCAGTCGCAGTATTCTGATCATGTTGACTTCTACCATGGTCCAATCCTTAACAGGAACGTTTGTAGCTACATAGTGGGATTTAACTCTGGAAATCCTAGGGCGATGTAGCCCTCCAATCCAACTATACCGCAGGTAGCAACTGTATCCAACAAAGATTTCATTGGGTAATTTCTGCCTGGTTTATATACGATCATATTGGTTTAGATTTAGACACCTTCTAATTAAGTTGAAAGTAGTCAGTAAGTGGTCTATGATCAGTGACGATTTTGAAACGCCGATCATTCAGGTATGATCTTGCCCAGACGATGGCGCTTTGTTGTTGACGAGTTGCATTCAGCATTATTCAACGTCCTAGGAGCGAGGCAGATCTTATACCTTGAGGCAACACCGTTCCGATCGTGATATTTGATGCGTGGGTGGTCAGGATGAACGTCCGTGAAAAATCAAAGTGTGGGCTCTGAGGTAAGTTTCCCTCGAAACTCGAAAACCATTTGTTGATTTGTCCTTTCGAAACGGACGTTGTTTTTTTTTTTGAAATGATTCGATGTCCTTCGGTTTTTTGGGAGGCCTGGGAAGCCAATGATTGACACCTTTTTAGGATTTGGTTTGATATCTTTGTTTGAAACAATGAGACTTCCGTTCGCATAAACTCGCACTTGTCCGCTAGAAGCTTTAAATTATTGCGATGAAGTCGGTCGAAAACGCAATCAATTTCCTCTCGTGATTCTGCACAGAATTAGCGTAGATTACGTTGACATCAAGGTAAACGAAACATTGAAGACCTTGCAATCCAGTGAAGACATTGCTGATGAGCTTCTAAAAGGTGGCAGGAGCATCTTCTAGGTCGAAGAGCAAACAAATATATTCATAGTTTCCGGAAAGTGCTGAAAAAGCCATTTCGACTGTGTTCTATTAATTTTTATTTTAAAACAAAACACGATATAGTTAATAAACTAATTTATTTAAAAGCAATACAAATTTATTTATAACTTACACTCTAACAATAATTTATTTACAAGCTTAAATCTAATTTATTTTAACAGCCGAGCGAAACTATAACGCGAACTTTAATGCCGAACTGTTCAATGCCGAATTGTCTCCCATTCACCGGCTGCCGCTTTTATATAAGCCGGGGCTGTTTGTACGTGAACTTTCTCGAATGGTTCCAGAATGTCTGATCTCTATTCCGCCGCCGGAATTCTCTAGGCTGTCTGCAGAAGGTTCTCGCCTAAGGCGCGTCGGCTGGACGACTGTGATGAAAGAGACAGTCTGACGCCGCGCCGGCTGGTGTCGACGAATCATTACAATATCAAGGAAAGGTAAATGGCCATTGGTTTCGTATTCCAAAGTGAAGCGAATGTCAGGATGTTGAGAATTTAGGTGTTCAAAGAAGTTGTCTAGGGATTCCTGTGGCCAAATAGCAAAAACATCATCAACATATCTGAACCAACACTTGGGTTTAAGGGGGAAAGAAGTAAGGGCTTGTTGTTCGAATGCCTCTATAAAAATGTTTGCTATTATTGGGGAGAGAGGAGAGCCCATGGCTGTGCCTGAGACCTGTTCGTAATATTGATCACGGAACATGAAATAAGTTGAGATTAAACAACTTTCTATTAAGGGGATTAAGTCTTCGGGTTGGTTATGGGCTTTGAACAGTTGTTGGATGATTGTGACGATGTTTGGAATTGGGTCTTTGGTGAAAAGAGATTCCACATCGAAGCAGACTAGAATGTCCTGAGGGTCTAAGGAGATCTCGTGAATTTTTTGGACAAAGTTCTGAGAGTTGAAGATGAAGATTTCAGTTTTACCTGCAAGCGGTTTGAGGGTCTGTGCTAGATATTTGGAAACTTTGTAGGTTGGTGAGTTGATTGCGTTGACTATGGGACGTAAAGGTGTATCGGTTTTTTGGACTTTAGGGAGACCGTAAAGTCTGGGAGTCTGGAGTCACGGGATCAAGACTTTTTGTGTTTCTGGTGGGATAGAAGAAGATTTTATTAAGGCCGTTACGGTACGTGAGGTTGGATGGCGTCGCAAAAGTTGGTAGGCAGGGTCGTCTAATATGGTTTGGATTTTCTGGTCCTATTCTGCGTGGTCAAAAATTACACCCTTTGTCTGTGGAGAGTATGGCTATGTCTGGGTTATTTTTCAGGGTTTTGAGGGCTTGAAATTCAGTTTTTGTACAATTTGGTTTAGGGGGTTTGGCTACTTATAAAATTTTGGAAGTTTCGTGGCGAATAAGGTTTGCAATGTGGGAAGAGAGTTTGATAAGGGCGGATTCAACTCCAGCTATGATGGCATCAGTGGATATCGTTTTTGGGGTGATGACGAAATTAGGGCCTTTGAAGAGAAGAGATATTTCGTTTTCAGTTAAGAAATAGCAAGATTTGTTTATCACAGTATGTGTTAAGGAATGAGATTCATGATGACGATTGGGTAGTTGTTTGGAAGCTAACTGATTGAATTTACGGATGTTGGTATTAGTGATATGTTCGCGGGTGCGGGAGGCTTGTTCGTAGGTAAGCCTGTCTATTAGTTGCCAGTCCGTTGGTGTGAGGGTATTGGCAAGTTCTAGATGAAGATGAAGTACTGTGGCAGAGAGATTGATATCGGGTAAACTGGATACGTTCTCGAACTAAGGCCAAACTGTGTCGAAGGATTTTGTTAGAAGTATGGATTTTGATGTGGTGTTTGACGGTTGGGAAAGTAGATATTTTTGTATTTGTGGGCAGATAAATATAATTGTATTTATTTATAAACGTTTTCTTATATATTTTAAAGGCATAATATTTGAAAATAATATGATTCATAGTACACACATTTATGTAACAACAAAAACTCCATGGTTACCGTTCTTCTAGAGTTGTCAACTGTTAGGCGATACACAACATTTCCTCCCTCTTTTGAAAGTTAGCACACAGCAACGTGTATGTTGTTCAGATGGGTGAAAACCTCAATGGCGGAATTCTGCGAAGTGTTGATCTGCGTGGGGCACATGGAGCATGTACTAGAGGAACAGCTGCTTCCGTCTGGTTCCTAGCAACTGGGGTGGCAGGAGTTACCGCTGGTATAGGACTATACGCCTCGTCATTTTCTGTTTTTGTTTCATAAAAACGGAGTCTTCTTGGTGGGGGTGTGCGATCGTCATGTCCTCTCTTCAATTGCGACTCCGGATTCTCGTATCTCTGGTTGACCTGGGAATGTTCTAATTTGATCTATGTGACGTTTTACTTTCTTTCCTGCGAAGTTAATTTCATAATGCAGATTTCCCAGTCGGGTGGTAACAGTGCCTCGGATCCATTTTTCCATCCTCGCGTTGCCGGAGAGAAAGTAGACAGATTGTCCCGGGTTGAGCGTTCGAAACTTTGAATCCATCTGAATCTGTTGTTTCTGTGTAATTTTGGTGTACACATCGTCGGGTCGAACCAGATCCAAACGAGTGCGTAGATCACGCCCTAAAAAGAGCCGTGCTGGAGGCAGTCCTGTGGTGGAGTGTGGTGCTTTGCGATACTGGCGTAGGAACTCGAAGTCGCGCTGTAGGGACCCTTTGGTTGAGTTCATAGTATGGATGGCGTCTTTCACTGTTTCCACGTAACTTTCGGCTTGGCCATTGGTCGATGGGTGATATGGGGCTATCCGTTTGTGATATTTAACTCCGCTATCTTGCAAAAACTTCTGGAATTCCTCTGATATAAACTGCGGCCCATTGTCAGATAGCACGGTAACAGGAGCACCGTAAGCGGCGAACACTTCGTTGAGAATTGTAACTGTTGCAGCAGTTGTTGAGGTTGTTGTTTTGACTTCCAGCCACTTGGTGTAGGAGTCCACTATGACGAGTAGCATTGTACCTGCATAGTCGACGTGAACTCGTTCCCAGGGTGCCTTCGGGTATTCCCAATGATGTTGTCGGAATCTCGGTGGGACATGTGCATGTGATGCGCAATGTGAATATGATTTAGCAACGCGCTCGATGTCTGCATCTATTCCTGGCCAGAAAACGAAAGAGCGGGCATTCCCATAGGGCATTCCTTTCATTTTCACAATGCCGACGTGTGCCGAGTGTAAGTCGATCAATATCGCTTGCCTCAGTACCGGTGGTATAGCGACTCTGTGCTCGAACATTAGGTAGTTCGCTGCCAAGGTATATTTGACTTCTGGAGCTTTGTATTCATGTCGCATGAGATCCTGCCCTGATTCCAGTAGATGAACTACTGCACCAAGGTGCGTATCTTTCCAGGTTTCTCGTGCGATGGCTTCTACTCGAACCGGGAGCTGGGTTATTTGACTTATTGTAAAAAGGTCAAAATCGTCGTAGTCGTTGTCGCATTCCTCTCTCTTCTGTGACGATTGTTGGCGAATTATATTGATCGTTGACGGCAGGGGTACTCGAGAACAATAATCAACGTTGGCAATCGCTTTCGACGTCTTGAAAACAACGTCGTAATTGAAGTTGGCCAGGTAGTCCGTGTAGTTGGCCATGCGGCTGATGCATAGCACAGGTAAGGATTTCTCCGGCTGCAAGATTTGGGTCAGTGGCTTGTGGTCTGTAATCAGAGTAAAGTGACGGGCCTAGAGGTATTTGAAAAATTTCTGTACGGCCCAAACGATGGCAAGTGCTTCCTTCTTGATTTCAGGGTACTTCTGTTCTGTGTTTGTCATTGTTCGGCTTGCATAAGCGATCGGGCGCTCCTGCCCATTGCTAAGCTTGTGTGATAGTACTGCACCCAGTCCGGTTTTACTGGCATCCGTGACCAGTAATAATGGGAGTGATGGATCATATCGTGTAAGTACTTGCGGAGAGATTAGCAAGTCCTTGATCTCTGTGTACGCCTTTTCTCCTGCTGTTGTCCACGTGAAGGTGTCCTGCAGCAACATTTCCCGGAGCCGTCGATCTTTAGTTGATAGGTCTGGAATGAATGAACTATAGTAAGTTGCTTTGCCTAAGCATAATTGAAGTTCTTCAGGCGTTGTTGGCTTTGATGCATCTCGAACTGCTTGGATGTGCGCGTTCGATTTGTGTATACCCTGGGCGTCCACCTTGTGACCTAGGGCATCTAGAGCAGGCTCGGCAAAAGTACACTTCGAGCGGTTGAGTTTCAATCCATGCATTTTGAATCGTTCTAGAGGTGATCCTAGTACTTGTAGCAGGTTATCGGTTTGTCGAATGACAATTGGTGCAAACACATCGTCAAAAAAATTAACTACGTTCGGAAGGTCTTGTAGCACTGTTTACATTCGCCGCTGCCAGATAGTGGGGATGTTGGCTGCTCCATAAACAACACGTGTAGGGCGAATTAAACCATGTGTGGGTGTGTTGAGTGTCAGTGCGTGCTCAAATGTGTTGTCCACCTCCAAGTGGGTATACGCATCTGTGCCGTCTAGATGGCAGAATAGAGTAGTTCCTCTCATTTCGTTAAATAACTGATCTAACTTGGGAATTGGGTGTTCATCGATTATCAGTCGGGGATTTAAAGTTGGTTTGTTTGCCGTTTTTCTTAACGACTACATGCGTCGTCGAGGCCCATTCAGAGTAATCGACTCTCTTGTAGAAACCCGACGCAATCTTTTTCTCGATTTCTTGAGCGTACGCGTCGCGGAGTGCAAGTGGAATGTCCCGGGCTCGAACAAAAACTGGCGTAGCTCCCGGTTTTAAGTGCGTCTTTGTTGGTGGCCCTGCTAGCTTTCCCGGGATGTTACTAAATAAATCAGAATAGCGTGACAAAAGACAGTCTAATAGGTTTTGTTGTTCTAACGATAAGAATGTCAGGTGAGGGTGATACCTGGTGTATCGGGGTGGTGTTCGAGAACATTTTCTCGAAATCAATTTCCTTTGCAAACTCCGTGATCCATTCACGCCCCAGAAGCGTGTCGAACTCGCCCTCGACCACATAGAGGTTGAGATTCTTGGTCGTTCTCCCATAGTGGCATTTACTTTGATGCGACCAATGCAATTAATGCGGTGGCCTGTATAACTCACAAATTTTTTGTCTGTTTTTTGTAAGTCATATTTCCATTTAACTGTGTTCAATCTTTTTTTGCTGATGATTGAACACGGAGCTCTGGTGTCAAGTTCCATGGTGATTGGGGTTCATTCTAACTGCACGACCAACAACATTCGTCCAGGGGATAGTATGGTGCGGATGATCTCTGTTTTGCTCAATTCCTGTGTGGTGGCAATCTGTTCCGCCGGTTCTTTCAATTCAGCATCTTCGACTTCGGCAACTAGGTTTGTATTTTTCATTCGTGTAACACGTGTTACACTTGCTGTCAAAAAATCGACATTGGTTACGGAAGTGAGCTCCACCGCATCCTGCACAGCGCTGTTGAGCAGAATTAGTTTGTTGCCGTAAGCCAGAGGTCCCTTGGGCCTGGTTAATGTCGAAGTGCTGTGTTTGCGGGTTGTTCATTGTTCGTTGTGTCCCGTTTTTTCTAGTTTTTGTGTGTCAGCTCAGCTCCTGTATTCGTGTTTGCTGAGGTTTGGACTTGGTTTGTGGTGTTCCGAGTCACTTCCAGTGTATGTGCAATCTCATAGGCGGAAGTGAATGTTGTGGGCAAAAATAGGGACAAATTTCGAAAAGTCGGGACGTCTGGTCACCCTACTCATATTAAATATATTAAAATATATCAATAAATCAACACATTAAGGGCATGATAGTTTTTACGATTTATGGTGGACGTGGTGGACGTGCGGGACCAGATTCCTCGGTGGAGTGGTCGTTGATAAGCGGGCCGTGTGATGGGCGATGTCTTCCGACCGGACTTGCTTCTTTTCTGGCGTCGGGGAAAGCAGTGAAACGGCGCGGCGTATTCTGCTGATGCGTTTCAGTGCCCAACAAAGCTGGGTGGGCGTAGGTGTCTGAGGGTGAAGGATATCCCGACCTTTCGGCTGGCTTTTGGAGAGGAGGTCCAACTTTGCAGCTGGGTTTGGTTAGGAGGTCAAACTTTGCAGCTGGGTTTGGTTAGGATGTTCCAACTTTGCAGCTTTGCAGCTGGTAGAATGATCTTCGGTCTGCTCTGCACGGGTTTATATAGCCCTGGCATCCATCTTGTAGAGGGGCTGAGTGTGATGTGGAAGGGTGTTAGAGCTTGGTGCGTGGCAATAGTATAGAGATGTGCCGCAGGTGATGCTGTGGTCGCTACATACCCCCGTTAAAGTTAACTTGCTTTTATACAAGTGGGCCTGTAAGTATCTTCTGTATATTTAGTTGTTCATATCTGAATTGGCAATGAACGGGTGAATTAATATATACAATATAATAATAATATAATAATAATAAAAAAAAGTTTTGACAGAAAAATCTTCTTTACCAAAAACCACTTAAAACCATTCTGGTAATAAATTTTGATAATTAAATACTTATTTATTTGGTTTTCTTGACTCGACAATAAACGAATTTATTTGAGTTTGACAATCTAGTGCACTAACCTAAATCTAAAATTTTGAATTTGAAAATCCAGTACACCAACAAAAACATTGAAAAGTGTTGCCAATTTAATAAAATAATTTTCAATCATTAAAAGTCACTCGATATAAAGTTCACATGCGGTTTAGCCTAGCCGACTTGCAAGTCGTGTCGCTCGGCGGCGTACGTTCGAATCCCACCATTTAGCCATGGATGTTTGTGGTGTTTAATGACTTTGACCCAGCTATAATATCTTCGTGACTGTCTGGAATGGCTTATATGGCCGAAAGACATTAATTGCAGCATTGCTGCGCAAAGCAAACAAGTTCACATGCACTGTGGATACGCAAAATTTTTATAGCGGATCGTTTCTAATTGGTTCATTATGTATATTTCAATCAAAATGAACCAATTAGAAACTACCCGCAATAAAAATTTTGCGTATCCGCAATGCATGTGAACTTAGCTTTATATGTTCGGCGCGGACGTGTACGCAGTTTAAACGATTCTTTTTCTTGGGTCTTGTTTTATTGTAAGCATTTGCATTACAATTCGCAGCAAAGCACGTTAACATTTCGCTCGCGCTCGTGAACGAGTGCATAAAACTCATTCCGTAATCGCTCAACTCGTGTGCGCACGCGAGTGCTCTCATTTGGTACGCGTTTGCATTTATTTTACATACTTTTGTTTTGTCGATGTGAATTAAATGAATAATGCATTAAGTTTCGTATTTTTTGTTTATTTATTTTGTATTATAAGTATGTTTATATTTATGATAAAAAAATTTGAGATAACGAATTGCAATGTCTATTTTCAAAGAAATCATTTTTCTAACAATTTGCTGAATTATTTTGTTTTTTATTTGTTAAGCCCGTTTTACATTTGTTAAATTTGATACCAATTTTTGTTACAAAGTGAGAGAGACGTTACCACAGTGAATTTTGATTGGCTGAATTGGCACTTCTCACTCACGTTGTAACAGATTTTAGATTTTAGTGTAAAACGGCCATTAAGTTGCAACATTGTGCATAGTTGCAACTATATGTACTCTATTTTTTGAAGTAATATTTACATTAAATTTTTCTTCGTACGGTTGGATGATTTTCTTAAAAAAAGTCTTTATCTTCGAAAATTCGAAATGGTATATTTTTTACTGTGACTAATCCAATGCAACATTTGATTAATTCAGTTTAATTAATATGAACTGCTGTGTTAGTTGTCTTTTTCTTAACTTTATTCGTTTGTGTTAAGCCAAAATTATTTTCCGAATCACGTTCTTCGTCACCTTTTATAATAATTTTATGCACTAGATTATAATGTCTTTTAATGTTGGCTGGGCGTTTTCCTTTTAAAATTTTACCACAGCCATCGCATTATATACAGGGTGTTTCATTGAAGATGCACCAAACTTGAGGGACACGTTTGTGACATTATTTCAAACAAAATATCTTAATAAATTTTTTTAATCGGTGCAACTTGAAATTTGCATAATTTGGGGCCGATGTTTTTATAAATACCGTAGCGATTTAAATTTCTGCCGCCGTGAAACAAGACGAGCGATTTAAATTGTTTAATGAATGGCACGCGGCTGCAAGAATTCAATAACTATCTATCGTAAACGAAAAAATTTATGAGAGGCTTTTAAGTTTGCCCTTGACCGCAAAACGTGTTAAAGGCGAACACTTTGAAAAAAGCGTGCGTTTTCGCCGCACTAACATTTACGCAAACCGTAATTACATCAAACTTGCCGAGTCTTAATAATGTACGATAATTAACGCTTGTAACGGGTTTTTATTTATTCCTGTATCCAACAATTATTATTATTATTATTATTATATCCTACAATTATTGCTTCCGCCGCGCCGGTCTGCTAAATTATTTGCCTATTAGACTGAACTTGGTCACATAAGGTAGAAACAAATTCGGAAGCGGCAATTACCTTACAACATGTGTTCGTATAATCTGCGTATTCTGGAAATGTGTAATCGCCCATCGCACACACAAACACACACACACTCACATAATAAACTTAAAAATGAAAAGTATAAACTACACCAACTAATTACTCGTCACTACAACGTTAAATAAAGTAATAAAGTAATAAAGTAAAAAACCGAACGTTAAGGCAAGTTAAGTATTCGGGCCGCTCTCATCTATTGTACGTTTTACAAATATACGATTCTTCTTTCCCTTCGATTATCTCAAAACTTATTCATTTAAAAAAAAATATTATAGGAAACTTTTATTTCTTTTCACGATATCTACCGACATACCGAGTTTAGTGCATCTTCACTGAAGCAGCCTGTATAAATCTTTTTCTTCATTGTATTTTACAAATTTTTGAATTTTAAACTTGCTTGCTTTCATTTTAATAAACGAAAACTAAATAATGGATATTTAAGTAGCGACATCTTTCGGTCGCTTGTTGACCTTGATATTGCAAAACCGATTTGCACAAAAATTTTTGAAAACTAAATAGTAAATCACTACTAAAATTTTTGGTAAATATCCCAAACGAGCGTTTTATGTATCACCACTATGAACACGTGTACCTAAATACAGGCGAATGATATTTATTGGTCATCTTCGAGGGCACTATCAAAAAGAAATTCCTAGCGTTCACGCTCAGAATGTTTTGATTTTACTGCAATGAAACCAAGCAAATTTCAAATTGAAAATATGGATGTAAAACACCATGGAAAAAATAATGTATCCACGTGTACGTATGATGGCCGTAACAAAAGTTTAAGGAAAAACGGTCATTTCATTTTGAAATATTTTTCATCTGCAGATTATTCATTACATTAAAAATACACATTTTCTCGTTTTTTCCGACTCTTTAATTCCTTGAGTTATCAGCAATCCCCGTAATGAACGCCAACATTCGTATAATGATGATTATATGTAAGTAAAATAGAATCGATGCAATTATTTATAAAGAAACGTATTCGTTTAAATTTAGATTTTTTATTACATTTTATTTTTTTTAAATATGTTTGTGTTTATTGTAATTTGTTGAAAATGCGATCCAAGCAGCTCTACAGATTGCAGTTTGTTGTTGATATAAAAAAAATACTAAATACATTCAAGTTGTCAATAATTATTTTTCCACGTTAATAAATCAATTCAATACTAAAACCAGTAGTAATTTCATCAGGTTATGGGCCCAGAGTGGCAAAAGGATTGAAAGAGTACCATTTGAAGTGTTTAGGAAAGTAGAACTTGAAAAATGAGTGGAAGCGGTGTAGTTCGTATCGTGTTGTTAAATAAAGATAACTTTGACACGTGGAAAATACAGATGGAGGCTTTATTAGTCAAAAATGATGCTTGGAACTATGTAAATGGAGCTGTTGTAAAACCAGAACTTATTGAAGGCGATGCAACTTCGGTGACAGCGATGAAGACTTGGATTGACAAAGATTTTAAGGCCAAATCGGATATTATTTTGTCGATGAATCCTTCCGAGCTAAAGCAAATAAAAGGATGTACAACGTCACGGGATGTTTGGTTGAAGCTAGAAGCAATATACCAATCGAAAGGTCCTGCAAGAAAAGCTACACTTTTGAAACAACTTACCTTACACAAAATGAAAGAAGGAGAAGATTTACGGGAACACTTACGAATGTTTTTTGATACGGTAGACAAATTAGAAGATATGGATAAAAAAAAAATACTAAATACATTCAAGTTGTCAATAATTATTTTTCCACGTTAATAAATCAATTCAATACTAAAACCAGTAGTAATTTCATCAAGAGGAAAAACCGTTCACTCGTGGAAACCGCCCGATGTTTACTTCTACAGAGTGGCCTTCCTGCGAGTTTCTGGGCTGAAGCCATTTCAACGGCAAATTATCTGCGAAACAGATGCCCCACAAGTGCATTAAATGGAAAAACGCCTTACGAAATTTGGTTGGGACAGTCTCCAGATGTTAGTGGTTTTCAAGAATTTGCTTGCGAAGTTTACTGCCTTAATAGAACGAACAACAAAGGAAAATTTGAACCACGTTCAAGAAAAGGTATTTTCCTCGGGTATTCAGAGCAGTCTAAAGCATACCGAATTTGGATATCAGAAGGACGTAAAATAGAAATAACGAGAGATGTAAAATTTCTACATAAGCCATTAGTAAACGGCAACAATTATGAAGAATTCTACCCTAAGCAAAATGAAATTAACACAGAAAAATATGCTGATAAAGTTCGTTCGCATGTAGATATTGAATTAATCCGAACTGGAGAAGATGAAGAAGTTGAAGTTGATGAGCGAATAATCACCCCTGAAATAGAACCAAGAGAAGTTATAGAGCCACCGCTTCAAGATGATTTCAAGAAAGGACGAGGTAGGCCAAGAAAAATGTTTACAGGTCAAAGAGGGCGTCCACGTAAGATATATAACATGATACCTCAGGAAAATGAAGAACAAGCTGATTTTGCCTTCATGTCTGATGTGTCGGTAGATGTTGCGATTGCAAGCTCTGAGTCAAAGGAATGGATGAAAGCTTGCAGATCGTATAGATGGACTGTATTATGTGCGAGAAAAGGCAAAAGTTGAGTGTAAAACAATTACTTCAACTAATCAAACAAAAGTCAGTCTGTTGGAAACATGGCACAAACGTCTTGGGCACCTGAACATTCAGGATCTCCGCGAAGCTGTCAAATCTGGAGCAATCAAAGGACTAAACATTGAGAATACAAACGAAAAATTAGAATGCGAAGTGTGTCTTCGTGCAAAAATGACACGTCTGCCATTTCCGAAAAGTTCCGGAAGAAAAACAGATTTGTGCGACATTATCCATGCTGATGTTTGTGGGCCTATGAGAGTCCAGTCTAATGGTAAAGCTCTTTATTTTGTTACATTTATTGATGATGGTTCTAGGTGGTGCGAAACTAGATTTCTTCGTCAAAAAAGTGACGTGCTTCAAGAATTCGAAAATTATCGTATCATGGTGGAAACACAGAAAGGCAAACGTGTAAAAATCTTACAAACGGATAATGGTACGGAATTCGTGAACAGAAAATTCGACGAATATTTAAATAGTCACGGAATTCAGCGACGATTAACCGCACCGCATAATCCAGAACAAAATGGGGTGGCAGAGAGGAAAAACCGTTCACTCGTGGAAACCGCCCGATGTTTACTTCTACAGAGTGGCCTTCCTGCGAGTTTCTGGGCTGAAGCCATTTCAACGGCAAATTATCTGCGAAACAGATGCCCCACAAGTGCATTAAATGGAAAAACGCCTTACGAAATTTGGTTGGGACACTCTCCAGATGTTAGTGGTTTTCAAGAATTTGGTTGCGAAGTTTACTGCCTTAATAGAACGAACAACAAAGGAAAATTTGAACCACGTTCAAGAAAAGGTATTTTCCTCGGGTATTCAGAGCAGTCTAAAGCATACCGAATTTGGATACCAGAAGGACGTAAAATAGAAATAACGAGAGATGTAAAATTTCTACATAAGCCATTAGTAAACGGCAACAATTATGAAGAATTCTACCCTAAGCAAAATGAAATTAACATAGAAAAATATGCTGATAAAGTTCGTTCGCATGTAGATATTGAATTAATCCGAACTGGAGAAGATGAAGAAGTTGAAGTTGATGAGCGAATAATCAACCCTGAAATAGAACCAAGAGAAGTTATAGAGCCACCGCTTCAAGATGATTTCAAGAAAGGACGAGGTAGGCCAAGAAAAATGTTTACAGGTCAAAGAGGGCGTCCACGTAAGATATATAACATGATACCTCAGGAAAATGAAGAACAAGTTGATTTTGCCTTCATGTCTGATGTGTCGGTAGATGTTGCGATTGCAAGCTCTGAGTCAAAGGAATGGATGAAAGCTATGGCAGCTGAATTCTGTTCTCTTTTGAAGAATGACACTTGGGATCTGGTGGAGCGTCCAATGAATCGAGAAATCATTGGCAACCGAATGGTGCTCCGAAACAAGCAGGGTCCGGAAGGAACGATTGTGAAGAAGAAAGCTCGTGTTGTAGCGAAAGGTTTCTCTCAACGACCTGGAACTGATTTTAACGAAACTTTCGCTCCTGTGGCTCGATTGAGCTCATTTAGATTAACGACAGCTTTTGCTATTCAGCATGATATGCATATGCAGCAGTTTGACATAGCCTCTGCATATTTGAATGGATTTTTAGAAGAAGATATTTACATGAAACTTCCTGATTATAGTAGAGAGGTGCTTGAATTCATTGTTCAAACCCAATGTGATACTCCTGACATTATCGAAAAAGCCAGATGTATGTTAAACGAAATGTCAATTGGAGAAAAAGTTTGTCATCTTAGAAAGGCTCTCTACGGATTACGTCAAGCAGGACGAAGTTGGAACAAACGCCTTGATGATGTAATGAGGCAGTTCGGAGCTACACCTACACAATCGGATCCATGTGTTTACGTGGCTGATCAAGACAATGAACCAATTGTAATTATAATTTATGTGGATGATATCATAGCATCATGTAGAGACATAAGAAAAATCGACAATTTTGGAAATCATTTGAAGAATAACTTTGACGTCAAGAAACTTGGAGAAGTAAAATATTGCCTTGGGATAAAATTCGATAGAAATCAGGAGGGAATAACATTAAGTCAAGCGAATTACATTAACGACATTCTTCAGAGATTTGGGATGCGTAAATGTAATCCAGTTTCTACACCGTTGGCAGCTGACACAAAACTGACGAAGTCCGATGTTTGGAATGATGATGATGGAAAGAAACCTCCTTACAGAGAATTAGTAGGAGCTCTTATGTATTTATCAGTAGCCACACGTCCAGACATTTCCCATGCTGCTAGTGTTTTAGGACAATTTGCAGATTGTTTTGGAAAAAGTCATTGGAATGCTGCTAAACGAGTTTTGCGTTAGCTAAAGGGAACCGTAAATATGGGAATCACTTTTAAGAGATGCAAGGATTCATTACGAGGATATGTAGATTCGGATTGGGGAGCTTGTCTAGACGACAGACGATCCTTCACGGGATATGCTTTCATATTTAATGGAGGCATCGTGTCGTGGGAATCTAAAAAGCAGAGAACTGTAGCATTGTCCACTGTAGAAGCTGAATATATGGCATTAGGAGAAGCTGCCAAAGAGGCAATATACATAAGAAAGTTCTTAACTGAGATAGATTTGAACAATTCTGAGACCGTAATGATTTATAATGATAATATTGGTGCTCAAAAACTTGCAAGCAATCCGGTATTCCATGCGCGAACTAAACATATCGATATTCGGCATCATTTTGTGCGTGAAATACTGCAAACCGGCGAGATCAAGTTAGAACATGTTTCTTCAGATGAGATGGGAGCCGATGTACTTACCAAGGGATTACCAATAGCAAAACACAGAAGATGTTTAGAAATAATTGGAATGTTAGTTACATAATTACATGGCAAATAAAAATCCACAGCTTGTCTCGAGTGGGGCTGTTGAAAATGCGATCCAAGCAGCTCTACAGATTGCAGTTTGTTGTTGATATAAAAAAAATACTAAATACATTCAAGTTGTCAATAATTATTTTTCCACGTTAATAAATCAATTCAATACTAAAACCAGTAGTAATTTCATCATAATTCTGACTGAATATGTAAATTTTCAATAATTAATCTTTTGGATTTACTGTAATAAATTGATAAGAAAAGTATTTGATATCACTGAATTCCGGCAAAAATTCTCTTTCCATTGGAGTCAATTTATCCAAGAGCTGCTATTTGAAAAAATTAAGTTCTGGTATAAAACCACAATTACATATATATATATATTTTGGAAGGCCTTAGAAATTGGAGAACACAAAGAACAACGATTTCGAGGTACTTTTACTGTTACTTGATTAATGTTAAACAATGTTAATCGACTTACAGTCTTCTAGATTTGAAAATAAAAAAGCAATTTTTTTGTAACCAAGCCAACGAAAATTGAAGTTTTTAATTTGAAACATAATGCACTTCAAGATTTGTAAAAATAAATAGTGTACAAATATCGTTTGATGTCATTTTCGGATAAATGGGAAGTCATATCAGATTCTACTCTATTTCCAAATATGTAATTATTGATTATTATTTCATCATTTACAAAATTTCGTTGAGATTGGATTCATAATAAAAAATTGAAAGCCCCTGACTATGGCGTTGGTCACAGATAGAGCAGGTGAAGCGTACGCGAGCGCACACGATTTACTCATGAACCTGAACAAAAGCGAAAAATTCGTATTGCTCATCTTCGCGGCGCTTCTCGAAATCTTAAACGTCTCACGCACACGAACAGGGAGAGTGTAGCGATTGCCGACGTCCGTGAGTGAACCGTGAGTAGATCATTAGGTTCATGTGCGCACATGAGCGAATATTTTCGAACCCTGTTTCAATCTATAAGTTTCTGCTTGTTACCAAACAAAATTGTATGTTAACCGTAAGTTGGTCACACTGAAGAATATAGGTTATTGAACAGCATTTTTGGAAAGTCGAAATCTGTGAATAAATTCCATATCATTTCAGTAATTCAGGTGATCTGGCCGTTGTCAGATTATATGTACTCTACTATTCAGGCCCATAGCGTTTGCTAAATCATACAGTGAGACTCTAAAGTATGGAATAAAATTCGTAATTTCTTTATTTTTGACATTTCGAAAAAACGCTCGGACAGGTGAATTTTGTTTTTAAAAAGCACTCATTTTCAAGTAAAAATCAATTTTTTACTGTCATTTGTTTTCGAGTAATGACGTCATTGACATTTTTTTTAAATAGCAACCCCCAATTTTTTTTCTTGATTCTAATAGCTCATTGAATTCTCTATCCAACCACATCAAGAATTTATTATGTTTTATGGAAAAAATTTTGAGAAGAAAATTATTGAAAATGAATGAATCATCTAGACCTACAAATGAAGTAGGCCACATTTTCAACAAAACCAAAATTATACCTATAATAAAAGAAAATTTGTCATTCTTGTCATTTAAACAATCTTTTCAAGTCGAGTAATCATGGTTCGTCATTTAACCGAAAGTTAAATTATTATTATTATTAATAATTTATTTTGACAAATGTTTGTTTATACTTTTTCACTTCCGAAGAAGCTATCAAACGATAGCGAAACGTAAAGTGTTTGTGCTCTAATTAGTGTCCGTTTAAAAGATTTTATGATACAATTATTATTATTATTTCATTTCATTTTCAATAATCTTTTTCTCAAAAGTTTTCCCATAAAACAATAAATTTTTGATGTGGTTCAATGAGCTATCAGAATCGAGAAAAAAAATTGGGAGTTGCAAAAAAAGGTCGATGACATCATTACTCGAAAACAAATGACTGTCAAAAATTGATTTTCACTTGAAAATGTGTACTTTTTAAAATCAAAATTTACCTGACCGAGCGTTTTTTTTTAAATGTCAAAAATAAAGAAATTACGAATTTTATTCCATACTTTAGAGGCTCACTGTATATATCATCGTCCGAATCAGACTCGTCAGAAAATATATTTACATTTCCCTCGTTATTCATTTTCAATTTTTAAATCAAACACAAAGAAGTAGAATTGTACAGTCGCTTGTGCACATTTATGTATCCCTTCTACTTGTTACCGCTAACAAGTAAATTTACCGTCTATTATGTGCATAACGCACTAGACCGCGTACCGCGGCGGTTGACGGTTGTGCGGTTGGAAATTTCTGTGGTAATATATAAGATGCAACGCATTGGTCATCGCGGGGCTAAGCGGCAGCCAGTGCGTTGGATCTTGTTTATTACCACAGAAATTTCCAACCGTCACCCGCCGCGGTACGCGGCTAGTGCGTTGCGGCTCTTAAGCCGCGTTTCCACAAGGCCAGTAGTTGGAGTCCAGTCACAGAACTCCAGCTACTGGCCTGTTTACTGGCGTCGTGGAAACGCGCCTTCAGTGTACTGGCAAGCCAGCTACTGGAGTCCTGTGACTGGACTCCAACTACTGGCCTATTTACTGGCCCCGTGGAAACGCTCCTCTCTAGACTGGCAAGGCCAGCTACTGGAGTTCTGTGACTGGACTCCAGCTACTGGCCTGCTTACTGGCCTCGTGGAAACCTGCCATTAGAGCCGTAATGCACTCGCCGCGTACCGCGGCGGCTGACGGTTGCGCGGTTGGAAATTTCTGTGGTAATATATAAGATGCAACGCACTAGCCACCGCGCGCGGCTAAGTGGTGGTCAGTGCTTTGCATCTTATATATTTTTATAAAATTAAGAAAAAATTTAATTTGTGACGACGATTCGCAAATATCGTATTCAAGATATTTAAACCGATTGAAGAAAAATTTAAAAATAAAAAAGCAAGTATTCAATTAACGAATAAAGTGTAGACGATTCGCAAATATCGTAAACAATTTATTTAACTGTATTGATATTTTCAAAATTACACATATACTAAGAAAAAGATTAGGCTTTCTTAATTAAAAGAATCTACAAACCTGTGATAAGCCTCACAAAAACATTACATACAAAATAAAAAAAGTAATATTGAAGTGGAATATTTATATGAGTAAACAAACCACTACATACAGTGACCGACAGAAAGTTGGCCACATATGGTAAATTTTTTTATTATTGATTTGTCAGGAAAATGTATTCTTTATCTTCCCAAACTCAAAACGCACATCCCAAAATTTGAATACTTTTTGTCATATACCGAGGGGATCAAAATATTTGAAGTAGACATTAGAGTAAAGTACTTTTATTTTACAAAACACGCGGAAATATTATTTGGAAAAGTTATTCAGAATTGTTATGAGATCTCAAATATAAAATATGGCCGTCTACGACGAGAAAAGAAATTTTACATATTTTTCAAGTTTTCTCATATTAGCATGTGTATCGTAGAACTTTTAATGTGTAGAACTGAACGTTTTTTTTTCACGTGTGACAAGTATACTGTGGCATTTGTTTTTCGCTCATCTATCAACTAGATATTATGATTAATAACACTCCTACCATAAAAATTCCACTTTTTTGTCCAAAACTTTTTTTGCTATGTTTTCATATTTAAGATTTCAGAATATTTTTTATAACTATGTATTCCAAATAATATTCTCGCGTATCTTGAAAAATAAAGTTACTTTACTCTTATATCGATTTGAAATATTTTGATTTCCTGGATGGAGACGTTGTTATTATTAACTTCTCAGAAAAATTTATTCTTTGTGAAAGTTCCTGCGTCTTCCCAAACAAAATGCTCTTATTAAAATTTGAATACTAGGAGATGAAAATATTTGAAATCGACATAAGAGTAAAGTACCTTTATTTTTCAAAATTCGCGAAAATATTATTTAAAAAAGTTATTCAGAATTATTCTGAGATCTCAAATATGAAATAGTGGCTGTCTAGGATGAAAAAAATTTTTTGGACACGAAAAAGTGAAATTTTTACGGTGTGAATGTTATTGATCATAATTTCTGGTTGGTAGATGAGCGAAAACAAATTCTAGAGTATATTCATGTCACACTAGGAGAAACGACCAGTTCTACACATTAAAAGTTCTACGATACACACGTTGATACGAGAAAAAATGAAAAATATGTAAAATTTCGTACGCGGTCATGATTTCATATTTGAGATCTCATAACAATTCTAAATAACTTTTCCAAATAATATTTCCGGGTTTTTGAATATCGATTTAAAATATTTTTATTCCCTCGGTATATGACAAGAGGTGTTCAAATTTTGATATGTGTATTTTGAGTTTGGGAAGATGCAGGGACTTTCATAAATGATTTATTCTGAGAAATCAATCATAAAAATATTTACCATATGTGTCCAACTTTCTGCCCGTCACTGTATAATACTATCCAGACATCACAATGAATTAGTACCGAATTATCTTGCAGCCAAAAGGGAATACACACACATTATAAATCAGTGTAAGAAGAATGCAATTAGCTCCCGAATTGCCTATTCTAACAAGAAAATTAAAACCACTTGGAACATTGTCAAAGAAGAAGTAATAAAATTGGCCACAACTGTAAAAACACTACAATATGTATAGAGATAGACCCAGCCGTTCATCCTATAAATACCGCAGTGGAGTGGAACATGTATGTATGCATGAACACGTTTAGTATATTTTATTATTTATTACAAACATTATTCAACTATTTAGGCCCAGTTGTACAATTCCGGTTTAAATTTAAGCTGAAGCTTAAACCTATAGAAACGATTATTTCAACAATTGTTATTAAGGGTTTAAGCTTTGGTTTAAAGTTTAGCTGCAATTGTACAACTGGGCCTAAATGTCGTAAGAAGTAATAAATATTATGATAAATAATTTTATCGCTGTTTTTCACAAATTTGCCCCACTGTGCGTGAGGGCACCTAACAATCGTCCCACCCATATCCGGGAGTATGGCCCTGCACCGGCCCTCCGGTCATCCGATCGCGAAACAGACTGCGGCATCGTCTTCCCCGGACTTTTTCACTACAGATGGAGAAAACATTTCGGCGATTCCGGCGCTGTAAAAAATTTCGTTAAAAAAGTTTACAAAACAGGGCCCCTTAGAAAAATCTTATCTCCGAAAAACGTTGGGAAAGCGCACGGTGAAGGAGTGTTCTTGCGTGTGAGGCAGTTTAAAAAGGATATCACGTTTTCGAAAAATCTCGAAAAGTCCGAAAACTGCAAAAAAATTGTGGAAAAAAATTTCTTTCTCCGAAACCGGAAGCGATATCGTCGTGATAGTTGATCCGGGGGATATCCCCGTCCTTCCCCTTCGCGATGGCGGTCGTCCCATCCGGCTCGCTCTTCATTCGAAGGAACCGTGATTTTTTAAAGTCGGGCTTTCGAAGTCTTACAACTTCCTATGTTCCGGATTGAAAATGCACACTCAGTATGTGCCAGTATTAAAAAAGTAATTATAAAATCACCGTCATTACGGATTATTATTTTTTTACTTTCATTAGGAAGCTTAGCCGCAAAGATTAAGAACAAAGAAAATATCTAAATCCGCTTAAAGCAAACAAAAATTCTCATTAAGTGCGATGCCAACGTGATAGCAGTTTTAGCAGCGGTGCGGTGATGGTGGGGCAAAATTGACAAATTAAGCACAGATATCTATCTGCTCATAAATGCAGTTTCATAGAACTTGTGGCAATATATTACGTTTAGTCGTCGTGTTTGAATCGATGTGATAACGACTAACGAGATAGTTTGCGATGTCACAGGAAAAGGTAGGGAACTGTTTTGTTGAATGTAATCGTTTAGCAACCCCATTTTTTTTTCTTTATTATAATTCGTTTTTGGTTTTCATTTTTCTTTCTTTCGTTTTCCTTCTCTTGTCATCATTTATCTGTTGCGATTTAAAATTTATTTATTTTAGGCAGGAATAGATAATCCTGGATACGATGTGACCAGTGGAGACCTTAATGAAGCACCTCAGAATGGAACTCTTGTAAGTGTATTAATTTTCTATTTTTTCTTTTTTTTTTAATATGCGTTAATTTTATAAAAATAAAATTTGAAGGATTTCATTTAAATTTTGATTGACGATAACGAAGTTTTCTGTTCTTTGACGTATGCATATTAGTTTATTAAAAAAATATGAAAGTTATATTGAATTGAATTTTTATTAACAAGGCCCCTTTCAAACTTTTTGAAAGTATTCGTGAAAGTATTTGTGAAAAGTATTCTTATTGAATTTATAATAGCTGTTTATACACGGTCCGAGAAATGGATGAATTAATTTGTAAATTTAATCAGAAAGAAATTCTTGTATTTATTGAAAATATCACTGTGCGTTTCACGGTCCAGTTTTTCTTTTTAGTTCATTTTGTTGTTTACAGATAAAAAAGTTATGTCAATATTTTTGTTATGTTTGGTAGTTCGGTGTGTTATCTCAAGTTCAGTATGAATATGAAATACCGTGATTCTAAAAAATACATAACCGAATTAAAAATTACACTATACACAAGTGCACACAAGCCATATAATAAACAGGGTCACTTCAACAAAATTGGTACTAATTTATAATATGAAATGTAACTGGAATTCTTTAAAACTTGATGAAAAATTAGAGCTGGTTCTAATTTGGCAATTTATTCAGGAATTGATTGTCGTCACCTTATTCACGACTATTTTATGTCTTACACGCAAGAATAAATTCAAGGTGACAAAATTCCTCAATTTCTTTAAACAAGAAAAAAAGCAAGAAAAAAGTGAATTTTTGGTTTGTTTCTTGCAGCAAGTAGTCTCAATTCGACATTCAGGTAGAATAGCGCTCTTGTTTTTTTTTGGTATAAAAAAATGTGCAAAACACAACTAATCGATTTTTTAATTTTTTGCCGGCGATAAATCATGTCAGTTATTTATTAGCAATAAAATTTTCCGATCATTTATTTCGCGTTTTTATCTCGATTTTAAACTGATACGGTTTTATTAAGCACAACTTTATAGATGTTATTTACGGTTATCTGAGGCAAATAATTTCTTCTTTTTCTCGAATATTAACATTAATCGGCCGCTTAAATGCAATTCTACCATCGATTTCTTAAAACTTCAGTTTGTTTCAAAAAAATACATCAATCACATTAACAAAAATTTTATAAAAGAAAAACGGAGATTTTATAGTCCAAGTTTTAATCTACACACCAGTTATATAAACCCAACTAGTTTCGGCTTTTCGCCATCTTCAGGGGATAAATCGAAAATCAGGAGTTATTGAAATAATATAACATAACTTTCAAAGATTAATACATATTAAAAATTCGATAAAAAACAATTAAAAACGATTAAAATTATTTTCGACTAGAAACAATTACCATCTGTACGGAGGTCTGAGGTCGACGAAAAATTTTATGTTTTAAAAGACGGAGAAACATAAACAAAGAGAAAATAATTCTCCCACTGTACATACGTAGGTAAGAGCAATGCGTTAAACGACAGTTTCCTTATCTATACGTATATAGAGGTATTTTAATTTGTTGAATATTTAATTATATTATTGTTCACAAGCATAACGTCTTGGTATTTAATTTTAAGGTGGTGGTATAAGAGTGTGAAAAAAGAACGAAGAGAATTAAAACTTGTACAAAGGAAGTTAAATTTAAAGCTTTTAACAGAAACCAAAAATTAATTTCGTTGAGCCCTTCGATAGAATAATTCACTGAATTTTGAAAACAATTCCAAATATTCAAAACACCATAGACACTATGACCTAAAAATGAATCTTATTAAAAAGTTAGTCAATACAATTATTACATTAAGGCCCGATATTTCATCCCCAATTAACTTTATCTAGTGATTAATTGCCATAGTAACGATTGTGATCACAATTGTTACTATGGTAATAAACCGTCAGATAAAGTTAACTGGAGATGAAAAGACCGAGCTGCGTTATTCGAGTTTAATGTTTGAAAGCGGGTATGGTGCTTGACCTCATTATAATCGCTACCATAAGGTGTCATTGAAATGGTCTGCAGAAATGATTTCCTCGGGACTCTTAATTTTGTTTTTCGATAGTCATCCCGTAATTTAATCCGTCGAAGCTTTATTGCCGAATAATACTCAGTTGCCAAATCCAGTGCAACAGTAGAAAAATTCCTGGAATTGTTCAACAATAGGAAAATCAAAAGAAACGGAAGACATACGAGAGTTATTTCGAAAATTCAAAATATTCTTCATCTATAACGATGAATGGTAAAATGTACAGCATAGGATAAACACCGATGACCCAATTCATCAACCCACACGACGCTTTCCGTTGGCAAAAAGAGAAGAAGTCGACAAGTTAATCAAGAAGATGCACGATCAAGGTGTTATAGAGCCATCGCAAATTCCATGGGCATCTTCCTTTTGTATTTGTAATTAAGAAGGATGGAAGTACGAGTTTTTGTATTGATTTTCGACGGTCAAATGACGATTACAAAAAGGATAGTTACCTCCTGCCTCGAATCGATGACACAAGACAACTTATTCGGTGCGAAATGGTTTTCCACTTTAGACTTGAAAAGTGGCTATTTTCAAGTTGGCATGCATTCTAAGATAAGGAAGAGACAGCAACCATTATAGGAAATGGTCTATGGCAATCAATTCAAGGTGATGTTCTTTGGTTTATGCAAGTCTCAGCCACTTTTGAACGACTTATGGAATTGGCACTATGCGGATTCGGCTGGAAAATTTGCCTCGTATATTCAGATGATGTGGTTATTGTGAAAAGACCCTTTAAATAACTCCTTGCAAATGTAACAAAGAATTAAAGTGGTCTTCCAAAAAGAAGTGAAATATTTTAGGCAAGTTATATCTGAAGCAGAAGTTGCGACAGATTCTGACAAAATTTCAACCGTTAAGAACTGGCCACCACCGAAAAATGGGTATGTATTGAGAGGTTTCCTGGAATTATGCACGTATTAAAGACGATTTACGAAACTTCTGCATGCACTGACCGAAGGAAAAACAACATGTTCCTTGATAAGGATTGTCAAGAAGCTTTTAACTATCTGAAGGATCTTTCGGTATCTGCCTGAATGAAAATGTGAAAAATATGGGAATGTTCACTCTCGTGAATTTTACTCTGAGAAATCAATTTTGAGATATTCTGAAAAAAATACAATATGTACGTATTTCCCTGTGAATGCGTATGATTTGAAATAACAAACTATTATTAAAAATAAAACTGCTAGGACTCGATTTTTATAACACATCACCGTACGCTTATTTCAATATTTAAATTCACTTTAAGTATCTGAGATATTTCTGTTTAAAAAAATTGAATGACGCAATTTTGGGAAGCCCTAACAGCCCTTACTTGAAACATTTGTCGTATCTTTAGTAGTAGTAAACATCAGCTTGCTACATATCTGGTTGCAAAATTATTGAGCGAGCAAATTAAGTTACGTTCCCAACCGCCAGTTATCTCAGTGGGACCGATCGGAGTCATACGTAACCCTCAAAAGAAAAGTTGAATTTAAAAATAAAATAAAAGTCACCAGTATTGCACACTTGTCTTTATTGATTTAAAAATGGATCACGTAAGAGCAATATAAATTAAACCAAACGGGTTTAAATAAAGTAATCGAGTAACAAACGAAAAGTCATTTAAAATTGACTCACGAAGCACGGATCCGCTTTTCGTTTATACAAAAGAAATTAAATATCAAAACCGAATAAATCTACAACTTCTTAAAAAGAATTAGAAACAAAAAGATGCGACCTTGTGTTATTTCAAAACTTAGCAACCTTCACAATCGCTGCAAAAATGCCGTCGAAGAGGTTCGGAAAACCAAGGGTTACAAGTGACGTCCGTACGTCATTACACCTCTCAGCGTGGTGTCTCTCTCTTGTGTCGTCTGTACCCAAGTATAGGTTGGCGAAACCAAATTCGAGCAACCAAGGCGGGCCTTTCGGGGCGACAAACGTTCGCTACCACATATCACAACATATCACAACGAAGATTGGCTCCAAATAAAGCTCCGGTAACAAATCCGGAACAAAAAGCCTAGATAAATGATAAAAAAAACACGTGTTACAACTTTGAACTGGTCACAAAGTTGCTGATAAGGATCTTACCTGATTTTCTGCAGAAAACTTACTTCTCAAAAGTTGGAGCAAGATCCTTCGTTCAAACTTCACTTTAAACAAAACAGTTTGGTGAATTTTCTCAACATGGCGTACCTTAAGCGAGAAACGATAATACTGCCGGAATTGGTACGGTCGTACACGAGTGGGGTTTGACGGTTAAACACTGCAAAGCGAGTTGTTAAGAGAAACAGCAGAATTTCACAGGGGAGTAACTGAAATAGAACAACTCCGTGTGGCGGAAATTATTGTATTTGTCTGCTTGTGCAACATTTTGCAATCTTTTGAAATTAACGTTAAAGCAGTAACGTATTCTCGATTCCCACAATGTACAGGGTGATCCGATAAACTAATAATAATTTTAATGAATTTTGAAACCGTAACGTGGTATATCTGTAGTAGTGAATAGTAGAAAATACATTTTGCAAGGTAAGACCCGGTATTTCAGTTACAGTTTAACTTTAATCTTCAGATTATTCCCATGGGAAGATAATAACAGTTAAAGCCTTGTTGAAACAATTGTCTAGGTACTTCAACAAATTAGATCATATGATAATTATTTAAAATATTTAGCATAATATATTTACTTTACTTTTTGTAATGTCTGTTATATTTTTCATAATATTTGACTCTTCGAAGCAATTATAGAGTTGCGTGTCACCTGGATAAAGATAACATTTATATTACTGAATAGGGTTAAATATAAAGCTAGTGTAAATACAGAGAAGTAAATAGCCAAGTATTCTGTGTTGTGCAATACCACTGCAAAATGGCAAGGCGTCTGATATACTGTTGTTTAGAAATGTAAAATTCAAGTAAATTCCTTTACGATGAAAATTTGTGAAATAATTTTGTAATACATTTACACGGACAGCTTAAAAATGCAGAAATCTCAACGTTTCGCTATCGTTTGATATCTTCTCCAGGAGCGAGAAATGTAGAGACAAAGTTGTTAAAGGAAACTAAAAAGTGAAAAGTAAAGGTAATTTGATCTTTTTCTAATAATTATAAAGTCGCTTTAAAAATATTTTTCTTTTGTTTTTAATCCAGATATGCCTAAAAAGTTGTGGTAGCAATTTTCGTCATACACTATGCATATTCCTGTTATTTGGGATACTAAAAATACCTATTTTCGGTTTGAAAAGTTTTATTTATTTATTACGAAAATTAAAGTGTACTTTATACAGCGTGTTTTCGGAAGTGTGGCTGAAAAACGAACCTTGGTATTTACATGTACTAGGTATATGATTGCACACTTTGTTCTTATTCAAAAACAAATTTAATGTGTATTTTTTTTTGTATTCTACCCCGATCCCGACGGTACTGGTGAATAAGGAAATTTCTTGAAATAAATTATTAAAAAAACAATAATTCTTAGGAAAACTCGCCTTTACGCCGTTTAAGTTATTAAATTTGAAACAAAAAACTAATGTCAACACCTAAAGGTAAACTGCCACAATTGTCAAAATATGGAAAAATTAGTAAAAATTTAAAATCAGTGCCGTATATCAATTTTTAGTAATTTTTCAAACTTTATGATATTATTTTTCATTTCAAAATGAACACAGAAAAAAGAAAAATAAGTCTGCCAGAATAGTACATTAGGCATACATACTTCTGTTAAATGTCAGGGTTTGTTCACGGAGCAGTTTTGAACAAATTTGGGACTGTTAAAATCAAATGCCTAGCGAAGGTAATTATCGCTTTTAACAACTCTTTCAAGTGTACAACTTCCAAGAAAGCACGAATTGGACGGTTCCAAATTATGTAGTCTAGAACTGCTTCGTGAATAAAGCTAACATGAATTCATTTTGTGTGATATATTGCATAAAACATTTCACGTGCAGTCCAACATCACATTTAACACGAGCTTTTACCCTGTGATGACATTGTCCAGTGTATTTGTTTTTCCTGTGGAATAACAAAATGATCCATTCTATTATAGCGCATGTCATTCCTCTTGAAGATGAGTGGCCTCTTTGTTAGGCGATTTTTTCCTATTTTAAGACAGGAGTGCTACAGCGACCGAGAATCGAACTCGAGACCTTCTGTTTTCGCGGTAGATACTCTGACCACAGAGCACAGAGCTAATTGCGACACCGAGTTCAGTTATCGTCTAATATAAATTAGAATCAGATGGTAAAAGGTCTCGAGTTCGATTCTCGGTTGCGGCGGAAAAATTTTTCCGCCAAAAATTTATGTTAGTGCTTCTTTCAATTTAATTATGTAATATTTATTGTTTGTCAACCGTAAGTATCAGTTCATAATTACAACCACGCAGCAAAAATTTTAATATTAGAAAATTGACGTTTAAAAAAGTGTCCTGTTTTTTTTTGGCCGCGACTGCATCTGCTAAAGAATCTAACAAATAGTAATTTATCAAAATTTGGTTCATCTTTTTTGGGTTGAACTGCATTATTATTCCCTAAAAGAAAGGCAAATCGATCTCTAGACATCAGGTTGGAAATATAATGGTCGCGCAAAACAAGTTTACCTGAAAAGTAGTCTTTATAACTTGGTAAATGCTTTATTCCCAAGTATTCCAAGTAAAAAAAGTATTTTTAGCAGTAAATATCCTAATATTTACTGCTAAAAATACTTTTATCCACACTTATGAAGCATTTAAAGTGACCTATATAGTGAAATAAAGTTACTTTATTATATATAAATAATAAAATAAAATAAAGTTACTTTATTCCACTAGAGTGGATAATAATAAACAACGTACCATAGCAACCAGTAGGTATTACAAAGCCTGTCACGTTTCATTTTACGAATGCGAATATTTTTTAATTAAATTTCGCTCATTCTGATTCCATAAATGATTGTGGATAAAACGTTGTATTGCATGCGTGTTTTAGATGCATTTTATCCACTTAAGAAAATGCTATCTAGAAACACTTATACAATAAAAAGCTACATATTATTTCTTGAACATTTGTCTGTATAAATAATTTACCTTTTTCTAAGTATTGCTGTGTAAATTTACACATAACTGTGTTAATGTACACATAACTGTGTAAATTTACGCATAACTGTGTAAATTTACTGTAATTATGAGTTTAAATTTACTATAATTATCGGTGGTCACTGGCAGCCACCGATAATTACAGTAAATTTACACAAAAACTTCTATCAGTGTAGGCTCGGTATATTTTGATATTTTTTCCAGGAGATATCTTATTTTTCAAGTTTAGCTTTCACTAATTCTAAGGGTAGGTATTCTTCAGAATCCGATTCATCATTTTCATTTTGAAAAACATCCGAAATATCGACGTTTTCCATTTGAAGAACATCCTTATTGTAAATTTTATCATTGCATATATCATGCATATCATCATCGCCAGAATCCGAAGCATTTGAATCATTGTCCGAGAGTATTCCATCAAGAAATATTTCAAAATCATCTACTGATAATTTTTCTAAATCGGACATTTTATAAATTTTTCGCGATCCTAAAATAAAAATATTTTTATTCCTACTGGTTGCACTGTGAACCGTAGCTTCATCCGCAAAAATAATAAACATTACAGATAAAAATGTAAATAATAACGCTTCTCTTTTATTATACATATAGTCTTTTTTAATTCAAGCAGGTTCTTGTCTGATGAAAATTGTATCACAATTCTTTGAAACGGGCACTGAATATGCACACTAAACTTAACGTTTCGCCGTCGACCGACGTTAGTGCGCATTCAGTGTCCGTTTCAAAGAATTTGTGATATAGTCTTTTTGTTAATAACATACACATACATACCAAACATTATTTTGTTATTTTCAAAAATAAAAAATTATTTATATTTCAAACGTCATTAAACGTGATTAAAAATTAAAGTACAAATCTGTTATACCATGGCCAGCTACATTAACATTCACTGACGTGTATGTATGGCCGTTTCAATTCGACTTTTAAAAATTTTGACGGGTACTCCCCTCAGCGCCTCTTGTGAGTTTTTAAGTAATTGCAGTTGTCATTACGTTACTAAATACTTAAAGTTGGTTCTTGTCCGATGAAATTTGTATCACAAAATCTTTTAACCGGACATATAAATCTCGAACTATACACTTAACGTTTCACCGTCGTTCGACAGCTTCGTCAGAAGTGAAAAATATAACACGTTACTAAATACGTTACTATCAGTAGTTTTGTAGTATCTTTAATAGGGAGCGTTCAGTGGAATACTCTATGGCATGCTTTTTCAGAACCGAATTTTAGGCGAATTGAAACGGCCATACATACACGTCAGTGAATGTTAATGGAGCTGGCCATGGTTATACTGCGAAAATTAATTTATTCATCGACAGATGGCACCAGTACGAAACACAACTTTGGTTACATTGTCGATCCATTCGTACTTAAAAGCAGAAAATTAGAAGAAGTGGTTACATAATGTAACCGCTAGGGCTGAAAGGGATAGACTAATGTTCTGGTCAGAACGATCTACTCCTCCCATATTCGCATAGATGTAGATACTGACCAGATAAGGTTGCTCGACCTGAAATAAGGTATAGCTCTCGTTCGAATGCGCAAAAATCTGATATGCAATATAATTGAATAATCTTTTTTTCCTCTTGTGAGTAGGTAGGTACTTCTTTTCCAAGTGGATAGGTTGGACACCCAAAGCATTAGAATAGATGTAGGTGTACAACATTGTTATAATGCCACTTGACAGCAATAATATTTTCATCTGAAATTTTCTTATAGTAGTAGGTACCTCGTTTCTGTCTTTTCAAGATTTTGAAACCGACGGATTTTCGAATCTGACGATGCCAGTAGCATGCAATCCCATATTTCTGCAATTTCTAGAACAACTCCCGCACCAACTCCCAAATCTTAACGTTTCCTACTGACATTGCTTGTTGTGGTTCAAACCAGTTGAAATACCCTAGTCTGGAAGCACCGGCCCAGAGTTTATAGCCATATCTTATAGGTTTATTATGAATAAATTGCTTACAGCTATGGCGGCCATAATAGGGCACCATGGCCTCATCCACAGAATTCATTTCTTCAACAGCAGCATGTTCAATAAATTTCCTGTTCAAGTGCTCAAAAAGTTATCTGACTTTTACAAATTTATGCATATCTATCATTGCTCTCAGTAACAGTCAGATCCATCAATTCATCATCAAAGAACTTGACAAAATAGGACTTTCCAAGTTCTGCAATGTTTCAGGTCCAAGTCCAAGTCATCTGTGACTTGGCACAAAATGTGCCAAGTGATAACTTTTCCTTTTCTTCTTGGTGTTATCTTTGATGGCAATTTTGTCGTATACTTGTTTAGCTCTCCTTATATCTGACAAGGGTAAGTAATCCTCTGATGAAAAAGGATCGTCATCTTCTGAATCTTTCCGGATATTCAGTTCAGCTGGAGTCCTCAATTGTGATCCAGGCAAATTATTGATGTTCATTGTATCTTCGTCACCCGAGTCTTCATCGGTAACTTCGGCAGTTTTTATTACGTAACATGCAGAATAAAAAATTTTCAGATTACATATTGCTATGTTATTTTACCACAAAATTAAAAAAGATGGTGCTCTGTATAGCTGTTTTAGGCCTAGTTGGGCCTTCGTCAGCAGAACCGTAGCTCGAGAACTCCACTCCACGAGAACCAAACCGATCTATCCAGGTTATTCGCCAATGCGACGAAGGCCCAACTAGGCCTGAAACAGCTGTACAGACCCTGCTCGAGGAATTCGCTGTAATCAAAACCGATTTGCACAAAAATTTTTTTTAAATTCTCATATGCTTTGACAGCAAGCATGGCCGCCTTGCATGGGATGACTGGCGACTGGCGAACTGGCTTCAATTTGTCAATCCTACTGCAATGTCAGGTCAAAAAGCGATCGAAAGATGTCGCTACTTAAAAAGTAAATATCTTCGTTGATGGTGAGCTAACTGTAAAGCATATTCCAAAATAAATGAGTTAATTAATATCTTGCGTAATCTTTTGTAAGCTTACTGCAAACAAGCGGATGTAAAAGGGTTAGAAATTGTAATCCGACAAGTAGATGTTTGCATTAAGAATGCGTTTCTGAATTTGTTTTTTGATAATCAGCCGCGCGTCTTACACGTGACCTACATACAAGGCTGTAAAATGTAATCAAATGTTTCCGTAATGAATCTCATTAGTAGATAAACGCATAGTTTAACGTTGTTAAAATATTTTTCGTTTAAAAATGTTAGAAAAATTAGTTTTCCAGAAATAATTAATGAAATATTAATGAAATCTCAAAGAGCGATACTTCCATGGCAAATAAGAGGCGATGAACGAAATAAATGCGGTTATAAAAGTATATTATAGAGTTTTATAACCGCATTGTAAAAACGAGTGGATTTACAAACGTCCTTCTCAATGTTTACATGACGTAAGGCATCTATAAATTTTATGATATATCAGGTAAAATTTCCACTATTCAGATGCTCTTGCAGGATTTAATAATAATTAGCTAAAAATGTGCATAGCGAATCGCGTTATTGTTCAGGACACTGCAGTGCATTTTAAACACAAAATTTATTACACATTCAGGTTTTAAGGGTTTAATTTAAACTGAAACCTGCGTTAAGAAATGTATTTAATTTATTTGTTTAGTTTAAGATCCCGACAATCTTGCAATAGTTCAGTTTTCCCTACATAAATTTCTATCCATAAAACAATTTCATTTAAAATAGTTTCTTCTTAAACTTAAATCGACTTGTTTACATGTATAAACGTACTTTAATGAAGCCTAATCCTTTTTCTCTATATCGTCGGACGTCGGACTTTACTGTTGTATTTAATCCTTCTATTTGTTTTTTGTACGTCGTTGTTCAAATGAAACCCGAACTTTATTATTATAGGATATTTAAGTAGCGACATCTTTCGATCGCTTGTTGACCTGATATTGCAGTAGGATTGACAAATTGAAGCCAGTCCGCCACATAATAAGTCATCCCAATGCAAGGCGGCCATGTGCTGTCAAAGCATATGAGAATTTTGAAAATTTTTGTGCAATATCAGGTCAACAAGCGATCGAAAGATGTCGCTATTTACTTAAATGTCCATTACTTTCACATCGCATTGGCGAATAACCCTAGGACATATCGGTTTGGTTTGCAGTGGAGTTCTCGGGCTACGGTTCTGCTGACGAAGGCCCAACTAGGCCTGAAATAGCTGTACAGAGCCTGCTCGGGAAATTCGCTGCAATCAAAACCGATTTGCATAAAATATTTTCAAAATTCTCATATGCTTTCACAGCACATGGCCGCCTTGCATTGGGATGACTTATTATGTGGCGAACTGGCTTCAATTTGTCAATCCTACTGCAATATCAGGTCAACAAGCGATCGAAATATGTCGCTACTTAAATGTCCATTACTTTCACATCGCATTGGCGATGGCTGAGTCGAACACTTTAAAGTTAATAAAAAGTGAATTTAATTAATTGAAAACAAAACACTTAACAAAAGAATAAACATAACTCGTATATCTCGCCTACATTATTTTTATTTACTTTTTATTTAAGAATCTTTGTTTGAAGGCAAAAAATTAAGTAAATTGAATCTTTCTATCAATTTGTAGTATATAATTTCTATATTTACGAGTATTTTGTATACAGTGTGATAGTTTTAAGAGCTTATATTTATTTATGTGTTCATAAAAACAACTTTGATATATCTTAACCTCAAGTTAGACATCTGGTAATTTACTTAAATAAATTTTATTAGTGACTTTTACTTAATGCCTTAGTAACAATTCTGAAAACAAATGCTACTAAGGCATTAGACTGTAGAGTAAATTTATCTTGTGTTTTCAAAATTGTGACATACAGTTTAATTAAAACTTAAACTTGATTTATTCAGATTTTGAATAGAATCCAGCAAAGAAAATAATAATACTGTAAATGACGTAGAAAATAATGAAATTTTTATCGAAGTTTATTCAAGATAATAGAGATGTAATAAATAATATACGGAAAGGTTAGCGCCAGGAAAAAATAATAAAAGACTTAATAACGGCTTAGCTGGCAAGGAAAAGTAACTGTCGACGTACGTTTCGGTCTTATTAGACCTCATCAGGATAGTATAACCAAGGTGTAAGGTGTTGACACCTGGAGATCACAACAACAAATGAAGCAATAGACCAGGAGACCGAATGTACATTTGCTGCAGCCACTGAGAAGACCCGTATTTCGAGGGCAACAACCAGTATAGCAACGGACGCAAACAAGGTCAACCTGCGTTACTTCAAGAAAAAGCCAGGAATTAAACTAATGTGACCTAATGATTGTGACATTCTTCTATATTTACGTACTTATCGAGGTTTTTTTAAATATATTTCAAGCATTTTAAAATATACAAAGCGGGAACCGTTAAGATTTTTAAGCGTTGAAATAAAGGTTTTGAATACTCCCTGTATGGTTTGCCGGTAATTATTCTTACAAGTTTTCGTTGCAAACCGAAAATTCTTTTAGTAAGTGGAGAATGACCCCAAATAAGTAAACCGTAAGAAAGAGGAGCTTCAAATAATCCATAATATATACAGAGAAAGTTTTCATATGTAATTTTATTATACACATAAATACGTATACATTTCTGAACAGATAAATGACTGAAGATAATCTATTCGCTAGGTGGTCACAATGTTCTACCCATGTTAGGGTCGGGTCAAGATATACTCCTAGCAGTTTAACTGAGCTTGGATTTTTGACTTTTGTGATCTGACGGGTTGAAAAAATCATCTTTTGTGTTTTTTCATCATTTAAACTCAGTTTATTAGACTGAAACCAATTTTGACACAACGATTTAATGTTATTTGTAGAGTATATTACATGCTCCACCTTAGAATTCGATGTGGAGAAAGTAGTATCATCAGCATATAATGTTAGCTTCCCGTCATTGATGTGGCACGGCAAGTCATTTATGTACACTAAAAAGAGTAGTGGACCGATAATGGATCCCTGGAGTACTCCTTGTTCTATTTTGGAGAGTTATGACTTTTTGTCATTAATTTCTACATATTGATATCTGTCTGCCAAATAAGATTGAAGGAGAAGTATAAATGTAGAAGATAAGTTATAGATTTTGAGTTTTCCTAGAAGTATTTTGTGATTAACACAATCAAATGCGCGACTGAGATCGCAAAAGAGAAAGCTCACATAGAGACCTTTCTCAATATTTTCGTTTACGTACGATATGAAATCAATTAGGGCAGCTTCTGTAGACTTGCCTGGTCGAAAACCAAATTGTGGGTTACATAATAATATGCGATTAGATTCAAAATGCGTTAACAATCTGTAACTCAATATTATTTCGAATATTTTTCCTAAGACTGGAATGATGCAAATCGGTCTATAATTGGCAAGATCGGAGGGTTCTCCTTTTTTGTATATAGGGACCACACGCGAGATTCTAAAGGGTCTTGGAAACGTTTTTTCTTTCACAGCACGGTTAAATAATTTAGTTAGTGGCATTATTATTATGTTCTTGACATACTTAATGGTTTTACTATTTAAGCCGAAACAGTCAGGACTGCAATTGTTTTTTAATTTATTTATCGCATCACGCACCTCATTAGGTGTTATCTCAGTTAAGCTAAGAACTGGTCCTTTGAAAATTGCTTTGCTAGTAAGTTGCAAAGGAACTATAACGCTAGGTTTTAGGTTATTAGCTAATTAATTGGCAGCTGCACTGAAAAAAGTATTAAAATTTGAAGGCTGAGGCAGTGATTTACTATGTACATGAGAACTCATTGTTTTATTATTGTTAACCAGACGCCATAAGGCTCTTGGTTTGTTGGGACTATTACTGATATAGTCACTGTGTGCTTTCTGTTTGTTTTTAATAATTTCTTTGCGATAAGTGTTTTTAACATTTGTAACATCATTTTTTGTTACTAATTCTGGGTGTTGCTTATTAAAATCAATAAAGAAGGAAATATTATCTCTAAGATTGCTCATGCCTCTAGTGAACCAGTTTATATTAGGACTGTCAACTCTGTTAATCTCCTTCACAGGAAAAGCCTTACCTGCCAATGTTTCCAGCAACCGTGCGAATTTATCAGCCGCAACATCCACTGTATCTTCCTGGACGAAGTACCAGTCGACTTCCTCCAGTAACTGAAACAGTTTCATCAGCCCTGCTTGTGTAGTTGGTCTGTAAGAAATTTTAGCAGGCTTATCTTTGAGGAGTGAGAGACTGATTACATTTTAAATGATAAAGGTTATAATTTTTAGTATTCTTCACAGTAAATCATTGAAAATGTAACTTCGTTTAAATGTATCATATTTTCTTAATGTATGAATGATGAATGCTACCAGAAAGCACAAAGTCTCCGCACGCATTGAAATAATTGAGAAATAAGAACCAATTTAATGTTTTTCTATTCATATTATTTTGGCGGACACTTTAATCCAACCAGTATTTCCTAATGTAGTGTGTATAAAGAGTGGTTCACAATAAATTGTGATTTTTTTATTTTTGAGATAGAAAGCTGTAACTTCATATTTCGCTATAATTTTTAATTCTGAACAACTTATTCTTATGGCATTTTGCTGTATCTTGTAAAATAAGGGTACTTTACTCTCAAGCCGTCTTCATTTCTCGGTGTCCACGCTGTATACCGTTCAAGATAAATTTCATCTGACATTTTCCAATTTGACTTTAGGGGATGCAGAAGCGTTCTGCGTCAATAAATTTTTATAAAAACCGATAATAAAAAAAATTCCCATTTGTAGCATACTTTTTGAAAGACAGTGTATACGGTATATGACGATATATAGCGTTATTGATATTGATGTTATCTAAGCAGTTATTGTTTCTTGTTTTATCAGTAATGGTAGGGGTATAACCATATGAATTTAGTATGTCGGTAAAGCTCTTCGTTTCCGGGGAGCTAATATTGAATTTTATATTAAAATCACCGGTGATAACTACATTTCTTTTAGAGGTTAAGAGAGCAAATATGTGTTCCATTATGTGGATAAATTGTTTAAAATTATCATGGTTTGGTGGTCTGTAAATATTTACAATTGTTAGATCATTTGCTGTTATAGTTACAGCGGATATTTCGCAGACATTACCTACTGATAGGCTACAGATTTTCCTACAAATTTTATAATCGTAACTATTTCTTACCAGGATCATGCTACCTCCGTAACCAGTTGTTCTTGCATGAGTTGATGCTGTGACAAAGTTTTGAAGATTAAAGTACAAAAGTTCTTTCGGGCGAAGCCACACTTCGCTAATACAAAGTACATCTAATGTTTGCGTATAATTAACAAAATTTTCAAATTCATTTATTTTATTGCGAATGGAATGTATGTATATTAATATGAAAAACCTTAAAATCAGCTACCGTTTCGGGTTCCTTACTACGGTTAACATCGTTATTCACAGGAAAAACTTGTTTGCGTGTCGCTATTTCAGGTTTGCAAGGTTGTTGCGGGGGTAAAAAAATTTGTTGATACACATTCCGGCAGGCCACTGAGCTGGATCCCTGGCTTTCGTGAGATTTTCCTTATATACAGGGTGTTTGAGATCTCAAACACTCTGTATATAAGTGGGTGATCACCCGTACACCCCTTTTATTTCAGAAACAGAGCATTTTAGAGAAAAATGTTTCAGACAAAAGTTGTATGGTTTCGAGGGGGCCATAAGATGGTGCCATTTGTTTGACCTTGAATAATCGTTTGAAGGTCATATGAAGGCAACCTTGAATTTTTTAAATTGGACACCCTATATATTTTTACATATTCTTATAGTTTACCTCGAGATCTTTCCAAAACACCATAATAAAATATTTTTTTATTAAATATTTTTCGAGTTATAAGACTTCAAAGTTGCAGTATTTTGATAAAAATATCTCGCTGGGTCACGCTCGGTTCTTGACTTGACTGATCGGCCTGGAATGTAAGATAAGATTATTGGAAAGAAAATCTTTTGCGAGAAATTTTGTAAGTATTTTTTATCAAAATACTGCAACTTTGAAGTCTTATAACTCGAAAAATACTTAATAAAAAATATTTTATTACGGTGTTCTGGTCTTTGGAAAGATTTCGAGGTAAGCTATAGGAATATGTAAAAATATGTAGGGTGTCCAATTTAAAAAATTCAAAGTTACCTTCATATGACCTTCAAACAACTATTCAAGGTCAAACAAATAGTATCATCCTATGGCCCCTTCGAAGTCATATAACTTTTGCCTGAAACACTTTTCTCTAAAATACTTTGTTTCCGAAATAAAAGGGGTGTACGGGTGGTCTCAGACACCCTGTATATCTATCTTGAAGGACGCGTATAATGTAGGGTGTTTGGATACCAGCGCCTCACATTTTGCCTCCGGAAAGTTAGTGTGTAGGAATTTTGCGACTTCTTCTGTTGTTGTGTCTGGATGCAACCGATAAACATGAAGAGAGGCTGGTTGTGGTACTGATTTCAAAGATACACCATCACTGTTACCGACAATAGTGGAGTTTTTTTTGTTTTCTTACGGTTAACTACGGTTTGTCACTTTTCTTTGTTTTTTGCACCATTTTCAATGGATTGTTTAAATTTATAATTTCGTTGCACTTAGTTTCTATTACTGCTTGTTATACCGCCGTTGCTACGTTCTCTTGTCACTTCTTCTTTGTTTTTAAGACGATCTTGATTGGATTTTGGTTTCAACGTATTTCTTGCCGGTGATACCACGACTTTTTTAGTAATCACACCTTTTTGCGCATTTTCACAGCTTGCGGTTTCTTGTCGCTTGTCTTCATCTACTTGTGTCGATCGCAGCACAAAAGCTTTAATTTCATTTTTTAACTCCTGGTTTTCTTGGGAGAGCTGTTGCATTTTCAGGTACATATCTTCAAACTTTGTGAGTAATAATTTCACAGTGTCATAAATTTCGGTCAGTGGACCTTCAACTGACATGGGCGAATCCGTCTTACTACGTTTACTGTCAACTCCAGCGCAGACGTAGTGAGCTTAGCCATTTTGTCATCTACATCGCTATTTTCTGAACATTTTTCACATTTCCAATATGCCCACTTCATGTGGAGTCATCGCCTGACGACTACCCCTGCGCACATATTATGGAACCACTTTTTCACTTATTACATTGAATAAAGGACTTAAGATCCGTAAAATTTTCACCACACAGCGCACACACGTCTTTCTCATTCGCCATCTTTGACTTATATTTATACAGGGTGAGTTATTAAGCGCCCTTTCTTCCATAGCTCATTTACAGAACGAGATAGAATTTTTTTCTTCCACAAGGACATTCTACCTATTGAGCACTATAACCTAAAATTATTTTGGTACATACAGATTGTTACGTAAAGTAATGGCAGCATGTAGCAGGATTTTTTTAAATGGAACACCCTGTGTATTTCTTATAGAAAGATATAACAATCGATCCTCTAAACAGTTGCGCATAAAATATTTATATTTATTTAACCAACTAAGAGTAAATTAATATTTTATTAAAAACTGTCTGATTTTCAACTTCTCTTGAAATACTAACTGTAAACGTATTGTTTATCGTACGACAATAAAAATCGGTAGTGTTATAAACTAAAGTATAAGGAATAACCTAGACATAAATTCATTTAGTTTCATTTGTTCTTTCAAATGTTCAAGCCTGTGTAATTGTGAGAGTTTCAAACTGCCGTTATTCAATTTTTTTAAATGCAACCTCCCCTATCTCTTTTCACGAATAGATAGTGTTCATGGTCGTCTTCAATTTTGTTATGGGTTTTCTGCATCTAATCCTTACAGTTTTTTTGCTATAATAAATATTTTACATTTTTACTCTGAAATCAATATTAAAAAGTTATTTAATGTACCGTATTTTAATTTCTTTAAGACAACACCATAAAACAGATAGATAATATCAAGTTTACAATTGATTACAGACTCTTATTACATTATAATCATCGTATTTTTGTTATAATACAGTTCTTTTATTTTGTTTTAATTAAGAATGCTTTAAAATTGATTCTAGGTAGTTCCCAAGCTTCAGTTGTCTTAACTAACATTTGATTTAATAAAATCGGAATACTTGAACAAAAGAAATTCGCCAATTTTCATTTATTCGTTAGATTATTAATTTATTATTTGTATATTTTTACAATAATTTTTACATTAAGATAATTATTTACAAACACTGATATTTTCTTTTGTTGTAAACCACATAGAATCAATTTTAAGACATTGTTAATTACAACAAAGTGAAAGAACTGTATTACAATAAAAATACGATAATTATAATGAAATAAGAGTCTGTAATCAATTGTAAACTTGATATTTTCCATCTGTTTTATGAAATAGAGGTCGCTGTCTTAAAGAAATTAAAATACGGTACGTTAAATAACTTTTTAATATTGGATTTTAGAGTAAAAATGAAAAAATTTATTATAGCAAAAAAACCGTAAGGATTAGATGCAGAGAAACAGAATTGAAGAGGAACATGAATACTATCTACTCGTGAAAAGAGATAGGGGGGTTGCATTTAAAAAAATTTAATAACGGCAGTTTGAAAATCTGACAATTACACAGGCTTGAACACTTGAGAAAACAAATGAAACTAAATGAATCTGGAATGAAACTAAATGAAATCTGGGTTATTCCATATACTTTAATTTATAACTTTATAATAATATAATTTATTGCTGTACGACAAACGATTCGTTTACAATCAGTATTTTAAGAGAAGTTGAAAATCGGACCGTTTTCAATAAAATAATAATTTACTCTTAATTGGTTAAATAAATATAAATATTTTATATGCTGCTGTTTAGAGGTTCGAGTGTTATATCTTTCTATAGGAAAATACACAGGGTGTTCCATTTAAAAAAATCCTGCTACATGCTGCCATTATTTTACGTAACACTCTGTATGTATCAAAATAATTTTAGGTTATAGTACTCAATAGGTAGAATGTCCTTGTAAAAGAAAAAAATTCTATCTCGTAATATGAATGAGCTACGGAAGAAAGGGCGCTTAATAACTCACCCTGTATATTATATATATATTTATAATAAAAACTACGTGTAGTTTTTAACGTAGTATTTTGCTTTATTTACTATTGTACTTTCGAAGCCTGATTATTACGCATAGTAGGGCGTATTCTGCATAGAAGACGTTACATTTAAAAGGTTGTTAAATTTTATTACCGTAATAACAACCAATCACAAGACTCTTTTGAATTTTAACATATATTTAAATTTTAACAGCCTGTTACAGACATTTATTTATTTTGGTGCTTTTTATTTAATCGAAGTTCAAGTTAAAACACTTTCAGGAATATTACGCGTTACCCTTTGCTTGTATTTAATCAGTCGGTTTGCTTTATGTCGTTTGTTTTTTAAACATTTTCTTCTTTGGTCAGTATTTTTTTGTCGCCCTGTATATAAAAGAGAAGTAACCTAAATTATTTTTCTTATACTGGCCACACACTGTTTATACAGCACGATCAATAATGACTGTCTGTGTCACTATTTTACTTTATAGGCGCCAGTACAATATGCCACCTTCTAAATGAATGACTGCATTAGATCAGATTTATTTTAAATTAGAAAAGAAGTATTTAAAAAAGCTGATTGACTTTGTGTAGTAGCGAAGTAAATAAATAAATATAAAAAAAGTGATGCAATCGACTACATCTTAAAAACGCAAAAAAATTAATAATCACTCAAAACCTTTTAGGTGGTTTGATGAGGGAACTAGAGTAATGTGGAGAACGATACACTCCGACCTACGCTCTCTGATCCAGCTACCCCAAATTTGAAATTTTAAATAGCACCTCTATACTTGTGATACATTCATGGAAAGGTCTTGAAACAAGCTTTCCAACGATACTAAAAAAGAATAATTTGGTTGAATGGTTCTTGAATAGTTTGAAAAAGAAAGTATACAATGTTTTTACTAATCTTATATTAAGGGTGAAGATAGCCACCTCTTAATAAATTGGCTAATAGTTATTAGATGAATAACTACCAAGGAAGCAATTAATAAAAAATCAATCAATAATTCAGAAAAATCAAGTTATTCGTCGAATAACTTTAATAGTAAATGATTTCCCTTGTTCTTTAAACACAAATGCAGTCTAAAAAGTCCTTTTATCTACGACCACTACTGTAAATAACGAATTACGTACAAGACATAAGTAAGACTAAGTAAGCCGGTGTTTACAAACGTCGTGCGTAAAGTAAGAAAAACGCTCAACGCACCTACTTTACGCACGCTTGTACTTAGATCTACGTAGCCGCATCACATTAGACTGACAGTCGTCTAAATTGCAAATGTCATTGCTGATTACTTTGAAGGTAATTTTTGTGGTCGCAGATAAAGTATAGTACAAAACTCGAGTTGTAAAGCAATTACGCACTTGTGGAATTACTTGCAATCGCCGCTGCGCGGCTCATGCCCAACTTTTCCACCGTGCGTAATTTGCTATTTACAACTCTCGTTATGTAATATACTATTAATAAACTTTTTCATTTATTGCGTAATTTATTTCCTTTTTGTAGTGATTTAATTGAAATTTACATAATTACAATGACAATGTTTGTTTATTGTTTAATATACGAGTCCTTTAGACTACTCTTCACCTCATTATGAATGTCGGTTGCTAAAAAAGTACATGTATCATTCAAGACTATTTTAAAATATGTACAGGGTAATGTAACATGTAACAGTTGATATCTCAGTAAGTACAAGTGTAATCTGTTCTGTTGATATATATTTTTTTTATGGAATCAAAAGCTCTATTAAGTCACAGTATCAAATATGTTTTTTTTTCACATCCAGTTTAACAGGAAGTATAGGAAACTTGTTTTTCAAATGTTATAGCATATTTTTTAAATTTCTATAAGAAAGCAATTTATCTCGTGAATTCAGAAATGTAACACATGTACGGGTTCCTATTATGTATTTCCATTGGAGAAAAATTAAAATATTAAAAATGTTGAAATACTAAATTTCTCAGTATTCAAGTTTATATGTCATGAAAATAACATAAATGATTGAAATAACGAATAAACCATTATTGTCACTTTTGTCATATTGATAGATCTCCGGATTTGACGCCTGTAGGTTATAACTTGTGGGGTACTTTAAAAAATATTGAATATCAGACTTAATAGAGCTTTTCATTACGTATAAAAAATATATATCAGCCGAATAGATTACACATGAACTTACTGAGATATTAATGTTATATGTTACGTGAATGACCCTGTATATATCGTTTTGAATAACCACAACGGACTGTAAGTGAAATTTATAATAAAAATTCTCAAAAATATTCTTATTTTTAAAGTATTATGTATATCAAAATGTTCAAATTGAACTTTTCTTGTCACCATTATCTTAGTACTTGCACTTATAAGTAATTGTACTTACTGTATATAATGTTAATCGAGTCGTAATTCATGTAATTCTAATTAGGTACTATCCATAGATTTGAACTCTCAAGTATGTGAAGGGTACTTGTACTTAAGGATATTTCTTCTACTTGTACGTACTTGTACTTGTTGTACAATTAGTAATACTTGGCACACCTTTGGTATGTATGTTAAGCTACTGGGTTGTGCATATGTAATCTTATCCATACGTTTGACACGAGCGTCTTTATTTTCATCTGTTTATCACAAATTGATTATTTATTTTAATTCTCTAGTTATCTTAAATATAATTCTGTTATTTTAAATTATTTCTACAATTTTGATAATTGTTAATAGTTTACATGTGAAGGTTTTTATTTTCTGTATTAATCGTACTAAACGAGAATAAAAATATAAAAACTACTTTATATCTTTCGAAATTGACAGTAAAAAATATTACTTCTGCTTATTCTTGTTACTGTATGATTAAAAAAAATCATTTAAAAATTTACAATATAAATTTTCGAACAGTGAATTTGCGATTGGAAACTCTCCTTACTCAAGAAGCTACGATTGCTTATCAAACTTTAGAGTTATCATCATTGTAATCGGTCTGATTGATTAAATCAGTCATCGAAAATGTCACGATTTGACATCTAAATGTTGAATTCGCCGAAGAAAATCATTTATTTCCATTTAGGAAATAATTACTTAATAGAAGCAACCGATAACAGCGAGATATTTATGATACGCTTACGCGCAGACATCAGATAATGAAGGGATTTAAAACTGGAGATAAAAAATTGCGCACACGATGGAAAAATTTAATTAAAAACTGACGGTTATCAGACAGGAAGAACGGATCAAAATAATTGTTGTTTATGGCAAATGCGTTGCAGCGAAATCTATGTGAACGGATAAAAATATTTGTTCCCTAAAATGTGGAACAATGTGAGTAATAATAGGAGGAAAATAAAAAAAGAAACTTAATTATCAATTCCATCTAATGACGTTTTAAACAATGCGAGAAAAATTATTCTCGTCAGAAGTAGCTACGAAATTTAAAGATATTGTAACGCTTTTAAGGGTTCTATTAATTTTTATTTTAAAGCAAAACGCGAAATTGTTAATGAACTAATTTATTTAAAAGTAACAATAATTTATTTATAACTTACAATAATTTATTTACAAGCTTATGTCTGATTTATTTTAACAATCTCACGCGGACTTTTAATGCCGAACTGTCGATGCCGAATTCTTCCCGAACTGTTGCCTACTCCCGACCGCGTGCATTTTATATACCGAAGCTGTTGTTCTCGTATTTTTCTGGAAGGCGACGGACTGTCTGGTCTAGTTTATTCCGCCGTCGGAATTCTCTAGACTGTTGCCTAAGGCGCGTCGACTAGACGGCTGTGACGCCAGAGACAGTCTGACACCGGCTGGTGTCGACGAATCATTACACTGCCCCCTTCTTAAAAACGTTTCGTCTCGTGATAGCCTTGAAGGAGGATGTCGAAATCGGCATGCTGGCCCCTTTTTACAACATCCGGTCCGGAACAGCTGCCTGTGGGTGGTGACTGCAGACTAGGACTTCAATTCCCGTTCCGTTGAAGATGACTTCTATCATGCTTCGAATGACCCTCCAGTCCAGTCCGTCTAGTCCGCAGCCCAACTTAGAAATGGCTAATTTCGTCTCCTTGCCTTCTACCAGCTGTCTCCTCAGACTCCATAAAGCTTTCCAAATGTTGCGATAGTTGGGCTTACCGCTTGATGTCCTCTTGGAGACTAAGTAGTACACGTGTCGTCTTTGATCCGCTTCCGTGTCGATGATCTGCAGGCTTTTGCCCACCATGGAATGCTGTCTTCGGAGTTCTTCGACCTGACCAAATTTCTTCCGGAAGACCTGGGCTATCCCCTTGGACATTCTTAGGTCTTCTGTCACACAGTGAGCCAGACTGTACTCCGGTGGTACTTGAAAAAGGTCTTGCTGCTTCTCTGTGGTCACTCCGAATCGTGCCTCACTTCCGGTAGCGTGATGAGACATAAAGGTTTCGAAATTCACTTCGGAACCTTGTGTCCTTTGTACGGTCCTTTCATTTTCTTCTCCGTTGTAAGGAGCCATTCGGTTGAAGTGGATAACTTTGGGTTTGCCATGCGGAATTTTTCTGATGCGGTAGATGACATCGTTGATCCGTTTCATCACACTACAAGGACCTTCCCAAGATATCTGCAATTTTGGGGATAGACCTCGATGTCTTTGAGGATTGTAAAGCCAGACCAGCGCTCTAGGTTAGTATCCCCCATTCTGAGCGTTGATGTAATAATGCTCCTTCATTCGGTCGCTGGCCGTCTGTATATTGTGACGCACTTGATTGTGAATGTCGTCCATTTTCCTGCGTCGACCGCTCACGTATTTTCGTCGGCAGGGACCTCACCAGGCTTCACGCCGCAGGTCGCAGCGCAGTCTTGGCTCTCGCCCAAATACCACTTTTGCTGGTTGTCTCATGAACGGACGAACGGTATGCCAGTAGAAAAAGGGGAATGTACGTGTCCCAGTCTCTCTGATGATCGGAGACTATCTTGGACAAATGTCGGTTGATGGTTGTGTTGAATCTTTCCACCATTCCGTCCGACTGCTGGTGAAGTGCAGTGGTTCTAGTTTTCCGGATGCCGAGCAGAGTACACACGTTCTTGAATAAAGCCGATTCAAAGTACCTTCCTTGATCTGAATGCAGCTCCATGGGCGCGCCATACCGACTGATCCATTCTCGAACAAGGACTTCAGCAATAATTGTCGCCTCTTGGTTTGGTAGGGCGTATGCTTCAACCCACTTGCTAAAGTAGTCCATCACCACGACAATGTACTTATTTCCACTATTCGTTTGTGGAAATGGGCCGGCTACATCTATGGCAACTCTCTCAAAAGGACTTCCCACATTATACTGTTATACTGTGTTCAAAACTAATTTGGCAATGTTGGTCCCATTCAAACGGACGACCTTCTTCGGTGGGTTTTGTCAGCGGCTTAGCGATGTCTGCAAATCCGGGAACATAGCGACGATAGTAAGTGCATAGGCCTATTCCATTCCGGCGATTCCATTCCCATTAACAATATGGCCCAGATAATTCACTTCCTTCTGGAACAGGTGGCACTTCTTGAGACTAAGCTTTAGTCTTCAGGTGGTCGTCGAACGTTTTTCCCACCACAATTATGTCGTCCAGGTATACCATGCACGTTGTCCAGGAGAGACCCTTCAGAACAGTTTCCATCAGCCTCTCGAATGTCGCTGGGGCATTACATAACCCGAACGGCATCACTGTGAATTGCCATAGACCCATACCAAGGTAAAACGCCGTCTTTTCTCGATTTCGGGCGCTAGTTCCACTTGCCAATAACCACTCTTTAGATCCAAGGTCGAGAAGATCTTTGAACCAGCCAGGGTGTCCAGGGTGTCATCAATCCGTGGCAGAGGATAGCTATCCTTTTTGGTGACGTTGTTGAGCAATCAATAGTCTACGCAGATCCGTGTGGATCCATCCTTCTTCTTCACAAGCACCACAGGTGACGCCCATGGGCTGCTTGATGGCTCAATCACATTGTCTTTTTCCATCTAGCGAATAATGCGTTCTGCTTCTTCACGCTTCGCCAATGGTAACCTCCTTGGTGCTTGACGGATGTGTCTCTCTTCTCCTGTCTCTATCTTGTGTTTGACGATGTCGGTTCTTCCCTTAGGTCCATTTTCTACCTCGAACACATCTTGATACTGACAGATCAGATTCTTCGCTTTTGTCTATTGTTCTGGAGTCAATTCCTGAGCCGAAGACATGACCATTTCCAACAACTTCTTCGGGACCTTCGTCTCTTGTACGTTTGCTTCTATTCGGCGGGAGATGGAGGACACCATGGCACAGCTTCCCAAGATCGTACCTTTCTTGATGTTGACGGGGAAACAGTTTACATTCATTAGGCGGACTGGTATCTCCTTCCTTGCTGTCAACAACATTTTTCCAACGAGAATTCCAATCTTCTGATCGTCGGTATTAGGTTCGACCATAATGACTAATGGTCATCTCTACTTCACCATGGACGGTCGCTGATGTTCCGGTTGCTGTCCTCAGTCTCCATTTAGTCGGCTCGGTGCGTCTTGATGACTTGATAACGTCGGGCCTCAAGATAGTCTTCGTCGCACCCGTATCCAATAACATGGTGTGAGGGATGTCATCAATGGTGGCATCCACGAAGACACTGCTGGTTAATCGCCGCAGGGCTATTACTTTCGTGGCTTTTGTCTTTGAGGGCCTTTGAATACGGGTCGACGCGACGTTTGCCCATCTGCACCGACCAGGCTTAGTTTCCCTTGTGCCTTTCTTCGTTCCGGCAGGGGGGGACCCTGCTAACCGAAGCGTGGATCCAACGGCTTCGGCCGTAGGTAACCATTGTGGACGTTTGATAGAGTCCCTATGAGTGTGACGAGCCCACCGTCCCGAGTTGGCGTACCAGCGCCTGGTTTGCACGGAACCTAATCTGCAGGACGTGGCCGATTGTTCGGTCGTGGCCGAACTTCCAACCAGTGAAGGCAACTGGTACCGTGGGGACCGGTTAGCCCGGAGGATACCCTCCCCTCCTCTGGGGTGGAGTGAGCAGAGGGGACCTCCGCCGGTCGACTGGGTTGGACTCACGGGGGCAGTGGTTGCTAGCCCGCATGCTTGGGCTAGGCATGATGTCCATCCATCCCGACGTGTGAACTGCGGATCTCAGTTCCGGCACTAGCCTGGTTAGCTAGTAGGGATTAGATAGGTCTCCCTTGACCAGAAGGGGCGAGGGGCGTGCATCCCCGGACCATTCTGGTAGCAGTGAGTTGGAAGACACTTTATAGTGCCAGCCACCGAAAGGTGGGCCCGCCCTGCGCGCTGATTGGACGTATCTCAATCCGATGGCTCTGGTCGGGGCCCAAGCGGATAAGGGCTGGCTGCTCAGGAACCGCTTGATTAGCGACACGGTGCGAACGTGGGATGTGGTCTGGTCTGGTCTGGTCTGTGCCTTTCTTCGTGGAGTATCCTGCCTAGCCTTGGAACACCGCCTACGAACATGTCCTTCTTCCTGGCAATTCTGACACACCAGCAGATTCTTCTGCCTCAGGAATTGTTTCATAATGCGGCGAGCATCCTCGGTGGTGGCACACTCCTTGGGCCGCTCTTCTGCAGCAGATCGCACCTTGACGCTGGCGGGTTCCTCCTCTTGGGAGTCCGTGGCAACTCGCACCTTGACATGCCCTCTTGAGACTTGCTTCGGCACCTCATATTCCAAGGCGTAGGCCAATGCATTCTGGGACGTCTTGGGGTGGGCCATTATCAATGCCTGCTGGTTGTCCGGGTCACGGATTTCATCCACGAAGGTATGCACCGTCAAACGTTGCAGGAATTCTTCAGGAGCTGCAGGATATGCCAACCGGGCCAGGCGCACTACGTCAGCCTCGAATTCCTGAAGATCTTCTCCGGATTTCTGGTAACGGTTTCTCAGCTGCGCACGGTACACCTCGGTCAGATGCGCCTGGTCATAACGCATCTCCAACCTGTTCACCAGCTTATTGTAGTCCTCTTGTTCCTCTGACGGCATCGTTTGTAGCACATCGATAGCGTCCCCCCTCAATGCCACAATTAACGAAGTGGCTTTCTCACTGACCGTCCATCCATTCCCCTTTGCTGCTGCTTCAAATTGTTTAAAGTAGTTAGACCAAGAAGACTTCCCATCGAACGTCGCGTCGGTGGTTTTATTTTATTTATTTTTTATTTAATTTTTATTTTATTTTCTTCGCCCGAGATTTCAAAAAGAAAGGTTTCCGGGTCCTCTTCTCCTTCTAGTAACGCTTGGTGAAGTCTTTGCTGCAAAATCGATTTCTTTCCGGAAATTTCCATTTCGCGTTCTTTTAATTCGGCTTTCAAGTCGGTCACTTTTAAATCTTTTAACAGCGCTTTCTTTGAAGCCATTGTTTTTTTTGACACTGCACTTTGTTTAAATTTAATTCAATTTTAATTGTTTATTTATTTTCACGAACCTCACGCCTGACACCAGTGTAACGCTTTAAGGGTTTATAACTTACAATAATTTATTTACAAGCTTATGTCTGATTTATTTTAACAATCTCACGCGGACTTTTAATGCCGAACTGTCGATGCCGAATTCTTCCCGAACTGTTGCCTACTCCCGACCGCGTGCATTTTATATACCGAAGCTGTTGTTCTCGTATTTTTCTGGAAGGCGACGGACTGTCTGGTCTAGTTTATTCCGCCGTCGGAATTCTCTAGACTGTTGCCTAAGGCGCGTCGACTAGACGGCTGTGACGCCAGAGACAGTCTGACACCGGCTGGTGTCGACGAATCATTACACTGCCCCCTTCTTAAAAACGTTTCGTCTCGTGATAGCCTTGAAGGAGGATGTCGAAATCGGCATGCTGGCCCCTTTTTACAACATCCGGTCCGGAACAGCTGCCTGTGGGTGGTGACTGCAGACTAGGACTTCAATTCGTGTCGACGAATCATTACAATATGTTTTTATTTGCGCCTATTATGTTACCTACTGTAACATACTATTCGTACAAAGTTTCAAGTTTATGTAAGGCGTAATTTTTGTTAACATTGGCAAAACAAACTCTACATAAATAACAACAAACTCCGAAAAACCATTGATGATTGATTTTTTTTATTCATCTTTGTAAAGGTAGTTCTTAATGCAAGATATGTTTGTGCCGATCTGTTATCACTAGATTTTCTTCTCGATAGGATTTACGATAAGACTGGAATTTCTGCCAGAATTTCTCAATATTTAATTGTCGCGATTTTGTCAAATAAATTTGTATAGTTATTTTTCGAACAACTTTAAATGAAATGTTGACGTTTCGTTGAACCATCGGGTGTAGGTATAGAAAAGTAAACAACCCCCAAGTACATTTTAATTTTGTAAACTCATTATTTGTCTGTTTCCACAAAAACACTCATTTCCTTAACTTTGCATTCATCTGTGAGTTCTATGTACAGGGTGATTTATGTTTTAATCCTTGTAACTTTAGGAATCTATAAAACTTCAGAAAATAAAGGGACTTTCGGATCCTGAAGTTACGTAGGTAGCTTAAACCTGAACCACCTTGTATGACAGTTATTTGTAGTATTTTGGTATGTAAAATACATTTCGACAAATACTTGCGGCAACCAAGTGACATGAAATCATTTGCCGTAATAACTGGTACACAATGGTGATTTTCTGTGTACCTGATGATACATTTACAGCTTTTATAATGTCAGTTATAAACAACAAGGTAATCACGGGAATCTAAAAGCAGGAAATACTTTGTTTTTCTTTCGATTTTATGCATTTAAATATTCAGGACGATTCTGGTAACTCGTTCATTAAAAGCTTACCAACTTCTTATCTAAATTATTATTACATATTTTGGAATTATAGATTACCAATAATGGCCCGTTTAAATATAATACTTTCAACTTCCAGGCGCTTCCGGTTACAGCGGAAGTTACTGCCAACTTTCTTATTTCTAAAAAAAAATTCTACTTGGCATCATGGCTTTTGTTTCATATTCATAAAAATGGTAATATCATAAACAAAGTACCGCAAATCAGAATTAAAAAAAAACATGAAGTATCTTGGAAACGGTTAATTTTTTTTTGTATTATATGCTGCGACAAACTTTTTTTTTAATTTATTTTACTCGTGTATATACCGCATTTCTCTGTCGCCTGTGGTAGATACTCTGCGGAAGCTGTGAGCGTATCGTTAATGTCCCCCTGTCTGTTTGATTATAAAGGCCCCAAGCTATAACTCATTTATTTTTGCTTAAACACCCAGTAAAGTGTATATATTCTTAAATGGGACGTTGTTTTCTAGAGAATGAAGTAAAACAATATTTTTTTGGCTACACTGTATAGGAGTCATGACGTCATCGACATTTTTCTTAAATGGCACGATGAAAATTTTTTTGCGAAATACAATAGAACATCCTTTTCTCTTTTCAACCACATAAAAATTTTTATCCTTACATAAGAAAATTTTCGAGAAAACTAAAAGAAACTACCTACATAACTTACCATTTAACATTTAAGGCACGCTAATATTTCTAGCATGCTATGAGTAATTTTACTGAAATTTGTCATACTTTATCTAATTTGGTATTTACTAAATTTTCTTCTACATGGAGCAATTCGATCAGGATAACGTTGACGGTATAACCGTAAAGCTGCTGCACTGTTTTTTCTACATTCGTAGTAAACCTCTAGCATATCGGCTTCTTCATTAATGTTATTCATTTCTCACCGTTTCAAACTAATTATAAGTCAGATTGACAGTGCCGGTATTTTAGAAATTGTTTACCAAATTAGATAAAGTATGACAAATTTCAGTAAAATTACTCATAGCATGCTAGAAATATTAGCGTGCCTTAAATGTTAAACGGTAAGTTATGTAGGTAGTTTCTTTCAGTTTTCTCGAAAATTTTCTTATGTAAGGATAAATTTTTTTTTGTGGTTGAAAAGAGAAAAGGATGTTCTATTGTATTTCGCAAAACAATTTTCATCGTGCCATTTAAGAAAAATGTCGATGACGTCATGACTCCTATACAGTGTAGCCAAAAAAATATTGTTTTACTTCATTCTCTAGAAAACAACGTCCCATTTAAGAATATATACACTTTACTGGGTGTTAAGCAAAAATAAATGAGTTATAGCTTGGGGCCTTTATAATCAAACAGACGGTATATTGACAAGTAACATTTAATTTTGTTTCTTATTAATTAAAACCTTATTCTAATTATCCTCAGCAAACTGTGAAGTCACTGGTATCAGCAGTGGATTGTTTTGTACATTTTCATGCCTTGTCTTATAAACTCACACTCTTACAATAGCTAACACTACAATTAACAATAAATAATAATAGATTTACCTAGATACTTACACTAAGTTAATCTATTTGTATGACATTTATGGATATATGTTTGTATTAATATATTTTTTTAATTGCTCTTTAAATTTATTATAGTTTCTTTGACAATTCATTTAAATGTTCTAAACCCTTCGTGACTAATGCTCCATCTTTTTTTGTTACTATTGATGCGATTTTAAAGGTTCTACTAATTTTTATTTTGAAACAAAACACGATATAGTTAATAAACTAATTTATTTAAAAGCAATACCAATTTATTTATAACTTACACTATAACAATAATTTATTTACAAGCTTATGTCTAATTTATTTTAACAGTCGAGCTTTCGTTCGTCTAACGCGAACTTTAGTGCCGAACTGTTCAATGCCGAATTGGTACCAATTCGTAACCATGTTTTCTCAGCGTGAATGTTGCCTTGTGTATCACAGATTGCGAGAATAGATTTTAAATTAATATAAAACACTTTCTAAATATTAATTAAGAAATGAGGGCTTTTTATATCCAGAAAAAAAGTTAGAAAACTGTCAAGCAATTTCAAGATATGATGCCGTTCAGTAACATCTAAATTTGACGTTGTTTGCTGCTTGCAAAACTAAGCAAATGATAAGTTTTGATAGTCTCATTGACTAATGTATACACGCACGTTGCCGCCTTGTTCCAATTTATTCGTTTATTCGCAAATACGGGTTTAGGATTGAATCTGTTACTAGGTGCTGATATGTGCTAACACATAAGCGACAAATTAAATGAGCATACATATAATAATAATTATTCCAGTATCAGGATTGAATTATTTTGATATCCACATCGTAACTTTCTGATCTTGAAGATTTTCGTGCCGTTCTAGTGCTCGTTGAAAAGCTCAAATTACAATCCAGGAGAGTGTGGATATTGATTATTAATAATGAGCGATCCAACGTAAATCCGATCGGTGTAGACCACGACAAGAAGTAATTAATTCTTTGATTATTCAGCGATTATTGTACAAGTTTCTTAAGGAGAGTAGAGAGTATCATGTGCTTATACTGGTCAAAGTTTTCACGAAGTGCTAATTTGTGTACTGAGGATGATAGCTGAGCGGTTAAAATACGTTAAATACATTTTGTTACGAGTTGGTTTTGATTGCATTTTTAAGTCTAGAATCGGTCGCAAGATGTCGTGACCTAAACTATTAAATATATTACTGGAATTAATTTATCAAGCCATATTAAATCTCGGTCTATGATTCCGCATCAGTGCCTACCACAAATGCAAAAAGCGAGAAGAATTCTATGATTATTAAATATGTACTTAAAAAAAAGATATAAGCAGATCTCTTAAACACTAGTCGGTAGGTAAGTGCTACACCGATGTAAGTGATGAGCTGATTATAAGATTATACGATAACATTTGATAGAGCGTTAGTAAATTCGTTTTGGGAGATATCGAAAATTCGTAAAGCGGATATACTTATTAGACATTCAAAGTAAATCAATCATAAAATCGCAAGTTGCCCATAAATTAAAGACTACATAGTTATTTTATTGTTCCTAAAATATTTTATTAGAAACTCTGTTTTCTCTTTCAGGAATTGAAAGATATAGCCGGAGTTAAATGTTTAGATGCTGGGGAGTTTAGTCTGTTAAATATCTAATAGTAACCTGTGAGCAACTAAAAATCAGATTAGAGTCGGCGCAAAGAAAATGTATGTCTGTGATTAACTGAATTAATTAATCTAAAACATTCATAAACTGTCAGATCAGGCTAACGCCGCGTTACTAACAGACATATTTTTTCTTTGCACCGCCGCCGACTCTAATCTGATTTTTAGTTGCTCACAGGTTATATGATCCTACTGTAATTTTATAAAATAAAATAGTGACTTTTGCTCCTTGGTTATGTAGCAAATTTTGCTTCTTTTCTCGAGTACTAATTGTGGTTTCAATACAGTCTTGTCTCAGTGTTTCAGAAAAATATTATCTCAATTGTGTGGCAAAACTTTTTATGAAGTTTTGTCGTAAATCGCATCATACAATGTGTTTCACAGAAAAGGAAACTGATTGTTTACATGCCAGTTCATTATTTTCTGGGAAAATTTGTCCTTATAATAATATAAAATACAATATAATTCCGGAAAGTTTTAGAAATAAACCTTTCAAAAAATTTCGAATCAATCACACTAATTATAAAGCAAATACTGATAGTACTGATGTTATTCTCTATGGATTTTGCTATATAACTTATCATAAATGATAGCTTAATTCCAACTGATATATATATATATATAACATTATAAATGAAGTGATACTATACGATACGACACAAAGGCGAAGAACCAAAGCTGTAAATTACCTTAACCTTGATCAAACTCTAATTCTCACGCTTTTAAATTAATTCTTACGCCTTATCTTCCCGTCAGCATTCCATAATAAAAATAACAAATAATAATTAATCTATTTAACGTAATTTTTGGATTATGCTTAATCAGATTGAACCAGTTATGTTATAATAAGTACTTTGTCTGACTAAAAAAATCGCTTTTCTTCCTTTCCATTGTCAACTTTCACATAAAGAAATTGTTCTCACATAAAGTCATTAATCGCCGAAGTTACAACCGACAAATATTTCAGTATTTTGTCAACGGTGACTAAGAAAGAAGGATGGAATTATGTTTCTTATGTCTGATTATGCAACGTCAGACGCGTTTTATTTATGACGCAGAGCTCTTCTCTTATGAAAAAAAAAATATATATACAGGTATATATCGTAATTGTGTCGGCAGTTTCCATTTTGTGATTAAGTCGAGCCAGTCTAAACCCAGTTTGCATTCATAATTACGATTACACTACTTATCTGTTTGGTTTTAAGCCGTCTGTCTATTAAATGATTCAGGAATTGCAATGGGTAATAATTAAACTTGAACAGAGCACTGTAATCTGATAAGTCGCAAATATAAACGAAATTTAATGAAACAAAAAATCAAGAAATAATAGGCAGAGTACTTTTTCATCGAAAACATAATACTAATAAACTTTATTGACCAATAGAATACGTACAAATACAAGGCAACTGATGACTAAATTAACTACAATAATAAAGACAAAATAACAATTTTCAATTAAATATCAATAACTAAATAGAAGTGTCGAAAATTAAGAGACAAAAGAAAAGTATAAGTACAAAGTTACAACAATTCTAGTAAATTATTTAATAGTGATTTCATGACAAAATGAAAGAAAGAGAAGAAAAACAATTGGTTGCTAAGAACAAGTAAATGATCGGAAGCTTATGCTTTTGAATGAACATAAACATAAAAAAAATATATTAAATTTCTTAAATAACTTGCACATGAACAACTAATGTGGAGTAGTGTAATAACTGATAATTTTAGAAAAATGGTCTACCTGCTGACTCTAAAGGTCCACCTGCAGATCCTAAACCCACCGAAGAAAAAGAGCGAGAACAATGGGGTCACGGTCTCGAATTTTTGATGTCCTGCATAGCCATGTCCGTGGGTCTTGGCAATATATGGAGGTTTCCTTTCACGGCTTACGAAAATGGCGGTGGTGCTTTCCTTGTTCCGTATATTATAGTGCTCATCTTGGTTGGAAGGCCTCTCTATTATCTGGAAATGGCACTCGGCCAGTTTAGCAGCAAAGGCACTGTGAAGATGTACGGTTCGCTGGGAAGGGCGCTTAAAGGTACTTTTGAATTAAAATTCTATTTAGTACAAAAATTAAATATCAATATCTGATGAAAAAATTTATAAATATTGCTACCCACTTTCTCGCCTTACCTGATTGACCCCACATAAAGTTGCGAAATCGTCGATGTTCTTGTACTTGGAAATATGTCCAGCTCAGTGGAGACGGGGCGGGCTACAAATCGATTGTCGGTAGCATAAACTTGGATGTAAAGACGGCGCCACCTAGTGTAGAAGTATCCAAGTAGGCTTGTAAAACCATGGCCAGCTCCATTAACATTCACTGACGTGTATGTATGGCCGTTTCAATTCGCTTAAAATTCAGTTCCGAGAAAGCATGCCATGGAGTACTCCCCTCAGCGCTCCCTATTAAAGATACTACAAAACTACTGATAGTAACGTAATGACAACTGCAATTACTTAAAAACTCACAAGAGGCGTTGAGAGGAGTACCCGTCAAAATTTTTAAAAGTCGAATTGAAACGGCCATACATACACGTCAGTGAATGTTAATGTATGAATGTTAATTCTGTTAATGTTAATGAAATTCTCACAGGTCTATATCCGCGTAACATATACCAGTGACAGTCACCTGTGTAGTAGCACAATTAAATCACTCTGTATCATAACCCAAAAATTAGATAAAACACAAGGAATGGTGATACGGTTCATTTATTAATAAATAATAAGCATCAAAAAGAAATCGATTAAACAAATTAGAGAAATAGGCGTCTCAGAAAGACATTTACTGGATAAAATAGTATCGGCAGCAGCCGTGACAGTCCCCTTAAATAGTGAATTAAAACGTTAAGGCCCAGTTTACAGAAACTTTAATTGCAATCAAATTTTAATGATATTGTTAATTTGACATTTCGCAATGTAATTCTTATGGCAACTTAATCGTATTTAGTTTAATTCGCAATTAAATATTTGATTTGCTTTCTGTAAACCCACCCTAAATATCTCAAATATAACAACGCGATAATAAATGCGCAAACACCGGCTAAGATATCCTGTTTGGTTAACATTTGTCGGTATCGTCATCAACAGCAGAGAAATACGTCAAGTTAAACTCAGCCAGTGACGTAAAACTACGCTAATTGGCTGTATATCGATGTCATCATCAACAACGGGCAGGGCTCGGATAACACGTCACGAACTCGACCAATGACGTAAGACAACGCTGATTGGTTAGGCTATGACGTAAGACAACGTGATTGGCCATGGCGATGACATCAGTCAATGCGAATGGCCACCGTCATGACGTAAGACAGCCAGCCAATAGGAATCAAGTTACGACGACGAGGCAACGCCATCAGATGATTGAACGGGCGATTACGAGCAGGTCTGCACTGTCAGTAAACACACACACTCGGGCAAGCTACCTACAAATATATACACAGGCAAGGCACGTAGCGCCCCATAAACGCACACACTCGGGCAAGCCATGTAGCGCACCACAAACATACACTCGGGCAAGCCAAGAAGCCCCCCACAGACATATCTCACACCATTTGCAGTCGACCTTACAATAGTTCCGCCACAGACAACTACCGCTCCAGCAGCTACAGAGGCATCGACCCTTTCCTGTCAAGCTGACCGATCCACGTCGATTTTGCCGTCCGACAATAATACCGGATGATGCATCTGTGAGACTACCGCTCCGCACCGTTTCATCAACCGACAAGCGTTCCACATGCAGCAACTGATGCAGCAATAAATCATATTTGATGCAACATTTGATTGTAATATCAGACGTTAATAAAAGTTTAAATATTTCTACGTTCTGTTACAACTTTGATCGGCGACGAACCGCTATACTTTAAAAATATAACACTTTGTCGTCAGGACAGTAACGTTAAATCACAAATAACTTTGCTTTAATATTAAATTTATACATCGGGTTCGAAAAGAACCAAAAACCTTCATCGGGCACTACGTATTCGGAGGCATAGTGCCCAAAATTGACATGCACGAAAACAACGCAGAAGAAAATAATATGAGCTCAACGACACCAATTTACTCGAAGATTCATCCACGTGAGGGGTGCATCTCTTAGAACGTGCCCTATATGAATAGTTCAGCAGCTACAACCAGGGAGAAATCCTCCTCTGGAAATACGTTGTCGAAGTAGACTGGACCTCGAGAAACGTCGGTAACTACAGCGAAGCTCGTCTGGTTTCAAAAGGTCGAACAAGGGTTTGTCTTAACCCACAAAAAGGTGCCCATACCACGTGCTAATGGAAGAAACATAAAGATAAGAGAAATTCATTAACGAGAAAAAAGCAGATTCGAAAAAAACTTACCCCACAGAACAATGAGCTAACTAAAGGAACACTTGGCGCGTGGGTCCACGAGAAACGTAATTTATCCGCTACAAAAGCGTTGAAAACGGAATCTTCCAAGTATTATTCACAATCGACTCTAAAACCCCATTAACTCAGGGCGACCCTAACTCCAAATCAACAGCACAGAAAGTGTAAAATGTTCGACCGTCGTTTGCACAGCGCGCTCGTGAACTGCCCAAGATGGACGGCAAACGCCTCCTTTTGCGTTTTCGAAATTCGAGCGCGATGACTAAAGGGGCAAGCAATGTTCCCACAGTTAAGAAAAAATTGTCAGCGACAACTTAACGAAACGAAGGAGAATTCCTAGAGTATACAATCGTTAGTGATCAACCAAATCCGAAAATAGACATAAGTTTGAAAATTTGATGAGTAGATGAGTTGAACCGTAACAATATACAGGATGTCCATGAGAAACGATTATAGTATTTGTGTTTTCATGAGGTAGAATAGATTAAGAAAGTTTCAATGGTAATATCGGATGAATCAATGATTGCGTCGCGTCGGGTCTTTGAGACTTCCATTTGCTTCAATTTTTGAACGAAGCCTACTTCTTTCTCATTTATTTAGTAAGTGATGCGGTACATTAAATGAATTAAAATGTAGATATTATACTAATTCCTTCTAACAAATTTCATTATACATTTGAAAGACCGAAAGGGAAATCGGAAGTGATCAAAAACGTCTTGGAAAATGGAAAAGTGACACCTCGTTTTGTTGTTTTAAATGCAAAAAGCCCGTACATAAAGCGAATGAGTGTCTAAGTAAAAATAAAAAGAATGTGCAAAACAAACGGACAGGGTGCTTTTAAATATCTCAAGATACAAGATGAACAATTAATCGAAAGTGGGGTCTAGCCAGTGGCGCGATATCACATAAGTCCAACAAATGGGTAGAACAGAGAAGGGAACGTATACCTTATTAACGTTAGTAATTGGTTGCAATGGATTTTTACCGGAAGCCAATTAATTAAAAGAAAAAGAAGATGACATGCAAGCAAACTTAATCTCAAGTGAATCTGAATTGCGTATTACATATTTGTTAGGATGCTGGTTCGAAGGCAGTAACATATTGCTTTGATAACCACTTGAAAAGGAGAAGAAAAAGTTTTAGAAAAACAGATAAGTAGAATAGAAACAAACAACTTACCTGTAACCAGGTGATTCAAACAACTACACAATTGAGGTGCTTCTGTAGGTAACAGAAATCAGTCATTCAGCGACAACGAGATATACAACCGGTGGAACTAGAACGGGATCAAATAAGTGCCTGGTGAAGTGTATTGTGCGGTTATAAAGTGTCGTTGCGTAATTAGATTTAAGATTCGATTAAGTTTGTTTATAGAAAATTTTTAGTTGGAAAATGAAGAAAACTTGTTTAATCAGGATAACTTTAGGAAGTTAGATGATGAAATAGACTTAATAGTTAACAAAAACACGCAAGAGATTTTTGGTTATGATAAAATTTAATTTAATTTAGCAGTTTCTTTGATGAATTAGAAGAATTTAAGTTAATTTTGAAGATACGAAGTTAAAAAGATAGGTTAGGTGAAGGAAGATTTGATTTTACTTACCGACTAGATGCAACTTAAAAAAAAAAAGTTAAATAAAAAGCTAGAAGCAACATGACCTACAGCAAATGGTTGTACCGTTATTGCTGCATAGAGCAGCAAACGGCGCGCAAAATTAAATGGTAGATTAATTTGTTTTTTCGTATAAATACTGGTGCAAAAAACGTCGGCGACACTTTTAGTTCGACGTTAAACGCGAAACGAACAACTTGTGCTTCTTAGGGCCGTTTTCATAGTAGAACTAAAGGAGACTTTAATTTAAGGTCACTTTAAGTATAGGAAAACAATGTGTATTTTATAGGTTAAAATCACTTTAAATTTAAGGTTCTATTATGAAAACGGCCCCAAATAATTAAAACGATGACGTGCCAATCAGACAACTAAATTGTAATGAGTGTAAAGATTGAAAACAAATTAAAGTGAACAGACAAATAGAACCGTGAGTTATTTATTTACTTATTACAATTAAAAATTAATACTAAATTAATTTTCAAAATAATTTATTAAAAAAAGACTAATAATTGGGGCTGGTTGCTGAGCACACGCGCAAGATCCTGGTTTTTTAAAAATTAAATAAAGATAGGGAAGATCATTGCTATGCCAGCGCGTGACTTTGTCCACTTAAAAGAACGACTAGCAGATTATAACAAACGAGGGTGGGACTGATATCTTTCTCGTGCAAATACTTCGTGTTCGTGTGTAATCTGATACTCATTTAAATAAAACAAAATAAATAAAACAATAAAAAGAGAGACTACAAAAAATTTTACTACGTGAATTACGGCGAACACCACATAGGTACCATGAGAATGAAAAAATATTTCAAAATAATGAACAATACTTCGCAATTACTGGCTCCCAACTGAATCAATCAATACATGACAATTTTTGGTGTCCAACGTGGCGGAAAACGAATAACAACAATTTTTGGCGCCACGTTGTATAAGATTTGATGAATCGGAGCAAACTAAAAGATTTTTTGATGTGTTTTAGGTATTGGGTATGGCCAACTGATTGGATCTTGCGCGGTAGCCACCTATTATTGCTCTCTGATGGCAGTCACGCTATTCTATTTTGTCAACTCCTTCACTGCCGATCTACCATGGGCTACTTGCTGGCCGGAATGGGAAGAAGAAGGCATCACATGTGTACCTTCTAGACCAGATGGGAACGAGATCGTAGATGCAAACAACACCATTAGTTCAGCGGAACTGTTTTTTACGTAAGTACCTATATGCACAAAATAGAGAAGCTTTTTCCTCTCGTTAACAAGTTCATTTTTCCAGGCGGGAAGTTCTCAGAGAGATTACGGACATAACTGACGGCATCGGAATACCAGACTGGCGTTTGACTTTGTGCCTTTTTGTAGCTTGGCTCATTACGTTCGCCATGTCCGTCCGAGGAGTGAAAAGCTCGGGCAAAGCCGCTTATTTTCTTGCCATCTTTCCTTACGTCATCATGATTGCTTTACTTATACGTGCCGTCACGTTGGAGGGAGCCGGAACTGGAGTTGCTTTCTTTTTCCAACCAGACTGGTCAAAGTTACTGGAAGCTCAGGTAAATGAATTCTATCATACACCTGTTTGTAATAATCGGCCTTGCTTTCTCTAAACGGCTAGTCAATGGATTGTCCATAATTTGAGACTCAATTGGGCGTCTTACCTTGAAACAAATAACGCATTTCTTCAAGATTAATTTAACTGAATTATATTAATCAAGACTTGAGTCGAATTATTGCTGTTGTCCTTGAATACCAGCATGAAATTAGTTTTTATGGTATTTTTATAATTTGTCACGCCGTCTAGCTTTCCCGATGGTTCGAGAAGTTTCCCAAACTTCTTGTCGAAGTGGAAACCTCTATAAAAGCTGAACCGGATGTTTCTATTTGGAGCGCGAAGTGTGCTGGCAAATGGCGACTGGTCAATGATAAATAATAGGAATGTTAGATGATAGAAAAATACTGCAGCTCGTTATTGAAAATTTTTAATATGTTAGGGGACTGTGACATTTTCTGATTTAATAATGTTTTTATTTCAGGTTTGGTACGCAGCAGTCACGCAATGCTTTTTCTCTCTTAGCGTCGGCTTCGGCGCAATCATCATGTACTCCTCTTATAACAGTTTTGATCAAAACATAAACAGGTACCTAGTTACCTAATTATCATTTTAACGTCGGGTTAAAAGTGAACTTTCAGGGATTCTTTCATAGTTACCACTTTGGACACATTTACATCTCTTCTGTCAGGATGTACGATATTTGCCGTTCTAGGAAATTTGGCTCATGAAATGGGAGTTGAAGTAGACGAAGTTGTGAGGTCCGGAGGTAGCGGAATTGCTTTTATTTCATATCCGGACGCTATTGCAAAGTTTGACTCAGTGCCATGGGTGAGTACCTATTTTTAGAATTCTAGAATTAGATGTTGAGTTAAATAAACCACAAAAATCAATGAACTATTCAGTGAAAAAATTCCTTTTAGTTTATAATAAGAGTGTACAAGTACCGGGTGATTTTTAAATTTTTTTTTATCAACTCTTGCCATGAAATTGGACGGCATGTCTTAGCTTAACTGGAAAATAAGTCGTTGCAGTCCTTCAGGTTGTTTTACAGCAAAGCTAAGACGTGCCGTCCAAATTTCATGGTAAGAGTCGATAAAAAAATTAAAAAATGAGTCGGTATTGAAATGTATAGGGTGGATCAATTTCGATGTCTCTTATGGACATATCTGTAACTATAAGAGATAGAAAAGAACTAGTGGCCAAGTCTCGATCTCTTTTTTAGAGATAAAGTCAATAGTGTAAACAAAAATTGGCTATCTTCTTTTGTTTTCGAGTTATAAGCCAAAATTGAGATTTTCGACTTTTCGTCAATCAGTCATATCTGGTTTATTTTTGCAGATATTAAAAAACTGTTTTAACATTATTAGAACACTTTTTGGAATACAATTCAACTTCAACTTCAACTTCTTTATTTTGTTCGTAAGCCTTTTTACAAAGGATGTACACGTCAATCACTACTGCTAATACATATAGGGCCAGTTTACAGAAAATTTAATTGCAATCAAATTTTAATGACGTTGTTAATTTGACAGTTCGCAATGTAATTCTTATGGCAACTTAATCGTGATTAGTTTAATTCGAAATTAAATATTTGATTTGCTTTCTATAAACCCACCCATAACATGTATCCAAATTGCCAAATATGACAAAATTAATCTACGTCGTGCAAAAATTCAGTAACTGAGTAGCAAGCCTTATTTACTAACAAATCCTTAATAGAACGCTTAAATGCAATAACATTTTCTTGTCTTAAGGTTTTATGCAGCTTATTGAACATTTTTGTTCCTATGCAAGACGGCATTTTCTCAAATTTCGCCGTGCGATGCTGCGCTAAAAGAGTCGCCGTGGCGTGTGCCGTATGAATGAAAATCAGAATTTTTTTTCATATTTTGCCATGTTGCGCTTCACGTGCTGTAGACATTTATAAATGTAAATCGAAGGAAACGTTAAGATTTGATGCTTAATAAATATTGGTTTGCAGGACTCTTGACCTTTTAAATTAAACAATATACGTATTATTCTCTTTTGAGAAGCACTATTACTACCATATCCCCATAATATTACATTGTATGCTAAATGGGAATAAACCATTGAATAGTAAACTTTCAGCAAACATTGAAGATTAACTATATTTTTTAATCGCAATATGGCAAAGCATGACTTATCAATTTTTTTACATACAATTCAGTGGTGTAATTGGTTTTTTGATATTTAATTAAATTTTCGAGTTATAGCATAAAGTTATTTTTTTTAATGGAAATCATAGTAAGCAATGTCATCATTAAATAGAGATTCTTTTTCTGTTTTCAAAAATGTATACTTTGTTGGGTTTATTTCTTACAGTTAATAGAATAAAACGCCTTTTTTATTATATAATGGTACATTCTTTTCTTAGTAGGCTAGTTTCAACAAAAGCCGACAATTTTCTTTTGTTTTTATTAAATATATCAAAGATTTGATGATTGGGTAGCACAAGAGTGAGAGGTATTGCGATGAATATAAGAGATAGAAAGCTAGCGCCGATAGAGTTGGGTTGGGTTACAACATGAGTTGGCTGCGTATTTTAGCGCGACAGTGATTGTGGTTTTATTTTGATATTATTTTCTGGGTTTTAAGTTATTTATTGTGATATATCAAGAGTTGTGTTTATTATCTACTTACATTTCAATATTCTTTAAATTTTTCTGCAATAACTTCTTATTTTTAAGATGTTTTTAATTTATACATACATATGATTTAGTTCATTATCCCATGAAATGCATATTTGATCGAAAAAAATGCGTTTTAAACTTAATATATATATAATTATAATTAGACGTACAGTACATCGTACACAGTGGCCTAATATACAAACTTAAACATTAAATAAACAACTAATACGTTTTATAACATTAATAATACTTAAAATTTGCATTATCAAAATTACGTCCTAACTTTTATTTTCTTTGCACAATTTTCAATTAATTTTTTCAAATTTGTTCCACTTAAATTATTCCAATCTTGAATTGTTTTCGGAAAAAAAGAAAATTTATGAATGTTAGTTTTCGAAAATGGAATTTTATAGATGAATTTATGATTTTTTCTAGTGCTCGAATCATTTATTTGTAATTTAGTTAGAAAATTGTGCATCGAATCAACTTTGAAATGAATATAACAAAATAATTTTAATCTTGCTTCTTGTCTTCTAGAAGATAAAGTTTCCCAATTTAATTCCCTTAGTATGCGTGAAACAGATGAAGTTGTTCTATGGTCATTCATAACATACCGAGCTGCTTTATGCTGCAACATTTCTAGATCTTCAATTAAATATTGTTGGTGCGGATCCCAAACTTCGTGTGCGTACTCAACTTTAGGACGGATATATGTCATATAAGCTTTTTTAAGTACAGGTTTTCCAGAGTCTTTAAGATTTCTTCTAATGTAATATAGTGATTTATAAGCTTTTTTTAAGATATTCTGAATATGACTACTCCAATTTAAATCATTTCTAAAGGTCACTCCTAGATATTTACACGTATCATTATATGTTAGTAATTCATTTCCTAATTTGTAATACCAAACGATACTGCAACACATTTCTTTGTATTAATTTTCATTTTATTTTCGTCACACCACATATGAATTTTGTCTAAATCTTCCTGGAGTAAAATCCAATCTTCTGTATTTTTTCTCTTATTATAAATAACGCAGTCATCAGCAAATAATTTCGTTTCGCAACTTAAATTTTGTGAAATATCATTTATAAATATAATGAATAATATTGGTCCAATTACACTACCTTGAGGTACTCCAGAAGTGACAGTCAGCTCAGATGAATATATATTATCTATTCTAACTCTCTGTTTCCTGTCCTTAAGATATTCGTTTATCCATTTTACAGCTCGCATATCACACTCCAAATTTTGTAATTTTCTTATAATAATATCATGAGGAACTTTATCAAAGGCTTTTGTAAAATCGATGAAAATTGCGTCTACCTGTCCCTTATCATCAACTATTTCTGCCAATTCAGTATGAAAATTTATCAGTTGAGTAACACAAGAAAAATGTTTTCTAAAACCATGTTGATTTCTTTTAATAATATTATGTTTATCACAAAAATATTGAAGATAGTTCGTCAGAAGTTTTTCTAAAATTTTGCATACTATACATGTTAGACTAATCGGACGATAATTATTGCAATCAGATTTAACACCAGATTTATAAACAGGGAGAACTATTGATATCTTCCAATCATTGGGCAAAATATGGTTATTAATGCTAATTTGAAACAAATGAGTTAAATATTTGGATACATAGTATCCTCCTATTTGTAAAACTTCAGCTGTTATATTATCAATACCCGGAGATTTATGTGATTTAAGCTCCTTAATGACATTTGCAACATTTTGTCGAGTAATATGAAACTTCTAACCTTTGATTTTCATTAAAATTTAGAACGATATCAATTTTTTCATTAAAAACACTGATAAAGTACCTGTTAAATTCTTCCACTGTATCGGTTAAGTTTTCCAAAATACGTCCATTTTTTTTAATCAAAATTTGAGAAGTAGATTTATTTAAACGTTTTATATAACGATATAAGCGTTTTCCATTATCCTTATCCATTAAGTGTATTAAATAATTTTCGTTTGCATGTCGCTTAGCTTCATTAAATTCAGATAATAATTGTTTATAATAGTATTTATAAATTTTTCTGAAACGATAAGCTCGACGCACTTTTTTCTTTAGACGCTTCACATGATTTGTATAATAAACGGGATCTGTTGTAGATTTAATTTCCTTGCAGGAAATATATTTTAAAACCAAATTCTGAATTAATTTCACAAAAGATTTCCATAATTGATTGATATCTCCGGTGGAACTTATCCACATTGGAAAATTTCTCTCCAGTTCATTAATAAATGATACAGTGTCCGCTTTATGATAATGGTGAACTCTTATTATTTTGTTGTTAGTCATAGGTAATTGAAGATCCAAGTCAATAATGACTACATGGTGATCGCTTATTCCATCCTCAACATCCCAATTTATCACCATATCAGCTGGTCTAATGATGGCTACATCTAGAATATTACCATTAGTATTATTATCGAAAAATCTAGTAGGTTTATTTATAATTTGAGTCAGAGAATGCTGTATGATCAAACCATTTATTTTAGATTGTAGCTGATTACCAATTTTATTCCCACTCCAGTCAATGTGCGGCATATTAAGGTCTCCAATAATAGCAATTCTTTCAAATTGATCCTCTACATCGTTTATAAAACTAACTAATTTATCTATGTAATTGGTATGATTACTTGAACAGTAAACTGCTAGTATCAATAATTTGACTGTACATATTTGAGCAACTACAGCTAATATTTCACATTCACCATCTCTCCAGAATTCGTAACAGTAGAAATTTCCTTTTATCAAAATAAAGACACCACCACCAATTCTATCTAATCTGTCATATCTAAATACCAAATCAGATCCAAATATTTCACTAGATGAAATGTTATCATTTAGCCAGGATTCGGTTCCCACTATAATATCAGGTTCATGCATCTCAATTAACGAATTGAATTCTATTTTTTTATTTTGTATACTTCGTAGATTTACGTTTAGTATTATCAACTTATCAATCGATTTAGAATTTGAATGATATTTCTCTATAAATTTGTCATCATCTTTTACAATTTTTAATTGCTATATTTTATTTTCTTCGTTCGGGACCATATTATAATTAGTTTTACTTTTTAAAATGTTAATTATTCTTTGATAGCTGGGGCAGCCTTTATCCCATCCTGAGTGTGTCGTATCTAAACTTAATCCTAACTTATCATTAGCGTCTGTACAAGATGGGCATTTTTGATAATTACTTTGACACGAATTGCTGTTGTGTTCACCACAACATTTCGCACATCTATATTTATTACTGCATTTTTTCCCATTTTGGTTAGCAAAGTGTCCTAGTTCTCCACAGTGGAAACATCTAACAACGCCAAAATGTTCAAACACTTTACCGATACTCCATCCAACATAAATATATTCCTTGGACATTAAAGTATTAAATATTTCTGGTCGTGCTTGATTTGATGTTTATTTTATTTTTATAAGGTTTCGACTTATAAATAATTTTTAAATGTTGATCATCCGTATTTAAATTCAACTTATTTTGTCTTATAATTTTTTCTAACAGTTGTTCATTATCCTCATTTGCATCTTCCACCTTTATACCAACTACTTTAATTTTAGGATGTAACTTATTTGGTATAGAGATTTTAAAGTCGTTACCAAGTTTCTCAGAAATTACCTTCTGTACTTTAGACGTTTCAGATCTTTCAACTTGTAAAAGAATCCCTCCTTTTCTAGTGCTTTTTCCAAAAGATACACCTGCTTGCATTTCCACAACATTAATTTTATTTTTTAGTACCTCTGTGATAGGCTCTTGCCGTGCTTTATCTTTGGGTTCAACAATTATTACATTTCTGTTTAATACATCCGCATATGTATCTTGTCGTCTACTTGTTCCATTAGTATTATTAGAAATTGATTCATGTGAATTTATTTCTGATTTTAAATATTTAATTTCCTCTTTTAGATATTTATTCTCCAATATAATGCTATCTAATTTAATGATGATTTCCTTATTTTGCAAAGTTATTATTTGAAACATATTAAAGATTTCCTCTTTAGTACAACCAAAGGAAGTTATTGTAGGATCATCATCGTCAGCAATACTTCTTGTCGGTTTAGGAGACTGATTTATAAGTCCACTTGTTAGACTCACGTCTGCCAAATTGTCACTCGTTTGACTTGCCAAAATTTCACAACAGTTTATCGAATCTTCATTGTACACAATCACATTTTTTAAGTACTTCACACATCCACGATGAGTTAATCTACCACAAATGATACATTTTAATCCATTTACTGGTATATTATTGCATTGTCTGCAAGGTTTATTCGCTTTCGAAGTTGACGCAACTTGTGACATTGTGTTAAATATTAAATATTAAATGAAGTTACATAATTTCAAATTTGACCCAAATCACATGGTATCGGTATTGTTGTAATCTTTGTGACTCTTAGAGGATGCTCGTTCTATCTTTCTTTCTCTTTATGCGGCTGCAACTGTCAAAATATTTGAACAAGAGTTGATACTTAATAAAAACAAACAAAAAAATTGTTGGTCTTTGTTGAAACCAGCCTACTAAGAATAGAATGCACCCAAGAATAATAAAAAACGCGTTTTATTCTATTAATTGTAACAAATAAACCCAAAAAAGTATATATTTTTGAAAACAGAAAAAAAATCTCTATTTAACGCATTGCCTACTATGATTTCCATTTAAAAAAATATAACTTTATGTTATAACTCGAAAATTTTATTCAATATCAAGAAAACAACTACACCACTGAATTTTATTCAAAAAAGTGTCCTAATAATGTTAAAACAGTTTTTTAATATCTGTAAAAATAAACGAGATATGCGCGATTGACGAAAAGTCGAAAATCTCAATTTTGGCTTATAACTCGAAAACAAAAGAAGATAGCCAATTTTTGTTTACACTATTGACTTTATCTCTAAAAAAGAGATAGAGACTTGGCCACTAGTTTTTTCTATCTCTTATAGTTACAGATATGCCCATAAGAGACATCGAAATTGATCCACCCTGTACAGTGGATCATACATAAAAATCTATTTAATTGCCATGTACTTGGTTGCAAATTTGTTGAGCGAGCAAATTAAGTTACAATCCCAACTGCCGGCTATCTCAGTAGGATAGGTTGGGGTCATACGTAACCCCTAATAATAAAGGTTGAATGTAAAAATAAAATAAAAGTCATCAGTATTACACGCTTGTCTTTATTGATGTGATGCTAGTTCATGTCAAGGAAATATAAATTAAACCAAACGGGTTTAAATGTTCAACTACATACACGATTAATTAACGACAGGTTAAATAAAATTGAAATACGAAGCACTTTTGTATTCTCATGCAATAACAATAAATTTTTATGTCCTAATATACTGGGTGCAAATATTTTACGCAATGACGATACATATTAAAAGAATGATCTTGCCCTATACAAATGTTTATAGTTTCCGAGAAAAATAGGACACAACTGTCCTATGTTTCGTTTGAGTGCCATTGCTTTCAAATGAATTCTTAACTTATCGGGATTTGGTTTTCGATATGCGGTGGCTACTTACCTGACGGCTGTAAAATTATGGCAGGGCAAACTAAAATCGTTCCAAATGCCGGCTAACATAATGGGTTGGACGAGGTCATACGTAACCCCAAAGTTAAAAGACACTAAGTTAAAAATAAAATAAGTCACCAGTCATTACACATTAGTGCAACGGTTATGCGAGTAACAAAACTAATACACTGCTGGATTAAATTAAACGAACGATAAGCAAAAACAACGTACAACGTTAGATAATGTTTAAAACACGAAGCACGGATCCATTTTTCGTTTACATAAAAATAAACCAAAACAAAATAATTATTACATGCACGTACAAACGATGTTTGGTTGCGTCACGATAAGATTATCGTAAAGATTTGCAAATTCTTATAAAATAAATCAAAAGACCCTACCTTGTGTTATCTAATCAAAGTTCACATTGGCTGCCTTAGTCCCGGCGAAGACGTCCGGGTACCAAGGGTTGGAAATGACGTCAGTACGTCATTACACGTTTCGGTGTGGTGTCTCCCTCTTGTATCGTCGGTAGTCAACAACTACAGGTTGGCGAAAGCAAATCCGAACGACCAAAGTGGGCTTTACTGGGGCGACAAGGCTTTTCTACCGCAGTACCAAAATATATAAGCGAAGATTGGCCCCAAGTAGAACCACAGATGACAGGAATGGAAAAAGAAAAGCCTAAATAGCAAAGGAAAAACACACGTTACCATCTAAGCTGCGCAAGGAATTTGCTACCTGACTTGTATGCAGAAATCAGGCTTTGATAAGCATAGGAGAATCCTTGAGTTGCTTAGAGTGCCTCTAATCAAATCTCGGAATAATATCTTCCGTTCAACGTTCAATGAAACTTTCCAGTTAATTGAATTCACAAATTGGCTCGAAAGCCCACCAATGACGATGTGTACTCTATAGGAGGAGTAACAATACTGGCGCGATCGTACATGATTCAGCGCTGAAATGCAAACAAGGGTCAAAATCGCAGATCTTTTAGTAAATCCATACTTTCCACCGAGAAGGATCCACGGCAAGAACAGGGATACCACGAGGTCGTCTACCGTTTTGGCAGCTATCTTGGATCATTCTAGAATCTAACGTCGGACTTTTACACTGTAACAGATATTTGATGTACACGAATTCTGATGAACGATTTTTAAACTTCTGCCGAAAACAGTTTTTTGAGGTTTTTTTTAGATATTGTGAGTTTATCGAAAATCTGTAAGAACGTCTTTTGGAGCATCATTCGTCGCGTGGCAGGCAGGTGAGACGAATATGTGAGGGGATTGCACATTGTGGACCTATTTTCGCGTTTTTTTCGGCACCTGAACTTTGTCGGAGCGTCCGTATTTGAGAAAATGCCCATTTTTGACCCATCAAAAAACTTTTGTGTGAGGCTATATTGAGTCGTTACCTATTACCAGTTCAAATATTTGCACAACTTTTAAATTCACCTAGCATAGTAGTGGTACACTTATTGAGCCAAATGAATAAAACGAAGCAGATGCTATTACTTCCGTTATAATTTCTTTTAAAGCTTAAATTCGTGGAAAAGTTTCGAATGCAAATCATTATACGATTCTATTTACTAAAATTTTTACTACGTTACAGGCAGAATTATTTAGAATTTAATTTTTCTTCAAATATTTGCAGTTTTCATTGAAAAAGTTGAAGTAAAAGCATATGCTTCGTTTTATTCATCTGGCTCATTATTCTTATAATGCTTATATTCTATTATCCTCTTCAGCTTTTCGCAATTCTGTTCTTCGGGATGTTGTTTATTCTTGGCGTTGGAAGTTTGATGGGTTTGCACAACTGCGCCAACACGGCGATAAAGGATGCCTTCCCCAACTTAAAAAGCTGGGTAGTAGCTGCGACTACGGCCATTATAGGATTTCTCTTTGGACTGGTTTACGTTACTCCGGTAAGTCTTTGAATTATCCCAGTTTCTGTTCTTCAAGGACGGAATATTACGAAACCTTTGTTTTCTAGGGAGGGCAGTTTATATTGAATCTGGTGGATCATTTTGGAGGAACCTTCATTATAATTATTCTTGTAATATTCGAACTTGCGGCGGTAGCTTGGCTGTATGGTAAGTATCCGAATCAAAATAGTTACTTTGACCGCACAGACCTACCTACTGCTTAATTAGGTTTGCAGAACTTCTGTGACGATATGCTATTCATGTTGAAGAGTAAGGTGGGACTATTTTGGAGATTCACATGGGGAATAATCACTCCAGTCTTGGTCATAATCATATTCGTATACTTCGTTGCAACTTTAGAAAGATTAACTTATGGACCGCACGAATATCCAGATCATATTATGGGTGAGTTTTCCATTCATTTAAATTACCTACCTAAGAAATGTTTCATTTTTTTCTTCCAGCTTGGGGCTGGGTGATACTTGGAGTAACAATGGGTCAAGTGGCCATGTGGATCGCTTATTATACTTACGTGAAGAGACGTCTAGGATTTCCTGAGGTGAAAGATCTTTCTGGAATTCGGATTAATTGAGTGCGTAATTTTAATTTTTTTTTAGATGGTCATTGAAGCATTTTCGTCCGAGAAGTGGCGTCCAAAAAGAGAAGTGCACTACCAAGAATGGGTAAAATTCAAGGCTGAAAAACAACGTGAACGCGAGGCGAAAAACGATCCTTTCTTCATCAGGATACTGAAAACCTTAATAGGCAGATAGTTTAGCGAATTTTTTTAATGAAATTCGTATTATTGTGATTTGTTATCTACCTGGATAAAGCTAAAATTACTATTTAACTACGTGATTGCATGTAAATATTGTTATCGTTATAATTTCCTACATATTCTTACGACAATATTGTATATATTCGTTACGATAATATTGTATATATTCCTCTTATAATACAAGATTTAAGATTCTCATTTATTTATAAATGTCAGTATACGACGATGCGCCTTTTCAAATGTCAGAAGTCAATAGCTAAGCATACACGAGCGTTCAATCCCGCAGGAAAGTGCAATCGTGAAGGAAAGAACGTGTGTTAGTGAAGTACGAGATGACTAGCCAACATTCTTACTTCCTTCGGGAATCATATTAAGGATGTTCCAATGTTCTTCACCGACATGATAAATACTTAATTTCGTGTAGACTTGAAGAAGTGGTATTTGTCGAAGGAAAGAATGACATGATTGAATGCTGGTGTATGCCTACCTAATGTTAGAACGTCGCTTGTGGATGACGTAATTTATTAGACAAATCTTAAAATATGTATATCAAAAATATAAAAACATGACTTGGAATGTTTCCGCTAGTTTTCTGAACGGAATTGTTTAATGCTTGTTGGACATTGTTGAGTGTGATGTCATCCCAATTATCTGTATTGGCTAGTACCTTTCTGCTTGCTCGTTCCCTCTTGGTGTTTTAACTGCAGCACGTACAACTTGGATGTTGAACTCTTCTTAATAATTTCTGAATGTATCACTTGTAATGACCTGGTGTTTTGCAAAATTACTAAAGCAATTGCAAAAAATGGATTATTCAAAATTCCATATGCATTATTTTTATTAAATATGGAAATATTGTATATTTCCTAATTTTAATAAATAAAATTTCTTGATTTGAATTATTGTTTTATTGATATTTTATTACATTCCAAAAATATATCTTCTTTGAGAATACAGATAAATTATAAATAATAATAATATAGGTATAGTATTTCCAGCGATAGAAAGACAGATTTTAAATTTCACGACAATCTAGAAAAGTACCTTTTCAGTTTCCGTTGACAACCTTGTTGTTTTTCACAACGTGTTATATTTTTCACTTCTGACGAAGCTGTCGAACGACGGTGAAACGTTAAGTGTATAGTGCGAGATTTAGTGTCCGGTTAAAAGATTTTGTGATACAAATTTCATCGGACAAGAACCAACTTTAAATATAGAAAAGTACCTATAGGTCTGTTCCATTTAACAGAATTTCAAGTTCTGAATCGTTCAAATCATGCGCAGTATGAAATTTATATCCAATTTCGTGCACTGCTCATGCTCAGTACATACAATTTTGAACGGTTCAGAATTCGAAATCCTGACGAATGGAACGGACTTAATGTTACTAACATACACATACGGTGAATTGAATACTAACGGTGGCAGCATAACGTCACCGCATACCCTCGCAGATCTACGTTGTGAACTACGTGACGATTGGTTGACAGTGAATGTTTTAGAGGGAGAAGCGGTTATGCCGTGACGTAACGGTTCGCTATCTCACTTCGATGCTGCCACCTGTGGCTGCCACCGTAGTATTCAATTCACCGTGACATACACAGTCCAAACTGTCAATCATTGCTTTGCGCCTTGTATTCCTACGCCATGAAATACATGCCGATATGCAATGTTTTGGCGCATTGAAATTATTTACAACCTGTCTTTCTATCGCTGGATATACTATATTAGTAATACAAACGATAGAAGCTGTGAAAAACGTGTCGACGAATTATTTGCTTTCTTACTCACTATCAAATAATTTTTTTAAGTAGTTTTGGTTAAATTAACGTATTCCATATCAATAGAATATCGCTCAATTTCCCAATCGTTATATCGAATTTTGCGACGAGTTTAATACGTACTATGACCGACAAAAAAATCTGAGCCATGTAATATGTTCTATTGTGAATACAACGAATTGAGTATTGTTAAAAAAATTCGCCCGTTTATTTGTTTCTGTGTTTTCTTTTTTACGTTACCTTTCTGTGTTTTCTTTTATACGTTATCTTTCTGCGTTTTCTTTTATACGTTACATAGAACAAGATCTAAGGTAGCAATACAATAAAATAAAAAATGCATGTCTAGAGTCATTCTTCAATTTATTGCTTTATCTGAAAGTGCAGTTAATTTTTTTCGTAGTTACCTAGAATTCGTACGCAGCAGGTTGCAATTGACAATTGTGTGTCTTCCCTTCTGGTATGGTCTTGTGGCGTTCCGCAAGGATCTGTCTTAGGTCCACTACTATACACTATATTCCATGAATATATTTTAACATAAAACATTGCTGTTACGAATCTGAGAATCCATAGCAACATTTACAATTTGTAAATTAAACTGTCCTTTTTAAAATAGAACATAAGATGACAGCTGTCATAAATCTGTTCTATTAGTGATTTCGATATACTTGTACTACAAAATAATAGCGACTCTTTCAATTACATTAGATAAGTTTACTCTTGTTTAAAATAAGTAAACTTAAAACATAACGAAAACAGAAATTCTTTAATTCAAAACAAACACCACAAGTTTTCAAAAATTTCTTCATTTATCTCCATGCAATATCTTAAGCGATTATAAAAGTTGTTAATTGCCTTGGTTACTTGTTCAGGGGTAATTCTTCCTGATACATTTTCACTAACTTTCTTCACCTGACAGATGTTCCAAATTAAAATGGACAAATTTTATTTGACATGACATTAGAAACCCTAACGACGACGATCATGCAACGACATTTTTAAAAATTGGGATTAGTTTCCATAGTAATATGAACAGGAAAGTTTCATATTAAAATAAAATCACGGTATACCATGAAAGTTATAAAAAGTGAACATCAGATTAGAGTAGGCAGTACAATGTCTGTGATTAACTGAATTAATTCATGTAATACATTCGTGGACTGACAAATATATTGACTTTTTATTTAATCACAGACATACTATCGATATCATAAAAAACTAGGACAACTTCTAAATCGAGTAGCCATGCGTTTCCATTATTTTATTATATTGAATCTTACTTTGTTGTCAAGTCAGTTACTATTATTTTTGTTAACGCTGAAATTCTGAGCAATTTGTTTAACTGTGACACCTTTTTCTATGGAAGCAGCTATCCTAGCTTTTAAAACAATATTTACTGTAGGTATATGGTTGACAATGAGTGACAATTTCAAATAATTTTAAATTTATGGGCGGTAGCAGTTTTACACGGCTTAAAACATCTTGTCCTAGTTTTTTATGATAGCAATAGTACATTTCTTTGCACCGCCTACTCTAATCTGATTTTTATTTGCTCACCGTTTAATACTGTAAGTTTCACTTATATGCTGATGACACCTTGCTTTACCTTTTTTCCATGTGATTTGTCTGGAGCAATTGATAATATTAACGCTGATATATTGCGTCTTACAGACATGTCAAAAAAACATGCATTAAATATAAACGCTGCTAAACATCAGTATTACTTTTTGGCCCTACTAAATTCTATGAACTTATTGAAACACATATTGTTCTGAATGTAGCAGGTCAACACGTAGTACCTTCCAAATCTGCAAAAAAAATCTGCGCTTAGATTTAAATCCTATATTAATAATTGCACAAGGGAGGCTTATTTTAAATTAAAAATGATAGGAGTATTTGCTAATACACATTTTCTGAGTAAGAAAGTAAAAACTTCACTCTGTCAATCTTTAGTTTTATCGCGACTGAACTTTAGAGAAATAGTTGTGCACAGGTTTTTGTATTTTCCAAGAGAGGTAACATTTCAGGAATATTATCTGTTAATTGCTTAATAATTCCGACAAATTTATTACTAGGATAGTTTAAACTTTCTCTGTTCTGAATCATAATAAGTTTCATCAAGGAATGAGATAAGAAAGAAGAGGTTCTAAGCAAGTATTGCAAGTGAAATTTGTCGTCTCTATTTTTAATTATGTAACCAGTTAAGAATGCCACAGAAGCAAAGTAAATACTGTCATCAGGTAATATTTTTAAAGATACGTTTTGAACTTGAAGTTTTAAAATATGAAATAACTCTCTTAACTTTTTGTTCTTCTGTAGGTACTAGTTTGAAATTTGCCTGACTCGTGTAATCTATATTATCAGCAATATTAGTAGATGTCAAAGTTTTGACGAATCCACAACGTAAAATTTGCTGAAGTGCATATTCTGCCGCTCTGACTTCAGTCATGTCATTTGAACCACTTCTAAGACGAACCTGAGAAAATATGGGTTCCACTGCATCTGAACTATGAATTACTATGTCTTTACATAATAAAATCTGATTTGTTGCAAAAGAAATTTACCTAACACAGAGGTTGTAAATTGTAAACCAAGGACCGTTTTTGTAGACAATCCTTGAATACCTGCATTTGCTGAACTTTTTTGGATATCGTCAATGTAATGTTGCAATGTGACTTCTAACCAATACAATCTTTCATCTGTAACATCAACATGATGCAACACTACTATTCAAAGAATGAATATAGTGTTCGGTTTGAAATATTAGGTTTGTTCGTGCAGTAGCTTCTGACTAGTCCAAAACTGTCAGAAGTATGCGCCGAATATATTTGACAGTTTCAAACTAGTCAGAAATGCTGTTCGAACAGACCTAATGTGTACTTGAAAGAAGTGGTACATATTCTCCATATAATGAATAAAATTTAATTTAGTAGATTGTTTATCCAATTGTTGCTTTAATTCTTTAACCTTATTAAAATTTTCTGAATACTTCTCATTAAATCTTTTTAATTTTAAAGAAATCTATTAGGAGAAATTATGCTTATTAATAGGTTGATTTCTCGGAGGTTTTTTTTTGTATAATTTTTGTATCTCTAATTTCCTTTTTTTAGAGCTGCTTATAGACATTGTGTAGGTAGACATTGTTTTGATATTGCAAATCTAAAATTTGCTATGTGGATATGGAATCTACCTGGATCTCCTTATAATTGTTTTCTGCTAAATATTCTTAATAATTAACTTCAGAATTTAAACAAACCATAAAATGATATAGTGAAGTAAAATTTAGAGAAAAATTCTTACAAATAGATGGTACAGCTTCTTTAGTAAATTCGGTCTTGTTTTTATAATTTTTAAAGATGATTCGTGAAAATGATTTCTCCAAATTACAGAAGAAATGAATAAAGTACACTGTAATTGTTATTTCCAATTAGATACCATAAAATTTTCGAAACGGAATTGCATTAAGAAATTCAAAGTGACATATTTTCATAATTAAAGCTGGTTATTGTCCGATGAAAATTGTATCACATTTGTGATACAAATTTCATCGGACAAGAACCAACTTTAAAAATAGTTATATAATTATTAGAAAATCTGGCAACGAAAATATGTCATTGTATCACAAACTCTTTTAAACGGACACTAAATGGCGCATAAACACTTAACTTAACGTTAAGTGTTTATGTGTCATTTAGTGCCCGTTTAAAAGAGTTTGTGATACAATGACACTTAACTTAACGTTAAGTGTTTATGCGTCATTTAGTGTCCGTTTAAAAGAGTTTGTGATACAATGACATATTTTCGTTGCCAGATTTCCTAATAATTATATAACTATTTTTAAAGTTGGTTCTTGTCCGATGAAATTTGTATCACAAAATCTTTTAACCGGACACTAAATCTCGCACTATACACTTAACGTTTCACCGTCGTTCGACAGCTTCGTCAGAAGTATATATATATAATATATAACTATTATTAAATTTAAATTCTGATCCCAAGTTAGACAATTCAAATCTAATTTTAGCAATACGAGATGATTTTAGTATTCTCACAATTATTGATGTAGAATTAAATTTTTAAAATTGCCGCATTTAGAAATATTACTTCAGCGGGTTCGCTTGTCATTTGACAGAATTTCAAATTCTGAACCGTTCGAATCATGCGCAGTATGAAATTTATATCCAATTTTGTGCACTGCTCATGCTTAGTACGATTTTGAACGGTTCAGAACTCGAAATCCTGAGGAATGGAACATACCTCTTATCACGAGACCGCTGATTTTAAATTGTCTCGTGGAAATAACAGAAAAATACAATATATGATTTCGTATTGACACATTATCAAAAAATTTAGGCTTCAAAGCATATTTCGTAAAAAAAATCTGAACCAGTGCAGGTTAACAAACAGGCTTACTGTTTTTCCTTAATACATATAAAGAAATTTGCAACGATCTTGTGAGTTTAAGTTTAAAGTGACTTTCATAGATGACGTTGGTCACCGTATGTCACGGCATGCTTTCTCGGTACTGAATTAAAATTCGCCTAAAGGCGAATTGAAACGGCCATATAAGCGTTAGCTTATTAATGGAGTCGGCCATGGCAGTAGGATTGACAAATTGAAGCCAGTTCGCTACATAATAAGTCATCCAAATTTTGTACAAAATTAGATATGAATTTCATACTGCGCGTAATTTGAACGGTTCAGAACTTGAAATTTTGTCAAATGGAACAGATCTAATTGATAACACCAACAAATAATATCAATAAATAAATAAAAGAGAACTTAAAAATTAAAAATAACCATACAACTGCTGGTCATAGCCCATAATCAACCTGAAAACTCAATTCCCTTAATACACTGAGAAAAATAGTACCAAAGAGTACGTTTATATTAACAAGAATTCCGAACATTTTATTCGGATTCGCGATAATAACCGACTCAGGGTACTACTGTAAAATTAACACTATGTGGTTTGTTTTTTAGAGTATCATTTCCTGTCATGATAAAACTACCGGAGTAATTAACAAAAAGTCAGACATAACATTTTATTACTAATTTATTCAGCATAATATTTTATTATGGTTTATTATTTTAACAATACGTATTATGTAGAATCATAATTTTACATTCTTAAACTTAAACAGTTTCATTGTGCTAAGAATCATGATTAATTTAGAGTAAGATGGATCTTATAACATGACAGCATTATACTTTTACATTATACTTTTACATTATACTTTTAATTTATCGATACGAGTGACGTTTTATCAAAATCGCAAAATTCCATTTTTCTCAGTGTAGAATAGTAGCAAACATTTTTATGGAGGCATTCGAACAACAAGCTCTTACTTCTTTCCCCCTTAAACCCAAGTGTTGGTTTAGATATGTTGATGATGTTTTTGCTATTTGGTCACACGGTAAGGAATCCCTAAACAACTTCTTTGAACATCTAAATTCACAAGATCCTGACATTCGCTTCACTTTGGAATACAAAACTGACGGCCACTTACCTTTCCTTGATATCTTAGTAAACCGCCTCCCTAACGGTAAATTAGGACATTCTGTGTATCGCAAACCGACCCATACTGATCGCTATCTGAATGCATATTTACACCATCATCCTTCTCAAAAACAGTCAGTCGTTAACTCACTAGTCAACCGCGCCTTTGCCGTATCAGAACCCTCTTCACTTCAAACTGAACTGAACCACGTCACAAAAGTCCTTCTCAATGACAACTACAAAAAACACGACATCCAAAGATCCATTTCTCGTCATTTCACCCCAATTCCACCACGTTCTGAACCTGATAGACCTCTAGTCGCTGCAGCTTACCTACGTTATATCCACACCATAACAGATCGAATCGGCAAAATTCTCAAATAACAGAATATCAAATCCATTTACTTACTTAACTTTCAGACTGCCTACCCTCCATAAAAGATCACATCCCCTTATAATCCGATGGTGTGTACCGAATTCCATGTTCCCGTGGGCGTGTATACATCGGTAAAACAAAACGATCTGTTAGCACTCGTGTTTCTGAACATGAGCTCTGTACTAGACTACTACAAACAACTGGCTCGGCCCTAGTTGAATACAAACTAGAAACCGGTCACCAAATTCTATTTTCCGTCACAAAACTTCTAGCCCGCTCATCTCATTTTTTCAATCGTAAAATCCGTGAATTCATAGAAATCCTCCTGCACCCTAATAAACTGAACTGTGATACTGGCTTTTACCTCCACAACAACTGGAAACATCTCATCAACGATCCGTCACGTCCCAACAGACAGACCAATCCCAGCTTACCGTTCCGACCCACTACCCCCACCGACCAGTATAAATAGCACGACAATAGACATACCTATTCAGTTTCAACGACTAACGAGAAGCAGCAGTTAAACCACCACCACCACCAGCAGCAGCAACACCACCTGCAGCAGCAGCCCCGAGGAAGTTCTTCTGCAAGGGAGAATGAAACGACGGCAATAGAAGTCAACGTGACGCGGTTCCAACCGGAAGCCAATTCCAGCATGCCGTTTATCTACTCACTTATTACTGTCTTTATTACTTATTATCTGATCTTTGACTTTTTCCCCAAGTTTCTTTTTCTTCTTTTCTCCGAAACATTATAATTTGTTGTTGCTAATTTTGGGAAATAAACATATTATTATTATTAAATAATATTTGTGAGTTTATTCCTACCGACCCTCTTGTTTACTAATAGGAATATTTTGTGCCCTTGGTGTTTAAAAGATTTGTTCTAGCAGCGGTATAGTGGCAGTATATTTTATGAAATCGTAGTTTCGCTATGTAATTTAGGCTGGATTTCTCAGTCCTACTTTAACTTTAAACTGCTGTTTATTCACATGGTAGCAATTATAAAACAATTGTTCCTACGGATATAAACAGGAGTTTAAAGTTAAACTAGAATTGAGAAACCCAGTCTTAATGGAGGAACTGCGACTATGTAAAATGCATGGTACTATACATAACTGTTAGAAATTGTACTGAGCATGCATAGTGGCTAGAACAAACCTATAATAATTCGTATCAACAGTTGTGAGCTTGTTGACCCTCAAAAGTCCTACAAGAACGCAAACTTGTTTATTGATAGTAATATTTTGTGTGTGTTTTGTAGGTTCTTTATTTCTTAGATTTGTTGTTTAATTTTGTTTAAATAAAAACTCACGAGGACATTCTTTAAGGAAATAGGAACCTGGTAGATTCAGGAGACAGGAACTTGTTCGGTGCTGGAAGTAGGAACTTGTTTGGCTCCGGAAGCAGGAAATTGATTGTGTACAGCAGCAGTATGATGCCGTAATGCGGACTTCAATTTCACTTTAGGGATTTCTGTAGTTCCATATCTACATACGACAGGAAGTCTTTGAAAATGATTTTATGAATAATTTTAAGCACCAAACATCGTAATGTGACGTGGGTGCGCCATTTTCCCACTATACAGTGAGAATTTTTTAACGAAGAACATGCATAAGTGCTATTGAATTTTTTTAAATCGAACATAGGCCGAAAAGTACGGATATGGTTAACATTAATTGTCATTATTTTCCTTTCACACATTTGACAATGCAATTTGACATATACAGGGATATCCACATAAACCTTTCGTTAAAAGTTTTCAAGGTTGCAGTTCACGTAGATATTTGAAATTTAAGGAGCAAGGATTTTCCGTAGAGATCTCTTTAAATAAAATAAAATAGTCTTTGTATCACTTCCGGTTGTACCGGAAGTCGCTATCAACTCGCTTATTTTAAATGGAATGCTATATTTTTTATCACGTTATTGAATTCTACATGTAAAAATATTGTTACATTATGAGAAGTAGACTATATTTTTATATACTGGTAGCGCCACCTGTGCCGCAGACAGGATTCTAATCTATTCTAGACACGCACCGAATTTACTGGAAAAATCTAGCAAGTGTTTCGACGTTATTCTCGACGAAGCGCTGACTGCTATAAAGAAGAGCCGGAGCGCGGTTTTTAAATCAGTCTTATTTAGGAAGCGATGTGTAGCAAGCGAATTTAATAACGTTTAAGTGTTATTTTGTCAGATAAGTGTACAGCTCGATATTATTGTACTTTTATTGTGTGTAATGATCGTAGACATTAAAGTGTTTTAAAATAAATAAATAACGTTTAAATTTGTGAACCCGAAATTGTAACAAATTGGTGTCAGAAGCGGAAATTAAAAAAAAAAAAAATCGAAAATGAAGCTAGTTGAATTAAAAGTGAAGGAGCTGCGTGATGAATTGGACGAGAGAGGGCTTGAAAATTCTGGAAAAAAAGCCGTTTTACAAGAACGGCTTGAACGAGCTCTCCGAGAAGAAGGAAAAGATCCGGAATTATTTGAATTCGAAATTGAAAATACCGCAGCTCTACTTAGAGAAATGAAAGAAAAAATGGAGAAAGTGGATGAGAAAATGGAAAAAGTCGATGAAAAATATGGAACTTTCTAGAAAACAAATAGAAAGCTTGGAAACAAAAATTGAAACATCCAGTTTAAACACCGATCTGAAATTACAGGAGGTGAAAATTCAAATCGATGAAAAGATAGAAGGTCTTAAAACACAATTCGGTGAGGAAACTGATGGGAAGATTGAAAATGTGAACAGACAATTTGAACACACAATTTTTTATCAAATTGAAGATGTAAAAACTCATATTGGTGACATAAAAACTGAATTCGACTGCAAACTTGATGAGAAAATCGGAGGAATAGAAATTCAGTTCCACGATAAATTTGAAGACTTAACCAAACAACTGCATAAAGTAGGACTTGGTCGTTCTATTACACCATCTGTGTCGTCAAGCCAAAAAATGAAACCACCCAAATTTGAAGGGGACTTACCATGGTCTACTTTTATTAGACAATTCAAAATCGCAGCTGATGTAAATGGCTGGAATGATCGCGATAAGGCTGCAGCCCTCGTGTTGGCTTTGCGGGGCCCAGCATTGAGTGCATTACAATCAATTCCCGAAGAGATTCAGAACAACTTTGATCAACTAGTAGAACACTTGGACATGCGATTTGGTGACGCACACATGAAGCAACTCCATACTATCCAACTGAAAACTCGTACCCAGAAGAATGGTGAGTCATTACAGGAATTTGAACTCGATGTCGAGAGATTGGTCCGAATGGCGTACGGAGACTTCCTGCCTGAACCTGTTTTCCACCGGCTGGCCATACAAGCATTCATTGACGGTACTAGAGACCAAGAGATGCAGCAAGTCTTGCGACTGGGTAACTTCTCCAAGTGCACAGATGTACTGGCCCGTGCTCTGGAATTCGAGGCAGCCAAGCAAGCCTCTAGAAGCCTTGTACGAGTGCGAGAGGTGAAAGCTGCCGACGACAATGCACTGACAGAAATTTTGGATAGACTGAAACAGTTGGAAGAAAATAAAACCGCAGGCAATGTCAAGCGAATAATGAGTTGCTGGAACTGTGGTCAGCAAGTGTAGCAACTGTAGGCGCAAGCGGCCGCGCCACTACAATGATAGTGATTCGTTAAACTAATTCCAGTCAGCAAGAAGGGGCGCATGCTGACTGATTCTACGGATAGCCCCAAGATTGTCTCTATTTCTAGAATAAGAAATAATGAAAATAGTTTGATAGCAAATGGACAAATTGGCAAGAGATCCTTCCAATTCACAATCGATACTGGTGCAAATGCGTGCATAGTAAGAACAGACCTTTTACCAAAATGGAAACTAATAAACACTGGAAGAAGGTATCACATCCAGACAGCTACTGGAGAGGTTACTCCTGTTTGTGGGGAAGCCGAAATTGAATTGAAGATTGGAAGTATGAAATTTAGTCACACGGTTTTAGTGGCTGATATCGTTGATGATTTCATACTTGGAGTGGATTTGATGAAGAAAAACGGCTTGGTTGTAGATCTAAAGGATAAAGTTCTACGCATTGGAACAGAAGAAATACCTCTCCATATCCCTGGAAATTCACATACCGTATTGAGAATAAAACTGAAAGAAAGTGTGAACATTCCCGCCTTAACCGACAAGATAATCTTGGCAAAAATGGAAGGCAATCTTGGTAGCTATCCTACTGGGATCATAGAACCAATTGAAACTAACTGCGCCAAGAAGGGAATTTTACTGGCTGGAACTCTGGTGAAGATTCAAGAAACAGTTCCTATCCGTCTTGCAAATGTCAACAGTTACCCAGTTACCATACCCGGCGGAACTGTAGTGGGCAAGTGTGAAGCAATTGTTTCTGTAAACCATATTGAAGTGAACGATGCATCCGCTCGGCATCAGTCTGACACGCTACCACCACTACTAGAGAAATTGCTGGCTGGTACATCAACATTGCTGAAACCCAAAGAAACAGAAGACGTACGAGAGCTGTTTCGAAAATTTAAAGGAATCTTTGCTTATACTGATGATGACTTAACCCGGACAGACATTGTACATCACAGAATAAACACTGGCGACTCGAATCCAATTCGACAACCCGCGCGTCGACTGCCGTTGGCAAAAAGAGGAGAAGCCGAAAATTTAATTAGGAAGATGCAAGACCAAGACGTTATAGAACCGTCGCAAAGTCCATGGGCATCTCCCGTTGTACTGGTGACTAAGAAGGATGGCAGCACGCGTTTTTGTGTGGACTATAGACGATTAAATGATGTCACGAAAAAGGACAGTTATCCCTTGCCCAGGATCGATGACACAATAGATACCTTATCCGGTGCGAAATGGTTTTCGACCTTAGACTTGAAAAGTGGCTATTGGCAAGTTGGTGTGCATCCCGAAGACAAGGAAAAGACGGCCTTTACTGCTGGAAATGGCTTATGGCAATTCAAAGTGATGCCTTTTGGTCTTTGCAACGCCCCAGCTACTTTTGAACGACTCATTGAATTGGTATTGCGCGGACCTAGCTGGAAAACTTGCCTCGTATACTTAGACGATGTGATTGTTGTTGGAAGAACTTTTAAAGAACATCTTGCAAACTTAACAGACTCTTCCAGAGAATAAAAGAGGCGAAATTGAAACTGAATCCTGCCAAATGCGAATTCTTCCAAAAGGAAGTGAAATATCTTGGACACGTCATATCAGAAGCAGGAGTCGCAACGGATCCAGACAAAATTACAGCCGTTAAAGATTGGCCACCACCAAAAAATGTGCATGAGTTGCGAAGTTTCCTGGGATTATGCACATATTACAGACGATTTGTGAAAGACTTTGCAAAGACAGCCAAGCTTCTGCATTCGCTGACGGAAGGAAAAACAACATTCTTTTGGAGTGAAGACTGCCAAGAAGCTTTTGAAAATCTGAAGGATCTTCTAATGTCTGCACCTATACTGTCCTATCCACGACTAGAGGGCCAGTTCATCATTGACGCAGATGCGAGCAATCACGGAATTGGGGGCGTGTTATCACAAGTGCAGGACGGGGAAGAACGTGTCATCGGTTACTTCAGTAAAGTTTTATCCAAAGCTGAAAGAAATTATTGTGTAACCAGGAAGGAGCTTTTTCCTGTGGTGAAAACATTGGAACATTTTCACAAATACCTTTATGGTCGACAGTTTCATCTTCGATCAGACCATGCAGCATTGAAGTGGTTGCTCCAGTTCAAAAATATAGAAGGCCAGCTTGCCAGATGGATAGAAAGACTGCAGGAGTATGATTTTACAATCGAACATCGCCCAGGTCGTATCCATAATAATGCAGATGCACTATCCAGAAGACCGTGTCCTGAAGATTGTCGGCACTGCTTGAAATTGGAGGACAAAGAAGGAATAATTCCTATCAAAAGAACACGTGTCACAAACAACCATTGGCAACCGGAAGTTATAAGTCAAGAGCAACGCCAAGAGGAAGACATAAGGGATATAATCTCTTGGAAGGAAAAAGGACAACGACCAACTTGGGCCGAAATATCGAACAAAAGCCCGATTTTCAAAAGCTACTGGGCACAATAGGACTCTCTAAAGTTAGAGAATGGAATTCTGAAAAGAGAATGGGAGTCACCTGATGGCAGCGAAATTAAAGAACAGTTAGTCCTTCCAAAAGTAAGAATTGCCGAAGTTTTGGAAGAAATACATGGTGGTACGTCAGGTGGACATTTGGGCATCAATAAAACATTAGCAAAAGTCCGAGAAAGGTTTTATTGGGTGAAATGTAGAACCGATGTAGAGAATTGGTGTGCCAGGTGTATTACCTGCAAGGCAGTGTCTGGACCCGCGAAAAAGACTCGAGGAAGACTACATCTGTATAACGTCGGTGCACCCTTCGAGAGGATTGCCATTGACATAGCCGGCCCGTTTCCAGAAACCGATCGCGGAAATAAGTACATCATGGTGGTAACCGATTACTTCACTAAATGGCCAGAAGGTTACGCGTTGCCTAATCAGGAAGCAACAACTGTCGCCACTGCCCTCATAGAGAATTGGATAACAAGATTTGGGGTGCCAATGGAGCTTCATTCCGACCAAGGTAGAAATTTCGAAGGAAGCGTCTTTCAAGAATTGAGCCGGATGCTTGGCATTTTTAAAACGCACACTACCCCGTTACATCCGCAATCAGACGGCATGGTAGAGCGATTCAACAGAACTCTAGAGAGACATTTAGCAAAAGTGGTCTCCACAAACCAACGTGACTGGGATCAACATTTGCCCATTTTTCTAATGGCATATCGTTCCGCAATACATGACACTACTAAGCAATCGCCGTATCGAGTTTTGTTTGGAGGAGAAATGCGTTTGCCATATGACCTGAAGTTTGGACTTCCAGAAGCTAGAAGGTCTGAATTGCACGAATATCTGCAGGACTTCGAGAATCGATTGGCGAGCACTCATCAATATGTGCGACGAAACATCAATCTGGTCACCGACAAAATGAAGACCCGGTATGATAGACGAGCCAATCAAATGGGATTCCAACCAGGGAACCAGGTCTGGCTGTACAACCCCAAAAGGACTCGTGGACTATGTCCCAAACTACAGGCGCCTTGGGACGGACCTTACGAAGTAATCAACAGAATTAATGACGTGGTATACAGAATACGGAAGCTACTCCGTGGGAAGATGAAAGTGATCCACATAGACCGTTTGGCTCCATATTCTGCTCGGGACGAACAGAATTAAGGAGGGGGCAGTGTTACATTATGAGAAGTAGACTATATTTTTATATACTGGTAGCGCCACCTGTGCCGCAGACAGGATTCTAATCTATTCTAGACACGCACCGAATTTACTGGAAAAATCTAGCAAGTGTTTGGACGTTATTCTCGACGAAGCGCTGGCTGCTATAAAGAGGAGCCGGAGCGCGGTTTTTAAATCAGTCTTATTTAGGAAGCGATGTGTAGCACGCGAATTTAATAACGTTTAAGTGTTATTTTGTCAGATAAGTGTACAGCTCGATATTATTGTACTTTTATTGTGTGTAATGATCGTAGACATTAAAGTGTTTTAAAATAAATAAATAACGTTTAAATTTGTGAACCCGAAATCGTAACAATATGTTAAGTTGCAATACATTTCCCTATCTCTAAAATGCATCATTTTTGAGATATTTTGAAATTTCTTAAAAATTTGGATTCTGCAATCTAATTTTCAAAAAATTATAACACAGCTATGATTGAAGCAATTTTATTTGTAATAGCTGATATTGTAGTTGAAACTTTAAGGTTCTTAGAAATTCCATAAGCATAATCTATTAAGCTACAGGGTGTCTAAAACGCACCGCTCCCCTCGAAGATATTCAAACACAGAAAAATACTTTTTTTCAAATGGAATGACCGATATTTTAATGCACCATTGTATGTGGAATTAAATGCTGTGTCGAGCTATACTAGCATTCCCTATACCTAACTTTAACAGTTTTTCAGTTATAAGATATTTTTGGTTTAATACATAAAAATTTACATTTATTAGGTTAAATATTTCTAATTTTGTTGATATAGTTATGAAAACAACAAACAATTGCATTTAACGTTTCCTGTTACTACAAATTTTAAGCAAAAGCAAAAAAAAAGTTGAGAATCAAAATCAAAATTATTCAAACGCTGATATTTTAAATCTATTTTTTAAATTCATGAAGAATGATCTAAAATTGTTCAGAGCAGAGAATGTGTGTTCAATCAAATGTACCCCTCTTGTCTCCTATGAATAAAACACAGTTTGGAAAGTTTGAACCTAACTTTATACAACTTGGAAAAATAAAATGTACGAAGATCAGTAACAAATAACGAAGATAATTAGACAATGGTTTTAAAATACTTTCACGCTAATCCAGAGAATTGCAAACTAGTAGCTATTTTATTCTTCAATTTAAAGTAATGAAATTCATGCTTTTTCGTTTTATAAGATCACAAGCGTCCTAAGAGAAGGATGATTAAAGAACTATTAAAATTTGTGAATTTCCACTTGCCAAATTCTATTTTCTTTGGTTGACTACAAAATTTGTAGTAACAGTAATCGTTGTTATAATTTCCATACTATCTTAATAAAATTAAAAATATTGGACCTATTCAAATTGTAATTTTCTATGAATTAAATCGAAAATGTTTCATAACTCAAAAACTGTTAAAAATAGGTATAGGGAATGCTAGTACAGTTCGACGCAGCATTTGATTCCACATACAATGGTGCATTAAAATATCGGTCATTCCATTTGAAAAAAAGTATTTTTCTGTGTTTGAATATCTTCGAGTGGAGCGGTGCATTTTAGACACCCTGTAGCTTAATAGATTATGCTGATGGAATTTTTAATAACCTTAAAGCTTCAACTACAATATTAGCTATTACAAATAAAATTGCTTCAATAACAGCTGTGTTATAATTTTTTGAAAATCAGATTGCAGAATCCAAATTTCTAAGAAAACTCAAAATATCTCAAAAATGATGCATTTTAGAGATAGGGAAATGTATTGCAACTTAACATATTTTTACATGTAGAATTCAAAAACGTGATAAAAAATATAGCATTCCATTTAAAATAAGCGAGTTGATAGCGACTTACGGTACAACCGGAAGTGATACAAAGACAATTTTGTTTTATTTAAAGAGATCTCTACGGAAAACCCTTGCTCCTTAAATTTCAAATATCTACGTGAACTGCAACCTTGAAAACTTTTAACGAAAGGTTTATGTGGATATCCCTGTATTCAACGAATGAAAGGAATGAAACGAATGAAACGAATGAAACGAATGAAACGAATAAAACGAATGAAACGAATGAAACGAATGAAACGAATGAAACGAATGAAACGAATGAAACGAATGAACGAATGAAACGAATGAAACGAATGAAACGAATGAAACGAATGAAACGAATGAAGCGAATGAAACGAATGAAACGAATGAAACGAATGAAACGAATGAAACGAATGAAACGAATGAAACGAATGAAACGAATGAAACGAATGAAACGAATGAAACGAATGAAACGAATGAAACGAATGAAACGAATGAAACGAATGAAACGAATGAAACGAATGAAACTAATGAAACGAATGAAACGAATGAAACGAATGAAACGAATGAAACGAATGAAACGAATGAAACGAATGAAACGAATGAAACGAATGAAACGAATGAAACGAATGAAACGAATGAAACGAATGAAACGAATGAAATGAATGAAATCTACAACTGGTATCGAGCAGGATCCAGTTTAAGGCAATTAACATTTTTTATGACCGTTTGGGATATGTTCTCAAACTTCCAGAAAACTGATTAATGATTATTTTTATCTATTTCGGAAAAAGAGCTTCAGTGCTAGACAAACAAGTACGAATGGTATCCATAGTAACGAAGTCCACATACATATGAAGCCTAAGTTCGATTTAAAAAAAACTCGCCTTCAATATTGTAGCAAGGATGCAGACATTCTACGCTAAAAAATTCTCACTGTATATGTTAAGACGAGCCTGGGCCCGGCCGTTCAAAGTAGGGATCATAGCCTGCGCACTAACAAGGAAATTTCTAAATTATTCCATTAGTTGTACCTAACGTCGCCGTAGCGCCGCATCATTTTTGTCGCTAAAATCGCTGTATTATCGATATTACCACAGTCTACCATGGCCGACTACATTAATAAGCTAACGCTTATATGGCCGTTTCAATTGGCGGTTTTTATTGTTGAAATTGTTCCAGAAAATTTACAGATTCGTACGGTGACTAGTGACCTCTGTGATGAAAATTGTTAGTTAGTTCTATGTCAGTGAACTGTCAAATGTAACAGTTTCAGAATTTTTCTGCTTGTAAGTTTAAATTCGAACTTGTTTCTTCAAAAAATCTGTTTTCTCTCTACTTGTATTATCGAAAACAGGTTTCTCTACTGTTGAATATTTGTCTTTTGTGATTGTCACAAGCAAAAATTGTATTTTGTTGGAGTACAGGACATAGAATTTCAAATAGTTGTGCACAGGTTTTTGTATTTTCCAAGAGAGGTAACATTTCAGGAATATTATCTGTTAATTGCTTAATAATTCCGACAAATTTATTACTAGGATAGTTTAAACTTCCTCTGTCCTGAATCATAATAAGTTTCATCAAGGAATTACATAAGAAAGAAGAGGTTCTAAGCACAGGATAAAGAATACAGCAGCGCAACTCGCTTGTCGGCACTTTGATCTCTTTACTGGATTTTCATTGACCTCGAGTAGATTAAAGGGGATGTGTCGAACTGTTTGTTCTGTTTTAAGTGTGGGCAATTTTGTTGTAAATTGTAAACGCACACGTGTTCACATACCAAGGCCGGATTTTAGCGTTTAGTGGACGTGGTGAAAAAAAAAACAAGGCATAAATAATGTATATTAACATAATTATAAAAATCCATTCGGCACCAGAGCCGTGAATGAATGAGCTCTGCATCCCGAGACTGGGCTCGGGCTCGGTTGTGAACCAGAAATCATCAGGTCGTCCTCGGTCAGGCCGGTCCATTGAAAATATTGCCTTAGTGACTCAATAGACCGGCCTGACCGAGGACGACCTGATGATTTCTCGTTCACAACCGAGCCCGTTCGATTGATTTTATCGATCAATCTCTTAACCGTTGAAGAATTTGGTGCGTTTTGTCGACCAAAAATTGCACGCATGCTGCGAACTGTTTGCGCTAAACTTTTACCATTTTTGAAATAAGTTTTCACTATTAAAATCCGCTGTTCGGTCGTGTAACGTTCCATGACTGATAATCGGGATGCGTCTACTTGACAGTAGTCAAATTTTTAGAGCAACACTTTTGATCAAAAGAAAATGTCGCGAAATTCAAATCTTGCGGTCATTTTGAAACACCCTTTATAAGATGATGGGCAAATTTTACACAAAATTGTTTCAGTTATTTCAAACATGGTGTCATGCTATTGGACGGCCAGACTTACTAGAGAAAGGGTTGGATTTTGTAAGGAAATATTTCCGAATATGTGATACACATTTTGATGAAAATTCAAAGTTTGTACACTACCATAACCATACAAATCTGAAAGCTGGCAGCATTCCTACTTTGCACTTACCAGGTAATTATCACTGCCAGGAAACTGAGATAATTGATTACTTATTTAATTATTTTTACAGAAACCAATTTCCCTTAAGCACAGTACCTGAAACAACTGAATTTGATGATGTCCAATGTGGTCAATCATCTCAGTATGTTGGCGACTTGGAGAAACCTTCTACCAACAAGGAAGTCAGAAATGCTGAAGGTACATTTACAAGGTGTTGCATTTATTTTTTGTACACAATTGCAAAATCTTTATTGAACAAAAATTTACATATAACGGGCACTTGCGTATAACGAGCAGTAACTGTGGTCCCTTGAGCCCTATCCGAGTTATACTGTATTTGAAAATCCTGCATTTTTCATCACACAATACTTAAGAAAAATATGAAGAAAACTTTTACAATAAAAACATTTTTTATCTACTATCATATTAACCATTTGGAAAAAAATTCTCATTAAAAAGTTCCTGTTTCGTAACTGCAATAATTAATTTTTTAGGTAATGATGATACTATTGAGAAAGGAAGAACAAAGAAAAGAAACTTTAAAACCAAGACTTTACTTTCCAAAAGAAGAAATCTGCTCCTTGAGATAAATTTGAAAAAAAGAAACCAATTAATTCCCAAGGCTACAAAATTATACAATATTGCCAAAGAGTATAGAAACATCGCAAGATGCCTAACATATCGAGTTCGGTCAAATCGCGAAATGATAAAAGAGCCAATAAAATTAGCAGAATGTGGAGCTCTTTTTCAAAACAAAGTTAATTCCAAAACATTAAAATTTTTGCAATCACAAATAAGCCAACAACTTAAAAAGCCTAAAGGAAGGCGATACACTTATGAAGATAAATTGTTATCACTTGCTTTATTAAAACAGAGTCCCAGAGGTTACCGCTTACTGTAAAGAATATTTGCTTTGCCATCAAGAAAAACGTTAATGATACTTCTCAGAAAAATTCCTTTTGCATGTGGTTTTAATAAAGCTGTGTTTGCCAGTTTAGCAGAAAGTATTAAACATTTAAAACCCATAAATAAACACTGTATATTAATGTTCGACGAAATGGCTCTGCAACAGTTCCTAACGTATAATAAATCAGAAGACATTATGATGGATTTGCAGATTTAGGTGGCGACAACAAATAAAAAAAAATTGCAGATCATGTCATGGTAATGATGATCAAGGGAATTGCATCAAAGTGGAAGCAACCACTTGCATATTACTTTCTGCAGAATAGAATGAGCAATCCTGAAATATCTAAGCATATAAAGGAAATGATATTAAATCTTCATCATATTGGCCTCCGAGTTGTTGCAACTGTGTGCGATCAGTACAACAAAGCTGCCATAAATGCTCTGGTACAGGATACTAAACAAGACGCCATAAAAACTGAAGCCGACATGACACTTACATATTTAAAGTCAACGAGTATGAAATTTTTCCATTATTCGATTTTCCACATTTGTTGAAAGGTATCAGAAATAACATGTTAAAGTACAATGTTCAATTCAAATGGAATAATGGTGAATAATTTGCATCCTGGTCACATATTGAGCAACTGTATGACTTAGATAATGATCAAGATGACTTTCGTATGCTCAACCGTTTAACGGAAGAACATGTCAAAAGAGATCAAATCAAAAAAAATGAAGGTAAAGAATGCTACCAAGTTTTCTCCCATAGAGTTCAATCAATAATGCGAGGACTTGTGAAGCATGGTAAGGATATTTTACTACTAATGATGCAGAATTCCCTTATTAATTATTATTATTATTGTAGGAAATAATGTCTTACCAGTTTGCTACAAAATAAGTCATCCCATGCAAGGCGGCCATGCTTGCTGTCAAAGCATATGAGAATTTTAAAAAATTTTGTGCAAATCGGTCTTGATTACAGCGGATTCCTCGAGGAGGCTCTGTACAGTTGGTTTGCAGTGGAGTTCTCGAGCTACGGTTCTGCTGACGAAGGCCCAACAAGGCCTGAAACAGCTGTACAGAGCCTGCTCGAGGAATTCGCCGTAATCAAGACCGATTTGCACAAGTTTTTTTTTTTAAATTCTTATATGCTTTGACAGCAAGCATAGCCGCCTTGCATGGGATGACTTATTATGTAGCGAACTGGCTTCAATTTGTCAATCCTACTGCAATGTGAGGTCACATCGCAAAGGCGAATAACCTGGACAAATCGATTTGGTTTGCAGTGGAGTTCTCGAGCTACGGTTCTGCTGTCCTGTAGAGCCGAATAAAGCTCTTAGGTCCGGTTTATCAATCACAAGTTCAAAAATCAAAAAAAATGAAGGTAAAGAATGCTACCAAGTTTTCTCCCATAGAGTTCAATCAATAATGCGAGGACTTGTGAAGCATGGTAAGGATATTTTACTACTAATGATGCAGAATTCCCTTATTAATTATTACTAACTTTCAGTTTGCTCCCATACTCCCACAGTAACAACTATGAAGACAGTTGCTGCTATGGCGATTAACTGAAGGTTAAAGTGATTGATAAAGCGGGCCTTAAAGGAGTAACATGTGGCCCGCAAAGTTGCACAAGCTCTGGTGTAATGTGAAATTGCATTAATAAATGTACAATCTCCAAAATATTTTTAGTTTTTAAATGGACCATAGAGAGGTCTTTTTGTATGTCGCTGATATCTTCTGTGGCTTGATGTTCTTCCATTTTGATTACTGATCTGATTTTTTTCGTTTTAAGCCTCGGCATAATTTACTTAATTTTTTTTTAGTAATTCAAATGTTTAAAAAAATTACCTATCTGCTTTTCTTCGTTATGGAAAGATGGATAAATAATACGTAATACACATGATAGCGAGGTCTATTCAATTAAGTAGTCAATTATGTACAATTCGTAAAATACAATAAATAATAGTAATAAATAGGAAGATAGGGTTTGCGAAGAGTCAGTCGTGATACGGTGTACTAGATTCATTTGGCGCAGCTGTGGATTCATCCCACTCCCAATGAGTAGTACTGTCGACCATGTAGTCCTCGTCCGGCGGCGTCTCCTCCGTCGTGGTAGCGGTCACCAGCACGGACATTTCCGTACTGGCGTTTCCTGCCCGTACCTTTTTGTTCTTCGATCCCTTCTTCTTCTTCTTTTTGGCACCGCCGGCCGTCTGTCTATTGTAACCGAACTTGTGCTTATGTCTTTTTTTAGTCGTCACACCACCTACTCTTTGGCACTCCTCACTGTCTTCAGATTCACACTTTTTATTTAACTTAGACTGACTAAATTTGCGATTGTTCGTATGAGTTTGTTTTTTGTGGCACACGCCACTCCCGTTGCATTTTCTTTTCTTCTTCTTGCGTTTCTTGCGCCCACGACAGCGAACGTGTTCAACGGTAGGCTCCGGCGAGGATTCCGGAGATTCGGGACGAGTTGCGCAGGTGTGCGCCTGGTGGCGCACCGGATGTTGTCCGTCGATGCGCTCCGTCGGCGCGGAGCGCACGAGAACACGGGTGTATGATGAAAGGCGGCCTAGCTGTTGATGTGCTCGTAGAAACACCTTTCTCGGCTGTCCGCGTCCATTTAGCGCCAGGTACATGGTGCGTCGCTCATTCGAATATTTTGCCGACGAGTAAGTGTTGTAGTAGTTGTGTTCGATCATCTCGTTGAAGACACACTCGTCTTCAAAGTCACGCTGAAACAAGACAAAAAAAATGATACTAATAACAATAACCTAGGTGTATAATATTGGTAACAATTGTGAATTTAAAAAGGAATACACAATGCCAATACACAACAAGAACGAAACAAGAGAAAAGAGACGCAATAATCGTGACTAAAGAATATACCTATTGAAAAAGTAAACAATAAACAGTAATTAAAACTAATAGTAAACTAGTAGAAGAAATGACGTGACCCTATTTTTTGTACAAGACTGCGTTCAAGTTTTTGAACAATTTAAATTATGCAATAAATTGTATGAAAATTAAATTGAATCAAAAACTATCTGAAAAAAATAAAACGTGTTCTTCTCCAAATCATAGCTACAGCCCAGAAATTTCTTATTCCAAATATTTATTGTAAACATTGAACCAAATCTTGTACAAGACATAGGGTAGTCTAAAGGGACGTTTACGCTATATATGTACTATCGCGGCCTTCAAATTTTGCACGATTTTTTATCAAGTAGCCAGAATTTCTCTAAATTATAGTTTTGTAGAACAGGCTCTTTCCTCAATTTTGACACTAAAGACATTTAACCGAAAGTCAGATTGTTTGGTTATATTTTAAGAACAGCAAGATAATAATGTTTTAGAACAGAAATAACAGAATAAAGGTAGCGACTAACCGTCTTCTAATTTTGCTACAACTTTAACATTTGAAATCTGACGTTTATTAAATTAAATCCTGCGAAATTATAAGGCCGCGATAGTACATGTTTGAAGTATACATGTACTCTACATGTCGATTGAAAAGTTTGGAACAAATCTGAAATTTATCTCATAAAAGTGCTAGACTTTTCATGTATTTGACGATGTTTTCGACATGTTTTATAGCATGGATTTGTTTTCCAAATTAATGGCAAACAGAGCGATCACAGACCATACAAAGGTAGGTACTTGCGCATGTGCATAATAGCCGGTTGTTTTAAATTGTCAAGCGAACTGATATTTTCTGAGAATGGAGTGGTCCAAAAAGAGCATTGCATTAATTGCTTTTCACGTAGTTTACTAAAGTAATAATATGCGGCCGCGGACAAAAACAAAAATTGATCGTCATCATTCATGTGCAACATTTTTTATTATTAAATACTAAATATGTAGTGAACAAGTCGCACAGTGTAAACGAGGTCCTTTTTTAGCGAATTTGTCGAAGATTTGTGCTAAACATTCATCATGATTTGTATGCGACAAATCGACATTTTCGTATAGATTTGTTTTTCAATTTATTGAAAACATGTATGTAATAAATGTAAACGCCCCTTAAAGCCGCCACAATAAAAATTCAGAACAAGAAATTTTTGGGCTGCTGATATGACTTGGAAATAGAATAGGTTTTTTTTTCCAGATAGTTTTTAATTCAATTTAAATTTTGTTACAATTTACTGCACAAATTGAATTTTTTTAGAAATTATAATAATATTTAGAATAAGATTTTTTTGGGCTGCAGATAGATACGGTTTGGAGATAGAACACGTTCTATTTTTTAGATAATTTTTGATTTAATTTAAATTTTGCTAAACTTTCATCATTTAAATAGTTCAAGAAATTGAATCAAATCTTGTACAAAAAATAAGGTAGGTATAGTCTAAAACAACCTTAATAATATTCGTCTGTATTTCATAGATTTTACAACGTCAAAACAAAATCACGCGTTTTAACACCGATGTATTACGCATGTTACATTTTGCAAAAAATTACAACATTACTCCCTTCCACGAAAGTGATCAATTCTAACATGCACAGGCTGACTGACAATTGTTCCGCCAAAGAAAAATCGCAATATCCGAGAGTATGGGAAAATATTAAGTAAGTAAGTAAATTATTTCGTACATATTGTATGAAGTAAGGATAACACCGGCCCCTTCTTTGACAGGTAAACAAATGAACACCAAAACAATTCGAATCTCCATGTTAAGGATTCACAGTGTTTTTCTTTAATTTCAATTTAAATCGAATTGTAAATAAAGTTGCAGATATTTGGTTTATTTTCTCCACAAGCAATTAGTCAACAAATTACAATTTCAATGACGTCCGGAATCATAAACAGTTCGATTTTCGACCAGTTTAAAATTATCATCAGCGGAATACGGTTCGCTTCACTCGGAATTAGGAAATGCATTGCATTTTAATTAGTCACCGAAAGTATCATTTTTTTTGATTGCGGAAATATTCGGTTAATACCCGCCGCGCTGAAATGTTAAAGACGTTGCTTCACAGATGCATTAATTTATTAAGTTTTAAGTTTGCTGTGAAACAATTTGTATTACATATACATAAATAAAAAATAAATAATTCTGTCAAATTATCATCAGTTCTTATTTTCAATTTCTCCTAAAAAACGCTGGAATTACTGAAATAAAGTCAACAAAATACAGTCATAATAGTTATTTATTGTACATATAAGTGTTACTTCGAACTTCGTTCTCGCGTTTAATTTTCTTAAGTGGATAAAATACATCTAAAACACGCATGCAATAAAACGTTTTATCCACAATCACCACATTTATGGAATCAGAATGAACGAAATTTAATTAAAAAATATTCGTATTCGTAAAATGAAACGTGACCTGCCATACCTATTGGTTGCTATGGTACGTTATTTATTATTATCCACTAGTGGAATAAAGTAAGTTCATTCCACTAGTGGATAATAGGTCACTTTAAATGCTTCATAAGTGTGGATAAAAGCCCAATTATAATGTGATAGTGGATAAAAGTGTTTTCTAGTTTTATTATTGTGGACGTGAACTTGACCATTAAATGGAATTGATGAGAACAGCTAAAATACGAGCTTCAAAATATTTTCCAAATTATTGACAATTCACCTGAAATAAATTATTCAGTATAAATAGTATAAAATAAGGATGACGGCTGGCGTTTTGAACATCTGCTTTGACAGCACGAAAACAATTCAAATTTCAGTGTTAAAGATGCGTAGTTAGGGCACAGATAATAGAACTAGATAGATGGCTCATCAAATGTTTTAAATTTGACGCCCCAATTTGGAGACAAACTCGGTTTAGTTTGGAGACAGCTCACCGAATATGTGATGGCGCTATTGTTACAATAGCAGAATGGAAAACCGAAACGTGTAATTATAAGTAACATTTAACAAATTCTATAACTAAGAGTTGTTATGCAAAGTTCAAAAGGAGAATTAACAGCATATTATAACCGTATATCACATTATCGTGTCCTGGCTCCACTTTAAACTGATTTCTTTATTACTTAAAAGCGACATCTGGCGGTAAATGAGCCAATTGAGCTCGCAATTAGCAAATGGTTAACCCCCCCCCCCGTAACGTTGTTTAAAGTCTTCTTGCACCAAATGCATCACCTAAATAAATTTTTGCACCCGTTCAGGAGAAAAACTGCATTTTTCTTTGTTTTGTAAATATTCAGTTTTTTATAATAATAGACTTTGCTAATAACAAACATTTCATAAGTTATTCGTACGAATTCGATCGGTACACTGGATTAACGGCCGGTCAAGTTTCACAGCTTTTTATAACCTCTGCAATATCATAAAACGCCCTTACAGCGTTTGGCGTTTTAATCTACGCACACTGACCTAACATACTTTTTGGATACATTTTTAATTAATTATAAACTTATTCCATAGAATTTTTATACACATTTCCCGTAATCTGTGACAACCATTCCGCTACGCGTTTTTGTTTGGCGAAATAATTCTCAGTCACACTGTATTCTTGGATGTATAATGACAAAGTATGTTATAATTAGATAGATAGTCTACATTTAGCTCAGTTTGATTTACCATGAAGGTACATCAGTGCTGCCAACCTGGTTACAAAAAGAGTGGCGTCGTAACAGTATACGATGCATAGATAACAATGGGCGAACTTGACGCCGCTGCAAGTGCTCAGAGTTGCATCAAAGACCGCGGAAGAGATAGCCGTCTCCACTTGTTCGACTGCCGCACATAAACTGATGTAAATGTAGACTCTCTAGTTATAATTAAAGCTTTATTAAAATAACCTCAAGGAATAGAGAATAAGTCATAGGACTTATTATTCTTTAATTAAGATAAGACATGACGTCCAAATTTTATGATAAAAAATTTTTAAAATAACGTGATATATTCAAATATCTTTTTTTTAATGTAAAACGCTTACATTATCTCAAATAAAATCAACTGCATCCTGAGAAGTAATGTTGTCTCACGCTTACAGTTACAGAAACTGACTATATTAAATTATTTTTTTCCAGGCTTTTCATTTCAAGTCAGGACGACTATTTTGTCGATAAATATGGACGATAATTTCGCCTCTATAAAACTGTGATTTTAGGGCTTTAAAGTTCTTAACGTAAATGTAAACAAATGTGTTATAGGTACCGTCCGCAAAGGTGACTCGCTTTGCACGATTCGATTTCGATCGGTACGAATTGCATTGAGAATACGTGCTGGATTAGTCAATACACCTAAACCGAACTTGTGTTAGGATAATTATAAAACCATTAAAAAGTTTAATAGTAATTATTTTCTCGTAAATATCGTGAACTGCACGGAAAATGTTATTTGCCTTGGTGCCGCTGGCTTTGTGACGTGTCACCCGTGGTGCAGCGGACCGCAGCAATTACTGCTGCGTTCATGGCGGAAATAACTGGTAAACTGATGCGGAGACTATCCTGTCCTAGCTTTAGTTATGCAGAAAAAATTGCTGATCTACAAAACGATAGGGGCTGTAATCAGAATTTGCGGTTTTAAAAGTGAGTACATGCTACGACTTCAACTAGAACAGTTAGTTAGTTAGTTGAAATCGTTGACAGTTGAAAGGAGCATAAATCGAAAATACTACTAATGTACATAGGCAGAAGTGAAAATTTTAAACCGTATATTACTTATGACATTAATTAATACTTCCCCGTTATGATTGATTATCCAAAGGCGTTTTCGGAAATAGACCTGGGTTGCTTATGTGACGTCAGCCGTTGTGACAAGTTATTCCGGTTCGTTGGCTATTTTACAAATTTTACGAACGCATTTGAGTGCGAATTCGGCGAAATATTTTTACCTTTCGCAAATGTACCATCGATATCATAAAAAAATAGGACAACTTTTAAATCCAGTAGCCATGCATTTCCATTATTTTATTATATTGAATCTTACTTTGCTGTCAAGTCAGTAACGGTATTTTTCTGAGCAATTTGTCTAACTGTGGCACCCTTCTCTATGCAAGCAGCTATCCTAGCTTTTAAAACAACATTTACTGTAGGTATGATTGACAATGAGTGACTATTTCAAATAATTTTAAATTTATGGTTGGTAGCAGTTTTACGCAGCTCAAAAAGTCTTGTCCTAGTTTTGTTATGATAGCGCATTATCAATTATAAATTATTTTTGACACTCAGGTTAGGCACCCGGTCAACTGGATTACTTTTCTGCTATTTTTTGAACACAGAACTACGTGTTTAATAAAAGAACGGTATTTAGTAACCTGGGTTTGAGATGTATGGTGAGGGGAAAATGTATTTGCGTAACGATTAGTTAGTTCACGATATACCGAACATCCTAATTTACAGTTTGGAAGGCGACTTACTAGAACATCAAGAAGGGTAAATGGTACTAGTACTGGTTCTTATAATTGCAATTAATTTGTTAGCTGATTTAGATTACTAATAACAAGGCAGTGAGGGGTTAATTTGTTATTGAAAAGGTAAAGCGCCGAAAGTCAGATTAATTTCATGATTAATTTGGGTTATTTGAGCCCCACAAAATTTTCTATTTAATTAGGCCATTGAACTTCGCAGCTTTTAAAGTACAGATGGATTAACTAGACGCCGACGATCGTGTATGCAACTCAAGTATTTGCGCACGTTATTAGCACAGATCAATTTTGATTGATTGAACGGAGAATTCGCGACATCGTAAATTATAAGTGTATACATATATTCGGTTTTACGACCGTCGTTTAACCATAACACAGTTCATTGCTCCTAATTGTCGCCTAATTTTTTTTACAAATATTCAATCTTTAGCGATTTATCTTGACAGATTAAAACAAACACTTTATGATATAAAAATTGAAATAGGAGACGCTATCACGCGATCAAAAGCGACTACCATATTGGTCAAATTTCGTTCATGATATCTTAGGAGAATAATACATAGAACGAAATCTTATTGAACTGTCTAAGTAGTTATACTGTGGTATACTTCCTTAAGTAGTTTTTACAAGAACTTAACAAACGCGCATGTATGATTGCCTATCGTGACTCTTGCTAGGCGCTGGCGGTAGCGAGTGGGCGCGCGCGCTGTAAGATGAAGAAGTTGCCTAAGTGCAAGGGCGCAGGGTGTTCCAGACTCGGCACGCGCAGAACCTGAGAGGCACATGTGAAGTAAGAGAGGATTTGCGCCTGCACTCGCGTAGTTGCGGACGGTAAGAATCGTTTCTTTTTAAATCGCGCCGTCCTCGTTGCTCCGACGCGCGCTCTCTCTGCTAAATGCTATTAAGGACGAAAACGCATCAAATGACGGGGGCACTCTAGAGAGAAATACAAAGGCATATGTACGGCCTGTGTAGGTAAAAATGGATAATAGTTTTTAAATAACAGGTAGTAGTTTATAAACAGACAATAGATTCCAAATAACAGATAACAGTATACCTAAGTATTGACCCTGACTCTGACAAGCTGTATGCGCGATAATTTACACTAATAAAGGTACAAAAAGAAACTTTCATCTACTATCGCGGCCTTCAAATTTCGCACAATTCAATTTTCCGCTGTAAATATGGCTTTCTTTAACGGCTTGTCAAATAATCATTTTAAACGTCAGATTTAAAATCTAATGCTAAAGTTGTAGCCAATAGTCGTAGGCATCACATGCCAAATCACGTGCTTTCGGAAGGAGAGAAAGGTTTTGCAATCGCAAAATTAGAAGATGGTTGGTCGCTACAGCGTATCGCAACTGAAATTAATTGTGGCAAAAGCACAATATATAGTTTAAAGCAAAAATGGATGGGAAGACACGACTTACCCCTTTATTTTATAACTCATAACGACTTCGTTATATAACGATAACCGTTAAGTGACATATTTTTGACCGATCAGTACATAGAAATGCGTTGTATCTAAGTAATGATTGGTAAAAATATGTCATTTAACGATTCTCGTTATAATGACGATGTCGTTATGAGTTACAAAATAAAAGGCTAAGTTAGGAAAAATGGTTCCGGGCGCAAAAGGAAAACCACAGCTGGAAATGATGATCCCTTTGCAATAGCAAAAAAAGGTATGGAAGAGATCAGTTTCCTGCGTTAATAAGCAGGAACAGCAAGAAAAAGGCTCCGAGAAGGATTATTTAATTGTACAGCGGCAAAGAAACCGCGATTAACCCAATTGATCAAAGAAAAATGGTTGGAATTCGCAAATTAATGTCTTCATGAAGGGCCAAATTTTTGGGAAAATGTTGTCTTTTCAAATGAAAAAGTTTTTCAATCCATCTATAATAGACAACTTAGAGTCTATCGATCAATAGGTTATAAATTTGAAGAACAATATCTGCACCAAACAGATAATAGCGGTCGTTTTTCAGTAAACGTTTTCGTGATAACTTTATATTTCAGCACGTAGGATTACAATAGCACCTTTTAAAAATAATTTTAATTTAACTGTTTTTAGGATAACTCGCCCGTTCATACAGCATTAATAGTAAAAAATTGGTTCCAAGAAAGGAATATTCAGCTTCTACCTTGCCCAGCTAGAAGTGCCGATTTGAACCCTATCGAAAACATTTGGGGATATATAACTAAAAAAAGTTATAGTACGAATGAATTTCGCCCTCAAAATGTAGAATGACTTACCGCCGCGATTCAAAACCAGTGGAATAATTTCCAAAATATCTATAATTTTATAGATTCAATGCCAAGAATATTACGCAGCGTTTTGGACTGCAACGGCGGGTCGACAAAATATTAAAATACTTTGCAATAGTTTGCTTAAATTAAATTATTGTTTGTTATATATTCGTCTTATTTGGTATTCGTTTCGTTATGCATCTTCCATGTCTAGTTTACATTCTCGTATTTCTGTTGAGTTGATTTTGTAATATTTGTTATCGATTATATGCTTTAATACTTTTATTCTGTTATTTCAGTTCTAATACTTTACTACCTTGCTATTCTTAAAATATAATCAATCTGAAAACCAAATGACTTGGTTAAATGTCTTTAATGTCAAAATTGAGGAAAAAGCCTGTTCTACAAAATTAAAATTTGAAGAAATTCTGGCTACTTGATAAAAATTCGTTCGAAATTTTAAGGCCGCGATAGTACTGAAGGGGGCGCGGTAATTGTTTTCAAAACAAAATCGATTGTTGCAAGTTTCATTTCAAATAACGAACATGTGTTCGAAAACTGCCCGCTGTAAGAATACAACTCGGGGTAATTAAACGTGACGGTCTGTCCTGTCTCAAGGGGCTTGGCACCCCAAAGAGCCTTTAGAAATTCGTTAATCGCAGGCGCCAGGCAGAGACATTATGTTTTCACAGACGTCATAAAACAAATCTATTCGACGTTTTAGATGGGTTTTCTTAGATTTGTATACAGTTTGTCGCGGTAAAGTCACGGATACATGTATATTAGCGGAAAAGACAAATCGAATTACGCTCAAGTTGAAGTATTTTGTTTTTGTCTGTTTTTTTTCCAAGTCTAGCGTCATAATATATGGGTCATAATTCTGGGTCCTTTCAGTCAGGCAACAGATACTTTAAAAATGTCAGCGTCTACACATTTAAAAACACACTTAAAAAGACTGAATTAGGCAGACAAGTAGGCAGTTAGTGTCTAAGAAATAGGCGCACTTTTAGGCAGCCTAAAAAAATGTAGGCTTTTCATAATTTCTCCTCTTTCGTCGTTTTATAATAAAAAAAAATATGTATATTAACGCTTATTCTAGTTACCTGGTTCATTTATTAAGAAATCGGAGAGAGGCTCTTAGGGGCTTATGGAACTGTACAAGTGAATCAAACACATGATTCGCCGTAAGGAATGTATTATAAAAATACGCTCTAAATAGAAACCATAAATTGGCATTTAAGTCAAAAATTCAGACAATACCTAAGATGGTTTCCTTCCTAATAGAGTAATTTGAGAACTCAGTAACAGAGGACCACTTTACAGCTTTCCCTTTCAGGGCTTTTCTATTTTTCTCTAGGCGAAGGGTCTTCTTTTCGTAACTATCAATTCATCCACACCAGGAATATTTAAATTGAAATACCCACTCGCAAAAAGAGGTCGATGATAAAGTTAAAGAAGAAGCAGAAAATTACAATTTTTAAATTTGAACAAAGATATAAAAATAAAATGATAACTTCTGTTCACAAAAAGGATTCGGCGAACCTTTTATAAAAATTACATGAATGTGAAAATTGGAAATGCAACCGTTCGCGAAAATTATTCGGTGAACATCAATTAATTTCTCGAATCTTCTCTTCCTGCGGAACCGTATTGTTTACATTATCAAAGACTGAGCCCTTTTTCTAATTTGCGACTGTCAGGTTGCGACATCTCCCCCTTTTGATCCCACTCATTTAAGTCACTGGAGTGAATTTATCCTCAGTGGATTGCGAGGTGTTTTGAGGTTCCCACTCGCTTTAGGTCTTTATCGCATAGCTTAATTATTTTAACGTATCGTAATGGCCACTTAATGTAAGAAGAGTCAATATTTTGACTAAAGTTTATAGCTTGGGCCCCTTATCGCCTAAGATTGTTTATACTAACAATTAAAGCGTGAAATTCTTTCGTGAACAATCCTGAAGGTAATGAAGTAATTTTATTTAAAAATTAATTAATTAAATGAAGAGATTGTTAGTAAATAATATATAATTAAATTGAAAGAAGGACTAACATAAATTTTTTGGCGGAAACTTTTTTTTCGCCGCAACCCAGAATCGAACACGAGACCTTCTGCTTTCGCGGCAGATACTCTGACAATATCAGGCAATATCAAAAATTTACCATCCGATTCTAATTTATATTAGATGATAACTGAACTCGGTGTCGCAATTAGCTCTGTGGTCAGAGTATCTGCCGCCAAAGCAGGTCTCCAGTTCGATTCTCGGTTGCGGTTGCAAAAAATTTATGTTAGTGCTTCTTTCAATTTAATTATAAATTTTATTTAAATTTAAAAATTTTGAATTTCAATTTTCGGCTGTTTAGCGTGCAGTATTTTTAAAATGTTTTAGCAAGCCAATACGTATTTCCAAACACAAAGAAAACAAATCATAAAAATTAGTTATGCAATAATTGCCAATTTTAGGCATAAAATAGGCAACAAAAAAATTTATAGGCGCTTGCTTAAGCTATAAAACTAGGCAAATACTTCAAATAGTGTAAAAATAGGCATTTGGGCACGAAAAAATATACATCTCGTTCTGATTAAAATTGTAATCTAATTTTTTAAAGTTAGTTCTTGTGCGATGAAATTTGTATCATAAAATCTTTTAACCGGACACTAAATCGCGCACTATACACTAAACGTTTCACCGTCGTTCGACAGCTTCGTCAGAAGTGAAAAATCTAAATGTTTAAAACTTAATTGCCTATGTTTTTTGTTAAACAAAATTTTAGGCAATTGCCTAAAAATCCGGGCTTTACTGATAAGTTAATAGGGGGGCTCTTGATACATTTTTGGGCATCTGGAATAGGCGTGCGTGTGAATCAAATGCTACGACTATGATTGGTCGAAGTGATTTCAGAATTTCGCTGCAAAGTCCGAGGGGGTGTGTTTTAATTGTTTCCTTCGAAGTACGAGACGGGAAGAAACAGACAGATAGCATTGACGCTTTAGCAACACCTCCCACGGGAGTCCCTGAAAAACAGGTGACTGCTACTGATTTACTTGCAAATTGATTGCTGAAGGCGGCATTTTGTATCACATACTTCTCCAAAACATCTGAGTAATTCATAAATTAACTCCATTACTTAAGTACACTGTGGTCCCACTGTGACACATTGTGCGTTGGTTTATTAAATAGAACAAGTCTTTGAGTAAGATCAGAAGTGACGAACACTTGTACCAAAATTCGAGCTAAGTTGAAACTCAATTAATTATTAATCTAATTAAGGAGCAGAGCTCTCCAACAAACATCTACATATATAGACATTAAACCACCAATGGTGTGAATCGAAAGAAAATAGATCGCGCCGATATGCGAAGGTGAAATCTGTTAATCTGTTGATTTTATGAAAATCAATACAATTTTGTAATGATATGGGAATTGTTTATTAACTTTTAACATATAAAACTAAATTCTAACTGATAAAAAATAGGAACACGAAGGTACATCTAATATCGCAAAATAAAAAATCGACGAAAATTAAAAATAAAGTTACGTCGCCTTCTCGACTTATTAACGCCTCGAAACATTTGGACATTGTGTTAACTAAAGTCTGGCATTTATCAGGTGGGAAATTGTCCCAAATTTGTTGAACTCGAGAACGTAAATCTGGAACGGTTCTTGCTGGCTGCGAGCGCAGCTTTCTGAAAATATCTGGGAATATTTCTAAGAAATACTTTTAACATGTGGATGGATTAAAAACTATATATCTTGAACCAGCTTTTTGTTTATTGTAACATATTTTCAGTTTCCGTATTTTGAATACATAGTTTGGCCAACTTCACTAAGACAGGGCTCGTATATGCAAGTTTGATACGTCCAAATGAAAACTCCATGAGGAAGTGAGCCATCTATTTGTTTACTGTAAATTTGTTGGTAAGATTTAGTTAGTAGTTATTGGTTTTACATTTCTGTACCAAAAGGCACATTTACACCAGCCGAGCATTGTTTGCGAACGTTCGAAAACGTCTTCAAACGTTCAAAAGCATTCGCAAACATGCAGGAGGGGCTCCCGTTCACACGGCCTGAGCACGTTTACGAGCAGTTGTTCTCGAACATTCGACAAAGTTCCCAACATGGCACCCGGGTTATCAAAACTCTCTATTTGTGCTGCGTCGATAGTGATACGATCAGAAATCGAGAAACGCCGCCAGAGAAAGAAACGCAGAATGTGGGAATCTTCGTTTAAATGAAAACAACAAAAGTTTATCCACTCAACAACGGCCGCTCGAGTTCTCTCTAGATATGCCGTTCACACTGGACGCGCAACGAACACTGAATCCCTTTGAGCATTCGTCAGTTTACCGACAAGTAGCGGAACGCTCGAGAACGTTCTAGAACAGGGTTCGCAAACCCTGGGCGAGTGTTTACACCAACCGCGCATCTTGTTGAACGTTTGCAAACAGTGTTCGCAAACAATGCTCGGCTGGTGTAAATGGGCCTTTAGAGGTAAAGAATCGTATCTCCAGTTTTTGGTTAAATAGAGATAATAGGTTTTCTTAAATAACAGAAGCTGAAATTTTCAAGTGATAAAGGATCGTAAGTCTACTGTTACTAGTTTCTGATAAACAACGTTTAGAAAAAATTGTATCGTGCACGATTATGTGCACTTGACTTTTTGTATAAATATCAAAGTGGTAAACAACCGTAACTCTATTGTTTTGTTACTGTGCGGAAATAAAGCGTCAAACATGATATCAAGAGGCCAAAAATTAGTAAATCTTGCAAGAGATCTTACTACCTTGCTGGTAGCCCTACAATGCAAGGTAAGTTCAAAATCCTTTTAATAATACATTTTTTGAAACAATCGTAATACAGTAAAGTTAGGTTAAAAATTACGGTTTAAAGAATGAAACATTGCTAAAGTTGTTCATTTGATGATATATTTAGCCGTGTTTTTAAATATTTTAAAATGTTTTGGATGTAACTGTTCCCACTACTTAATTTTTTTATTAACTCTTACTATGGAGATACTAGTGTTTACCTCTAACTGTTTATGAATTTTGCAGAATTACCTAACGTCGCATCTATTAATAATACGGACATCGTCCAATTTAATTCTTTGTCAGGTAAATAAAAACAAGTCACACTCCTAGGTACAACTGATCCTAAGCCTTTAATTAATTTTTAGAACTACACAACGTGTCGTCTAGGTCAGTGAATAATACGAGCATTGTTCAACTCAAACATGCAGAAGAAATTATGGATAATTCAGTGTCGGGTAAAATTATCCTAGTCACACTCTAAAAAGAACTACTGTTTTTTACTAATTTTCTTCTCCAGAAATGCAAGACCGCAGATTTAATAATAACATTGAATTTGTTCAAACAATCAACCTGGAAGAACAAATGATATTTGTTGAAGATAACACAAAAAACTAACATACTGATAGTGAACCTGAACCGTTTGAGAATAATAGTAATGAAGATCCTGATTTTATTCCAACAAGCGAAAAAGATAATAGTAGCACAAATGAAGAGACAAATAAGAACACAATCGAAAATGAAGCAGACAATGAAGAAAGAAATCAGGGAACAGAGGAGAATGGTACAGAACGTAGACAAGATGAAGGACAAGGAAAGCATAAAAAGCGAATGAGAAACGAGGCAGTTTGGAAGGTAACTAAAAGAAAGAAAAACAACGTTAGCTGGAAAAGAACATGTTTCAAAATTAGACAGAAATATTAGTGCAAAAAGAATTAAACCCGGTTGCCGTCCATGTAGAAAAAAATGTACTGATCAAGTTAGTGAGTTCAAACGGGAAGAAATATTTAACAATTATTGGAATGAAAATAAAATGTGGGACCTTAAACGCCAATTCGTACTTTCCAGAATAAAAATTACACGGACTAAACGTAAAAGGCCGTCAAGTGGCGCTAGAGAAGACCATAGAAAACAGACAATACGTTACAACTTTGAGATTGACGGAAAGATTATCGAGGTTTGTAAAGGTTTTTTTCTGAACACGTTAGGTATATCAGAAACAATTGTTAGAAACGCATTAAAAAATCAGAAAAAGGAGGCTTCGCATCACAAGATATGCGAGGGAGACACGTACCAAAAAATAAGTTGTCTGAAAATATGAAGGAGGGAGTTCGCACCCATATTCGATCTTTTCCGATTTATGAAATCCACTATAGTCGCGAAAAAATAACAAAAAAAATACCTAAGAAGCGAACTTAACATAGATAAAATGTACAATCTCTACAAAATCAAATGTGAGGAAGAAAGTTTCTCAAAAAGCGAAAGTGCTAAACCATGGTTTTATCTCACATTTTCAAAACTGAGTTTAATTTAGGATTCAAACTACCTTGAAATAACACTTGTGATATGTGCGACAGTGTGAAAATGGCGTTACAAGAAAGCCGCTCAGAAGAAGAACGAGCAGTCATTAAAGAGAAAATTGACTGTCACTTGAAAGATGCTGAAACCCGTTATAGTACCAAAAAAATGATAAAGTAGCACCAGAAAAACTAGAGAGTCATGTTAGATTTACAATAGTAGATTATATTATAAGTGAGAGAAATGCAAAATTATACATGAGTGAGACGATTCTCACGAGTGTATAATTGCATTTCGCTCACGTGTGATATACGACGTTATGTCCAACAGTTGCATTTTTTAACAACAAAGAATCTTGAAAAGATATTTTTGAAATGACATTACTTAAAACGTTAAGCAGTCATGGTCGGTCGTCATGGTCGAGCTACAGTTTTGAACATGGAAGTAAAAGATTTTAAAAACTTTGAGATATTGTATGCAGCATCAAATGCCTCATTTGTAAATCGAAGAATCAACATGGAAAAAGAAGATTTTCTTATTTCATCAGCAGTGTGGCTAGAAGTACGTCAGCAAAGCCCTGGTGTACTGTATTATAAAACTGGATTTCCCAATAAAGAAATTAAAAGTGTTGATTTGAACACATCTTCCAGGAGAAAACAATCGATTCCACATGAGTTGTCTGCTATTCGCAAAACTTCGAAAGGTATAAGCGCGAAGAAACATCAACATCTTTTAAATTTATTTGAGTGAATACCTTCTCAATTTCACGAATTTTATAGAAATATGAGAATATCCTATCAAGAAGTGAGCAACTCTGATACGGAATAAAATTAACGAACCATAATCATCTATTATTCTTTTTCTATTGAACCATTCATAACTTTATTTTGGAATTACGATTTGTTTTTTGTCTTACATCTGGTTTTTCATTTAGTGGTAAATAATCGTAAGTGCCCTTATTTTTTATCAGATAAAACACGTTAATGCCAGTTCTAATGTAAAACATGTTAGTTAAATTACTTACCCGATTTTACAATCGTCGGATAAGCATTATTATTGGTATAACGTGACGTAGGTGTGACGTAGATATGGAGGAACATTAAGGGATATTTGGCGAACAGTTATTCCGTTCTTATTCCACGATTGTAAAACTGGGCCTTAATAAAATAATCCAGGAGTTACATTGCTATTTTATTTCACTACTGTAAAAAAAATAATTACTCTACTTCAAAACTTTAAACCTCGTTTTCTCTAAATCTATGACGATTCTTTACCTCTGAGGTACAGATTTGTAGCATTAATTTGTATGCAATTGTATTTGTAGTACCTCATAAATTTGCACGTAGAGTAGTGTAAACGTAACAGCAGAATTTTATTAATAAGAATTTATTTTAAAGAAATGGATAGTGTCTTATTAGATGTTGAGGATAAGAAAAAATTTTCTAAACATGTAGCAATTTTTACTATGGTAAATGATATATTTTTGAAAACAGGGTGCATCACATTATAAGTGCTTTGAAAACTTAAATAGAAATAATTAAAGTTCTACGACAAAACTTAATAACAATAACCACATGCTAATGGAGCGGTATTTCATGTTGTATGTACACCTAAAGTGCACATCCTGTACGTAAATCTCACCCTTAAAACCTTGTGGTACAAGGCTCACAGAATTATCACTTAAGCTGCGCACGACTGTACATGTGCAGGTTATTTATACTTATCCGTAGATCAGTGTACTATTATTTAAGTATTAATGATAAATAGTTTAGATATGTATCACAGAAGTAAGAAAAGAAGACCCTCAGTTACAACACTTGGTTGAATTAAAATGTTTATATACAAGCCAATTAAGTACTTAGGAAGTAATTAATGTAATCGTTGTTCTCAGTAAGTACTGTGCTATTTTCGTCTTCCGGTAACAGATTGCCAGCAAACTGAACGCATACCTTTTTATTGTGGCGTTCAGATTTAATGAATCACCGCGGGTACGTAATCGCGTTGTGATTAAGTGCAATAATAGAATTAAAATGCCGGGCATTCTTAATAAGATAATGACTTGGTTGACGTGCGAGTTGATTCGGGTTAATTGTGTTTGCGCGTCGAATTTACGAGCAGGGATACTATCTGTTTTGTAACAGATGCGTTTGTGTTGTCGTCGGGACGGAGGAAGTGTATTAATTTCAGCTGTTACGCCAGCGGATGTGAACAATAAACGAAGTCCACTTACAACTTATACTCTGCGGAAGTTATATAAAAATGCTTAGGATAATAGACGAATTACGTCGATACAAAACAATGGAACCCACACATATTTCCCAGATAACAATCTATTATTCATAATTTGCTATAAATTACAAATGTGTATGCAATTGGAAATCTAGAAAAAAAAAACAACAATAACTTTATTAAGTGTTGGAAGTTAAAAAGAAGTGAGCAAAATTTTCATAGTAAAAAGTAACCAAAACAGTGTTGGTTGTATTTATAAATAATGAAAACATGTAAACATGTAAAAAAACAATTTGTAATGAAAAGTATTGTATAGCCCTAGTCTTGAGTTCGGGTAGTTCAAAGACCTAGGCAGTGCCATACTTGAACATTAGCAACAAAAAGCGTATGACACAATTCAACTGGTATAGGTGCGACATTGTTAAGCTTTAATGAATTTTACTATGCTGCGTATTACTTACTCGCCGAACAGTGATGACCATATATGGGGTGTAATCGATTAAATTTCATATACTGTAACCACCATCAATACACATCGTGCGGAATTTATCGTTTTACGATGTGTTTATAAAAACCGCAGACGCACTGACGAACGAGCAGAGGTTTTGAAACAAAAGGCGATGCGCACATGTGGTAGTTTAGTTCCTAATTTTTGAACAAAACCATTGGTATTTGCAGAATTAATTCCTTATGTGATGACGAACTTACGGTATTAATAAGTGAAATTTATTTATTTACACCCTGTATATAAACAACGTACGAAAATATGAGTCCTCA